>OX387242.1:173505431-173951521 GCA_947561735.1 Cenchrus americanus | reverse complement strand
ATAGCGCCTAAGTTTATCCCTCTATGGTCGATGCCAAGCAACAAATGACACAAGGATTATCACGGTTCGGCCGAGGGGGGCCGTACGTCCCGGCGGCGGCGTGCTCGTGGCACTATATTGCTCGGCACCGGGGGTGCTTGTAGTGGGGCAAGTACAAGCAAGGCGGGAGAGGAAGCGTGGCTCCCAAGTCCCTAGTGGGTGGTGAAGATGTTGTGGGAGAATAAGAGAGTGAGTGCACAGTGTGTTGTGTTCTTCTGGACTTGTTCGAACCTCTCTCCCCCCGCGGCTGGGGGCTCGCCTCCCCCTTTTATAGGCCAAGGGGGGCGGCGAGTTACATGCACGCCGCGCTACCTAGCTACGTGTGGGAGCACGTCGTGCTATGGTGTAGAATGGGCGGCTGTCCGGTTGATCTTCGCTGCGATCCGGCCATGATGGCCTACCTTGTACCGAACGGTGGCGGTTCGAGGGGTAGGAGGCGGCAGACGGTGATGGCGTTCTCCCGATAGGCTTCGAGGGAGGTGCCGATGCCGGCCCGGTACGGGATACGGGGAGCGGGCGAACGGCGTTCCTTCCCAATGAGCTCGCGGTGGCGGAGTGGTTGGCTGCGGCGCTTGGGCGTGCCCCTGTGGAGCCGGGCGTGCGCCGCACGCGTGGGTACGGCGGCCGCGCCGTTTCGGTGGCGGGATGGCCACCCACCGGCCTAGCGCCCCTCACCCCTGGCACCGCAAGGTCACGGGAAAGTGGAATCGAGGGTGCGCCGGCCCCCTTTCGAGGGTCGGGCGCGTTAGCCGTACGGCGGCGTGCGCACGGTGTCACGGGACGACACCGGCCGTGCCGCACGGTCCATCCCACGGTGGCGGGGATGGGCTCTTTCCCTCGGGGAGTTGGTGCGGCGGCACCGGGCGTGAGCCCCGGGCGCATGATGGCGGCGTCCCCGCGGCGTCGGGCGTTAAATGCCCAAGTACGGGACCGGCGCGCGCGTGCGGGGGCGCCGTGATCGTGGCGGGCCCCGGCCGGGGGCGGAGCGGACCCTCGAGCGAGGCGGGACTCGCTCGAGGGGGAGCGCGCCCTCGAGCGGGCGGGGCCGCTCCCGAGGGAAGGGTCGCCCCTCGGCGGGGGCGGACCTGTTCGAGGAGGGAGTTGCCCCTCGAACGGGGCGGGGCCCGTTCGAGGAGGAGCATGCCCTCGGGCGGCGGAGCACTCGCGAGGGGGTCTTCCTAGGCGGGCCGCCTTGGTGGGCCTCCGGAGTCTGTTTGCATGGGCCGTGTCTGCGGGGTTAGTTTCTGCATGGTTAGGCTTAGTTTATATTGATGCGGGAATTTAAGTAGGGGTTCCCCCCCTTGTTTTAGGGGGCCCCTAGGGCGGTCCCCGACGGTAGCCCCCGAGCATCCGCGGGTTTGCCTTTGAGGCTCCCGCGGATGCGGAACCTGCGATAGGACGTTCTTCCCTCCTTGTTTGCGAACGCTTTCGGGGGCCGCGCTAGCGGACCCGGCGGGTCTAGCCCCCCGAAGCCCTGCGGGGAGTGTGGGTTCTCTGCGTGGGGGTTAACCGCGAGCAATTCGGTCGAAAGGCGTGGCACATATGCCAACCGGCATCGGCGGTGTTTCGGCCCGGCATCGGGGGTGGCACGCTCCCCTGTCCTTTGTCTCGGGCGGGTGCAATTCCAAGGAGGTGTAGCCGTGCGTCGAGCCCCCCGAGCCTTGGCTGTTCGAGGCGATCGGGTCGAGCACGACGACTTGTTTTTTATCGCGCCCTCGCCGTCCTCCGCGGGTCGGGAGGTGAGGTTTCCACGACTCCCCATCGAGCGGGTCGCGAATCGCGGATTCCTCTTCGAGCTGCTAGCGGGTAGTTCAAGTGGACGTCCATGCCCCGTTCGATAAGGGTAGGCCGCGCGGTCGGAGACACGTCCATGGAAGCGCTTGCGTGGGTTTGCTAGGTGGGGCTCGGTCCCGTTCGCTAGGGACCGAGGGCGCGGAAGCTCTCCCTCGGTGGGATCCCCCCGGCTAGCGCCCTCGGCGGCTCTCGAACACGACATGTGGGGCACCCTCGAGCCGACGGGCTCGAGGAACGGCTCGAATGCGCGTGCCCTCGTCGTCCCTAACTGCGAGATGCGGGGCGCCGTTCGAACCCGTCGAGGGTCGGGCTTCGAACCCACGATCGGTAAGGCCGTGCGGGGCGTGCATGGACGGCTCGCGTCTTTTCACGTTTGCGGCCGTCGAGGGGTGCGGGCGTGCCGATCCTCGAGGTGCTTGTTGGCGGCGTGGCGCGGTATGAGTGCTTTCGGTGTCGCTCTATTTCAAGCGTGACACGGGCGATCCTCTTACGCGCGTGCCTTCTTTCGGAGGGTTGACATCATCTCGAGTTGGGGGTCATGCCGCTCGAGGGTCCTACGTGGCATGGGTGCCCGCGGTGGTGCTCTACATCGAGCGAGGTCCGGGCGACCTTCTCACGCTGACATCCCATCGAGGGTCGCCTTGTTTCGAGTTGAGGGTCATGCCGCTCGAGGGCTTCACGTGGCATGGGTGCCGCGGTTGCCTACTCTACACCGAGCGGGTCCGGGCGACCTTCTCACGGCGTCGTCCATCGAGGGTCACCTTTGTCTCGAGCCGAGGATTCGCCTCGCTCGAGGGCTCTCCTTGCTTGGCAAGGGGCCGGGCATTTAAATGCCCGCGGGGGCGTGACCGCGGGTTTCGCAGCGCGGGCGCGCCTTTTAGGCGCGGCGCGCGCGCGCGCGCGTAGTGGGCGACGTGGCCGGCGGATGTGACGGTTTCGCCTCGGTTCTGCCGGTCTCGCCGTAATGATGACCCGCTGCGGGGTTAGTCGGCTGCGGTCGTGGTGGGGCCCGCCCGTCGACGCGATGGAAAGATTCTGCCGATTCTTGTTGGCGGGGCGCGCGCTCCGGAGAACTCGCCCGTTTGCCTATAAAACTGCGGGGAGGAGTAGGTGGCGGTTTTTACCTTGGCTCCTCACCATTTTCAATCCTCCGTCGCTTCGTCTTCGTTTTGCTCTTGCCACCGCGCGGTTTCGTTGCTTAGAGCTTTCTTCTCGCTTCCTTGTCCCTCCGCCCCCGCGCTCGTTCGTCCTTCCTTATGGCGCCGCCTCGGCTTCCGATCCGGGTTACCGGAGCCGTACGCTTGGGAGAGGTCGACCGTGACCCCGGCTCGCCCCCGGGCGGCCGGTCGCCGCCGGCCGGCTCTCGGCCAACGAAGAAGGGCGCCGGCGGAGTGGATCGTGCCGCCATCGTCGCACCTCGAGCCCAATCCGCCGGAGGGATACGTGGTGAGCTTCCTCCGCTACCACGAGCGCGGCTTCAACGCGCCGGCGAGCACATTTATGAGGGCGTTGTGCTTCCACTACGGGGGTGGAGGCCGCACAACTTCGCCCCCAACGCTATCTCGCGGGCGGCCACATTCGTGGGCGTCGCGAAGGGTACCGGGGATCCCGGTCAGGCGGGAGCTGCGGGTGCACCTCTTCCGCGCGGAGCTCATCACGCGACCTACGACGGAGCCGAGGACCCGCCGCGCGGTGCGCGCCGGCGGGATGTCGCTGGCGTGCGGGGGCAGCTCAAGAACTCCTACATCCCCCGCACCATGACGACGAACAATGCCGGGTGGGAGCGGGGATGGTTTACTCGCGCAACGCCGAGCCGGCCTCCCTCCCTACACCGGGCGGGTGTTCAAGGAGAGGCCGGACCGCCGGGGCTACGGGTTGCCTACGGCCAACCACGGGCGCGCCGGGACTCCATCCTCGCCGCCTTGCGGCGGGCGGCGAGGGGAAGGGCTCAACGCGATGGGCGTCCTCGCCTTCCTCCATCACCGGCGTATCGTGCCGTTGATGCGAGAGGCCGCTCCGCATCTTCGAGATGACGGAGGCGGCCAGCCCCGTCGACTCTGGCGAGGTCGCGGATGCTCCCGACGCCGCCGGAGCGGCCGTACGCGCTCACCGGGGCGCGGAGCGCCGTCGACACCCGGACGCCGGCGCTGCGGGTCGGACCCCCGTGGGACCTCGAGATGCTCCCCACCGGCCCGTTGGTGAGTGGAGCTTTTCGATTCTGTTTTAGTTCTTGTTCTTGATTCCGTTTCCCCGATGTGCCGCCGTCGTCCTCGTGCGCGAGCGGTGCGGTTCACCGCCGCCAAGGCCGTTCCACCCACCCCCCGACTCCCGTGCGCTCGGCCGGGCGGCGCGGCGGGAGCGGCGGGAGCGGGCGGCGCGCAAGAGGGAGCACGCAAGGCGGCGCCAAGCGCGCGCGGCCGCACGGGCCGCCGAGTGCGGCGGCGGGAGGAGCCGGGGCTCTCCTCCCCCGACATCGACGAGCCCTCGTCCTCGGATCGGGATGAGGAGGAAGAGTACGAGGGGGAGGGCCCCTCGGACGGGTGGCGCCCCGCGCCCCCGTCGCCGGATCTTGCGCGGCGTCGGGGGCGGCTTCGTCCGGGGCGGGCGCGTCGGCGCCCGCCGCCCGGCGTCGTCGTCGGGGCGGCACGCGCGCGGAGGTGCCGGCGCGTGCCACGGAGGCGCGCGCGCGGCGGACGTGCCGGCGCGCGCGTCGAGCGTGCCCGCACGCGGCGGGGGCGCGCCGCGCGCGCGGCGTCCTCGTCGAGGGGCGCGTCGGTGGGGGGCGCCCGCGCGCGGGACAAGCGTGCCCCCGCGCACGCGTGGCGCCGTCGGGTGCGCCTATGCGTGAGGCGGGGCGTGCCCGCGCGTGCGCGCGGCACCGTCGGGGAGCGCCGCGGCGGGGTGCGGCCCGCGCGCGGCCTCGTCGGAGGCCTCGAGGAAAAGGAAGCGGGCCTTTTCCTCCGCGAGGTAAGGAATCTGTTCTTCCTTTGCTTGGCATTAATTTGTTGGGTTATTAGACGCTCTAATCCTCCGTTCGCGTTTCCGCAGGGCGGTGCCCACCGTCCCTCCTCTTGCGCCGGCCAAGGTGCTGAGGACAGATGCGTCGATCCCCACCCGGCGGCGTTCGTCGAGGGGGCCGCGCCCAGGGGCAGGCGCGGTGGCGGGCACGAGCGCGCAAGGCCGGGCCGGGGCTTCGAGGCCCCGGCCGGTAGATCAACCCGCCGCGTCGCGCCCGGGAGGTCGCCGGGGCGGGCGGGCGCGGTCGCCATGGAGGCGCGGGCCGCGGCGGCGGCTACGGTGGAGGTGGCCGCCCGCGGTGGCGGCCTAGCGCGGGGAGGCGGAGCGCGCGCAGCTCGCGGGAGCGCCCGCGGACGTGGCGGCGCGGACGGAGGTGGCGGCAACGGCGCCACGGCGGGCGCCCGCGGCCGCGGAGGCGCGGTGGGGGCGCCGGCGGAGGCGGAGCGAGCGGCTCCGCCCGCCGGCGGTCCCCGGGCGGAGGTGGTGGAGCTCTCGGACGACTCCTCGCCGCACGGGTGGAACCGGTGGGCCGGGCACCGGCCCACGAACTCTCCGAGCCCCGGGGGGAGGGCCCTCGTGAGGCGTCACGAGGGTCGTATGATAGTGGGGGGCCGAGGGCACGACGCCGAGGCCTCGTCCTCCCGTGCCGGTCGCCCCGCCCGGGTGGGGGGGGCCGTGGAGGATCCCCGGCGTTCGGCGACGCCCGGGGGGAGCGGGGAGCTGCGGGGGCGAGCTCATGAGCCACGGCGCCACGCTCAACCGCGCGTTGAACGAGGCGCTGCGGGTTCACAGCGGCCCGGCCTGGATCGTCTTCCAGGTGAGCCACGGTTGCTCTTCTTCTTTCTCTTTTTCGCTTTTGCGCGCTGTATTCAAGACTTGGCGCTGACGAGGCTCGATGCGTTGATTCCAGGAGCTTGAGCGCCGCGCCCGCGAGAAGTACAGCGCGTTCGACCAGGTGAACGCCGAGGCCCGCCAGCTCCGGGAGCGATGCAGCGCTTTCGACGCGCTTGCGGAAGCTCTTAGGACGCCGGACGGTGGGCGGTCTACCGGCGTTGGCGTGGTGTGACGTGCTCCCCGAGAGCTCAGGGCAAGACGCGGCGCGTGACTCGAGCCTCGGGCGCATCCGCGCGGCCCTCGTCGATCGTGACGAGGCGCCGTGGAACGCGCGCGAGGACACGGAGAAGACGCGGACGTTGGCCGCCACCGGGAGGCGGAGGTGGCCACCGCTCGCGCCGAGACCGGGGGAGGCTCCGCACGTCGCTCGAGAGAGCGCGGGCGCGGGCGGGCGCCGGGCGAGGAGCGGGCGCGCGGGATGGAGCGAGCGCGCCAAGGAGGCGGATGACCCGAAGGCCGCCCTCGACGCCAAGGTTGCGGCTCACGTCGCCGGCGAGGGGCGGCTCCGGCGGGAGAGCGCATCGCCCGCCGAGAGGGCGAGGGGCGGCTCCGGCGGAGGAGCGAGGCCGCCCTTCGCGCCGCCCCGACGGCGGCCCGGAGCGGGAGCGCGTTGCTCGCGAGGGGGGGGTGGAGAAGTCGGCCCGGAGGAGCGGAACGCCGCATTCTCTCGAGGTCGAGGATGAGGCGTTGACGCTCGGCATCGGCGCAACGCCGCCCAAGAGATGGCCCTCGTCGAGCAAGGCGAGACCGTCGGGGCCTCGAGGCGGCGCTTGAGTCCGTGCGCCACGACCTCGACACGGGGAGGAGGCAAATCGAAGGTAGCTATTGCCCCGATCCCGCTCGTTGGTTTTTTGCTTTAGAGGGTTCGTCTTCCCCTTTTCTGATTTCCTGTCGTCTTGTCGCTTCCAGGCTTGCGCACTGCCCTGGGACACGCCGCCGGGCGGCCGAGGCTGCGGGGCCTCCTACAACTCCCTGCGAGCGGGGGAGCTGCGGGGGAGGCGCGGGACGCGGCCCTCGAGACCTGTCACGCCGTCGAGGAAGGCGAGGTCCGGGCGGCGGCTCGGCCGGCCGGCCGCCTACGCGCCCTTGGCGGCCACGTCACGGGGCGGATGCGTCGGGCGTTGCACACGGGCGTGCGAAGGCCCTCGGAGTGGTGCGATCCCACTACGAGGTCAACCTCGAGGCGGTAGCGGAAGGCTACATCGTGCCCGAGGGCGTCGAGGACGAGGTGGCCATGGAGCGTGCGGACGCGCTTGCCGCCGACGCCGCCGAGTCGCTCGCCGAGGCCTTTGAAGAATTCCTCTTCCGGACGCCGCCGACGCCGCGCTCCGCCCGCCCGAAAGTACCACGGGCGCTAGGCCCGTTTTTTGTTTACATGTATCAGAACTCTGGCCTCGTGGCCTCTTGTAAAGAAACAAGTAATTTCGTGAATCATAGACAGTTTGTAAATGAAATCGCTTGTTTATCGCGCTTTTTGCTTCCTCTTCCTCCTGAGTAGATTCTAGTTAGGGAAGTCCGCCTTTCGCAGGGGCCCGCCGAGGTTGGAGGCGAGAGAAACGGGCCATAGCCACGCGGCGTAGGCTGTCTCTGGCTCGCGCGCTCCTTCCATTGTGCCGCCTACGCCCTTTTCGAACCGTGGCTCGTGGTTGAAGTAGGAAACAAACTTAGCGCGTGTTATTACGTTTTTTGCGCGAAAAAATGGGACCATTTGGGGGGGGGGTGCCCCCCCCGCGCAGCCCCCGAGGGTAACTTGGGTTTCAGGGGAAAGCCGAGTTGCCCTTTTATTATACTTGGAGTATTTACATAGGTGACACCAACTGGGGTGTTGGCCGTGTGTTTGTACAACAGAAAATACTTGGAAATCCTAGCTAAGGGTAGAAGCGACGTAGCTGTTGGATGTTCCAAGCGTTGGTGAGTTCTTCGCCGTCCTCGTTGGCCAGCTTGTACGTGCCTGGTTTGAGCACCTTCACCACGACGTAGGGTCCCTCCCATGGGGGCGATAGCTTGTGGCGCCCTCGATTGTCTTGGCGTAGCCTTAGGACCAGGTCCCCCTCGCTGAAATCCCTGCGGCGTATCTTGCGCGCTTGGTAGCGCCGTAGGGACTGTTGATACCTTGCGGAGTGCATCAACGCCACGAGGCGTACTTCGTCTAGCTGATCCAGTGAGTCCTCGCGGGCTCGCTGGTTAGCGTCCTCGTTGTAGCCTCGAACCTTGGGCGACCCGTATTCCAGATCCGTGGGGAGGACGGCCTCCGCGCCATGGACTAGGAAAAACGGGGTGAACCCAGTGGCTCTGCTTGGGGTGGTCCTTAGGCTCCACACGACTGCTGGTAGTTCCTGGAGCCATTTCCGACCAGATTTGTTGAGCTGGTCGAAAATTCTGGGCTTGAGGCCCTGTAGGATCATGCCGTTGGCGCGTTCTACTTGGCCGTTGGTCTGTGGGTGTGCCACAGCTGCCCAATCCACACGGATGTGGAATTTGTCACAGAACTCCAAGAACTTCCGGCCCTGAAGCGGGACCCGTTGTACGTGATGATGGAGTTTGGCACTCCAAAGCGGTAGACGATGTCGGTGAAGAACGTGACCGCTGCTCGGCCCTCAAATTTGTAATGGGGCGCACCTCCACCCACTTGGAGAACTTGTCAATTGCAACCGGCGGGTGGGTGAAGCCCCCGGCGCCTTCCGCGGGGGCCCGACGATGTCCAACCCCCACACGGCGAACGGCCATGTCACGGGGGATTGTTTGCGGAGCGTGAGGCGGCAAGTTGGTTTTGCGGGCGTAGAAGCGGCACCCTTCGCAAGTGCGCACGATTTCGTTGGCGTCGCGACCGCGGTAGGCCAATAGAAGCCTTGGCGGAACGCGTTGCCGACGAGGGTGCGCGGCGCGGCGTGGTGGCCACAGATCCCCGCGTGGATGTCCCGTAGGAGCTCGCGCCCCTCGGGAATGGGTATACACCGCTGGAGTATGCCTGACGCGGCGCGCTTGTACAGCTCACCGTCGACCAGGGTGAACGACTTGGCCATCCTGGCGATGCGCCTGGCAGTGGCTCGGTGCGCGGGGAGCTCCCCTCGAGCAATCCAGGCGATGTACTTCTCCCGCCCGGTCCGTCCGGGCGGGGAGCCGGCTCGATGTCCATCGCGACAGCCTCGTGGGAGCCGTACCCCTCGAGAAGGGAGAGCACGTACGCCTCGTTCGAGGGGTCCTCTTCCATGGGTTCCGCACCCGCTGGGTTCGAGGGAGCCCCCGAGGGTCCGCTGTCGCTCGAGGGGTAGGGCTCGAAGGCGACCGATGGCTGCGCGATGTCGCGCGCGAAAACGTTCGGGGGAACGGTGATCCGCCCGGACGCGATCTTGGCAAGTTCATCTGCCTCCTCGTTGTACCGGCGGGGTACATGATTGAGCTCGATGCCGTAGAACTTGTCTTCGAGGGCCCGCACGGCCTTGCAGTAGGCCTCCATCTTGTCGTCGTGGCAGCTCGCGTTCTTCATGACTTGGTCGATCACGAGCGCGAATCCCCTCGCACGTCGAGGCGCTTGATGCCCAATTCAATGGCGATTTTGAGGCCGCGAGAGGAGGGCCTCGTATTCCGCCATGTTGTTGGACGCGGGGAAGTGGAGGCGCTTTGCGTAGCGCATGTGCTCCCCGAGGGGTGACACGAAGAGCGGAGCCCGCGCCCGCTCCCGTCTTCATCACCGAGCCGTCGAAGAACGGAGTCCGGACTGCGCTTGAATTTGAGGGGGCGGCGCCCGTGTGCTGTCCACTCGGCCGACGAAGTCTGCTAAGATTTGCGATTTGATGGCTTTGCGCGGAGCATAGGCGAGCGTTTCGCCCATCAACTCCACGGACCACTTGGCAATTCTGCCTGCCGCATCGGGGTTGCGAATGATCTCTCCTAGCGGGAAGGAAGAGACCACCGTAACTGGGTGGGCCTCGAAGTAGTGGCGGAGCTTGCGCCGCGCGAGGACCACTGCGTACAACGGCCCCGGACACGAGGGGTAGCGCGTCTTTGTGTCCGACGGGACCTCGCGATGTAGTAGACGCGGCCTCCGCACGGGCGGGGGCATGTCCTTCCTCCGTGCGCTCCACAACGATCACGGCGCTGACCACCTGGGTGGTCGCGGCCACGTAGAGTTGGAGGGGTTCGCCGTCTTGCGGCGGCGTAAGGATTGGGGCGTGCGTCAGAGATGCTTTTAGCTTGTCGAGCGCTTCCTGGGCCTCGGCGGTCCAAGAGAAGCGCTCGTGCTTCTTGAGCGGCGGTAGAGGGCGAGGCCCTTCTCACCGAGCCTCGAGATGAAGCGGCTCGGGCGGCAAGGCACCCCCAGCACCTTCTGCACCCCTTTGAGATCTCGAATTGGACCCATTCGCTCGAGGGCCGCGACCTTTTCAGGGTTGGCCTCGATTCCTCGCTATGAGACAATGTATCCTAGGAGCATGCCCCGCGGCACTCCAAAGACACATTTTTCGGGGTTGAGCTTGACCCCCGCCGCCCGCGAGCAACTGAATGCGATGCCAAGATCGCTGACCAGGTCGTCCGCCTTCCTGGTTTTGACGACGATGTCGTCTACGTAAGCCTCGACCGTCCGCCCGATATGGTCCCCAAAAACGTGCCGCATGCGGCGCCGATAGGTTGCGCCCGCGTTTCGAGGCCAAAAGGCATCGTGACGTAACGAACGTCCCGAACGGTGTGATGAACGAAGTCGCGAGCTGGTCGGACTCCTTCATTTTTATTTGATGATATCCCGAATAGGCATCAAGGAAACGAGTAGTTCGCACCGGCGGTGGAATCAATGATCTGATCTATGCGCGGCAAAGGAAAAGGAACTTTTGGACACGCTTTATTGAGACTTGTGTAGTCAATGCACATCCTCCACTTCCCATTTTTTTTTTTTTTACAAGCACAGGATTAGCTAACCACGTCGGGTGGAACACTTCCTTGATGAATCCGGCCTCGAGGAGCTTCCGCAGCTCCACTCCGATCGCCCGTCGCCGTTCCTCGTCGAAGCGGCGTAGCCGCCGCCGAACGGCCGCGAGCATTAGGCGAGGATATCAAGGGAGTGCTCGGCGACCTCCCTCGGAATGCCTGGCATGTCCGAGGGGCTCCACGCGAAGACGTCGGCGTTGGCGCGGAGGAAGTCGACGAGCACTGCTTCCTATTTAGGATCGAGGGTCGAGCTGACCCTCAAAGCCTTGCCCTCGGGGGCGATGGGTCGAGGGGGGACCCCTTTGGTTTGCTCGGCGGCCTCGAACGTGCCGACGTGCTTGGTGGCGGAGCCGAGGTCGTCGTTGACCATCTTCTCCAGTGTGTTCACCAGCGCTTCATCCAGCGCTAGCGCCTCTCGCATGCTCCACGCACTCGACATCGCAGTCGAATGCATGCTCGATCGACGACCCGACGGTGATGACGCCGTTTGGACCCGGCATCTTCATCTTCGGTACGTGTAGTTTGGGGCCCGCCATGAACTTGGCATAGCATGGTCGCCCAAGGATGGCATGGTAGGCCCCTTTGAATCCCACCACCTCGAAGGTGAGGGTTTCCTTGCGGAAATTCTTGGGGGTCCCGAACCGGACGGGCGGATCCCGATGCCCGAGGGGTTGAACTCTGCTTTCGGGCGCGATGCCGTGAAACGGCTTCGTCTTCGGGCCGCGCCTCGGTCCCGGCCCGATCCCCATTAGGCGCGGTGTATGCGCGAAGAGGATATTGAGGCTACGCCTCCGTCCATAAGGACCTTCGAAAACCGGGGCGCTCCCAATGATGGGATCGACCACCGGGGGTCCGGCCCGGGTTCGGGATGCGGTTTGGGTGATCATCCCGGCTAAAGGTGATGGCATCCTTCGACCGGTTGAGAAAGGCCGGAGGTGCCCTCTGCGCGGCGAGGACTTCGTGCCGCTCCTTCTTGCGCGCCGGGTTGACATGTCGACGGTGGATCCCCCAAAAATGAGGAACACATTTTCGACGCCCGGGGGAAGCCACCTGCGTCGCCGTCGCCCCCATCCTTCTTGGCCTCTGCCTCCTTCGCGGCGGCACGGCCATAGAACTTCTTGAGCATGTCGCCTTGCTCAAGAGTGTGATTCACGGGGGTCTTGTGGTAGGGGCACGGCTTCTTCATCATGTCGTCGAAAACCCCCGGGCCTCGAGGAGCCGGTCGAGGGCCCCGTCGGGCGGGTCAACGGCGAGGGCCTCGGCGTTGCCGCCGTTGCGCCCCCGCTCGCGCGCCTCGCGGCGCGGCTTCTTCCCCTTCTTGCCCCGCTTGTCGTTGCGGCGCGGCTCCTTGGACCCGCCGCCCTCCGCGGCGTGTCCTCGGAGCGCTTTCCCCTCTTGCCATCGAAAATTGCCCCCACGGCCTCCTCTCCCGGAGGCGAGGGCGGGTGGCAATGTCGAACGGCTCGTTCGAGTCCGTGGGCGGGCGGCGTCCCGGCTCGCGCACAAGGTCCGGCACGTGGTGCCCTCGAGGAACGCGTGCACGATCTCGGATTGTGCCACGGCCGGGGAGCTCTGTGCGGCGCTTGGAGAAGCGCCGTATGAAGTCCCGCGGCGGTCGCCCCGGCTTCTCGCGTGCGAGGAGCGCGGATCCCGGGAGTTCCCCGGGGCGCACGTATGTGCCCTGGAAGTTGCCCACGAAGGTGTGGACTAGATCGTCCCAGTCGTGGATCTGGCTGGCGGGCAAATGCTCGAGCCATGTCCGGGCCGCGTCGCCCAGATGCAGGGGCAAGTTGCGGATGATCACCTCGTCGTTGGTGGCCCCGCCCAGCTGACAGGCCAGGCGGTAGTCGTTTAGCCAGACACGAGGGTCCGTCTCCCCGTTGTATTTGGTGATCGTCGAGGGTTGACGGAAGCGGGGGGAACGGCGCCGTGCGGATCTCCCCGGCGAACACGCGGGTGCCCGGGGGCTCCGGCGTTGGGGAGCGATCCTCACCGCCGGTCGTAGCGTCCACCCCTTCGAGGGTGGTAGCCCCGGCCGCTCGCGCGTCCGCCTTGGCC
The DNA here is from genome assembly GCA_947561735.1 of Cenchrus americanus. Taxonomy (NCBI): domain Eukaryota; kingdom Viridiplantae; phylum Streptophyta; class Magnoliopsida; order Poales; family Poaceae; genus Cenchrus; species Cenchrus americanus. The sequence continues at coordinate 173,938,798 of OX387242.1, read as the reverse complement.
GGTGCGCCGGCGTTGATGACGTTGCGGGCGTCGCCATCCAGCGCCCTGCGTGTGTCGAGGAGGCGTTCCTTGGCCGGCGTGCGTCCCCGGTCGGCGGGTCGACCCGCATGCACCGAGGGTTCGCCCCCGGTGCCGGATCATCACCCCGCGCGTCCCCCCCGTTGTTGGCGGATGCGTGAGGCCGAGCTTTCGGCCTGGCCGGACGGCCGCTTGCTCAAGGAGGGTTTGCACCTCGCGGTGCATTTCTCGAGCCTCGGGGGTCGAGGGTGCCGGCATGGCGCGCGGTAGTGTCGCGGCGGCGATGAGCTTTTGGCTCGCTCGCGGTGGAGTATCCGCGTTGTCGACGTTGGGGACGGGGGTTGAGGCGGTCGCGGACTTGACCGGCCTAACTCCCGTGCGCGTTCGCCGCGCGCGGAGGCCTCTCCCGCCATCGATGCGCGGAGCGCCCGCACCGTCCGTACTCCTGCTGCCCGGCTTGGCCTCGAGCTCACGAGCTTGGGCCGCCGCGCGTCGACGTCGGCCCCGGCGGGTGCGCTTGGCCCCGCGGCCGGGCGCGTGGCAACCCCCGGGGCGGCGTGACTTCCCCATCTCCGGCGCCCCGCCGCACGGCGGCGTTGGCCGGGTCGTTGGTGATGACGGCGCGGCATTCCGCGTGGGGTCGTAGCCCCCGGTGCTAGAGTTGTCGGAGCGGCCGAACCGGTAGTCCGTGGCGTCGAGGAAGCGCCCGAACGCGGCCCGGGTCCGGCACACCGAGAGAAGTCCCACTCCGCGTACCCATGACGGTTGGCGGGTGGCATCGTGTCGACGGAGCCCGGGGACGACTCGTCCCTGGCGCCGAAGCGCCGGGATCCCCGGCGACGAAGACGTGCCGACCGGGGCGGAACCCTCGCGCATCGTCGTGTTGACGTTGGCGTTGTAGGCCGTAGTGGCGCCACGCGGCCCGATGGGGACGCGTGGTCGGAGACCGCGCGCGGTCCCGGCCGGGGCGGTGGCGGCCGTCGTGACGGTGGGCGCACCGCGCCGGGCGGCGGCGCGCTGGCCCGCCGCCGCTCGGACCGTGCCCGACGCGAGCGCGGCCCGGAGCGGTGACGGCGTCGTGGCGTCGACGGACCCGCGGCATCCGTGCTGCGGTACCGCGCGGTGTCGTGCGTGCGGCGGTGACCGAGCGGACACGGCCTCCCGCGCGCGCGCGTAGCTCCTCACGGTTGGTGAGGCGCATGAGATAGCCATTCCCCGTGGCACGGAAGTTCAAGTCCCCGAAGCGGATCTCGAGCCGGCCGGGAAGGGGGTCGAGCTACCCATGTTGTAGCGAGTGCTACGGTACTCAGTGCGAATCACCATGGAGGGAGTCAGCGAAATGACCTTAGGCGCTCGGATGCCCCACGGTGGGCGCCAACTGTCGGTGCGGAATATGGTCCCGACACTAACCAGTAGATAGCGCCTAAGTTTATCCCTCTATGGTCGATGCCAAGCAACAAATGACACAAGGATTATCCACGGTTCCGGCCGAGGGGGGCCGTACGTCCCGACGAGCGGCGTGCTCGTGGCACTATATTGCTCGGCACCGGGGGTGCTTGTAGTGGGGCAAGTACAAGCAAGGCGGGAGAGGAAGCGTGGCTCCCAAGTCCCTAGTGGGTGGCTGAAGATGTTGTGGGAGAATAAGAGAGTGAGTGCACAGTGTGTTGTGTTCTTCTGGACTTGTTCGAACCTGTCCCCCCGCGGCTGGGGGCTCGCCTCCCCTTTTATAGGCCAAGGGGGCGGCGAGTTACATGCACGCCGCGCTACCTAGCTACGTGTGGGAGCACGTCGTGCTATGGTGTAGAATGGGCGGCTGTCCGGTTGATCTTCGCTGCGATCCGGCCATGATGGCCTACCTTGTACCCGAACAGTGGCGGTTCGAGGGTAGGAGGCGGCAGACGGTGATGGCGTTCTCTGATAGGCTTCGAGGGAGGTGCTGATGACGACCGGTACGGGATACAGGAGCGGGCAGAACGGCGTTCCTTCCCAATGAGCTCTGCGGTGGCGGAGTGGTTGCTGCAGCGCTTGGGCGTGCCCCTGTGGAGCCAGGCGTGCGCCCGCACGCGTGGGTACGGCGGCCGCGCCGTTTCAGTGGCCGGGATGGCCACCCACCGGCCTAGCGCCCCTCACCTAACCTGCAAGGTCACGGGAAAGTGGAATCGAGGGTGCGCCCGGCCCCCTTTCGAGGGTCGGGCGCGTTAGCCGTACAGCGGCGTGCGCACGGTGTCACGGGACGACACGGCCGTGCCGCACGGTCCATCCCACGGTGGCGGGGATGGGCTCTTTCCCCGGGGAGTTGGTGCGGCGGCACCGGGCGTGAGCCCGGGCGCATGATGGCGCCGTCCCGCGGCGTCAGGGCGTTAAATGCCCAAGTACGGGACCGCGCGCGCGCGTGCGGGGCGCCCGTGATCGTGGCGGGCCCCGGCCGAGGGCGGAGCGGACCCTCGAGCGAGGCGGGACTCGCTCGAGGGGGAGCGCGCCCTCGAGCGGGGCGGGGCCGCTCGAGGGAAGGGTCGCCCCTCGAGCGGGGCGGAACCTGTTCGAGGAGGGAGTTGCCCCTCGAACGGGGCGGAGCCCGTTCGAGGAGGAGCATGCCCTCGGGCGAGGCGGAGCCTGCCCGAGGGGTCTTCCTAGGCGGGCCGCCTTGGTGGGCCTCCGGAGTCCTGCTGCATGGGCCGTGTCCTGCAGGGTTAGTTTCCTGCATGGTTAGGCTTAGTTTATATTGATGCAGGAATTTAAGTAGGGGTTCCCCCCTTGTTTTAGGGGGCCCCTAGGGCGGTCCCCGACAAACGTGATGGCTCGGCAACTTGGATGTGGCCAGATGCCCCCAAGACTGTTTCTGCATGAATTTTTCAAGCCCAGAGAGGAAGTCAAAGAACTCATGCACAGTAGCAGAATCTTCCATTATGTGTGTAGTCCCACTGTCTACACCTGGCCTTTTGTACCCACAACAATAGCTCACTCCACCTTCAACTCCTGGTGGCAAGAATTCCATGATCATATCTTCAATGAGCCTGTTCACTTGTTCTGTGCAGGATTGATGCCTGATTTCCAGCCAACCTCAGAGGTAATATAGTCAACCCTTGGATCAGACATTTCTACCTCTAATCATGATTCTGATCTTACTTCTTTTACCCACAGAACACAGTGCCTGCCCGATCTCAGCACTTGGATTCAGGTCCCCAACTCTAGCTCAGCTAATGGCCAGGTTTGCCACAACAGACCCAAGCCTTTCCAGCCTTGCTGCTGATAGGAGGCAAGGTTTGTCTCTAATAGCTCCCCCAAATGCCAAGAGGAGAAGAACTGTCAAGAAAGTCCTTGTTGAGGTAAAAATCTTTTCCTTTCTTGATCACAAGATTACTCTGTTTCTGATAAATCATATCTTGTGCATTTTCAGACCAGAGCCCAACAATCTTCAGTTCCAGAACCTGCCAATGCCCCACCCACTGGTATGACCTTTACTGTCCTTTTCTTGAGGATGAACACTGGCATTTATCTTTTAATTTGGCACTTGCAGAAGAAACAATGGAAGAACAACTCGTGGACATCCCAGTGTCTCAACAAACAAGTCCACCCAGGGTTGAGTTACCTGTCCCAGTGGAGATCTCATCTTCATCAGGGACTCGATCACCCTCTGCAGAAGCAATGAATTCTCCAGAGATGAGTCACCCAATCCAACCAGAATCATCAAGTCCTCCAAGGGTCCAATCACTTGCTGGTCACGCAGAGACATCAACCCCAGTAGAGGTGAACCCATCTCCTCTTCAGCCAGAAGCCCTTGAGTTGCCAACAACTACATCAGCGCCTTCTCACTCAGAAGCTTCAGCTCTACTTGGAACACCTCCTTCGCCTGTGGTTGCTCCTGAACAAAGTCCTGCCCCAGCTCAAGAAATCAGACATGAGGTACTTATTTGCACTTAACTCTGCTACCTTTACCTTCAGCACTCCTGACTCGGCAATACTGCTTTCTTAGGATCAGGCCCCATCATCATCATGTCTGCCAATGGGGAACAATCCAGTTGCCGAGGTGATGGAAGAAGTGCATCAAACCCTGTCAGAGGAAATGCTAGAAAAGCTCAGGGAGATATTTGCCTGGCTGGAAAGAGATGCACGAGATCAGTTCAAGGATCTCGATCACTTTGAAGAAATGTTCGAATCTATTAGCCAAGAACTCCCCGAGGACATTAGCGCCTCACTCGCATCTATCTCTGGCCTGGAAATGCACTACGTGCCCATAAGGCAAGCTTTGAGGAAGGTGCGCTCCCGCCCGGCTATTGAAACGAAGAGGGCCAGTGCTGAACAAGCCATGAAAGGGGCACAATCTCAGACCGAGAGCCATAAAGATTCATTGGCCAATCTGCAAACTTCTTATGATTTAAAAATTGCCAGGAAAGCTGCTCTGGAGGCAGAACTGAGAAACCTATCAGCTGAGATAGAGGCCGATAACAAGAAAATAGCCGAGCTCCCTGGATTCATAGAGAAGACCCAAGAAGAAGCAAAATCGGCTATAGCCAAGGTGAAACAATGCGATGCAGAACTCACCACCTTGTCTAGTGCCCAGAAAGATTACCAGGAGCGGTTGGATAATTTTCGCCAAACAACATCAAATGTCCGTAGTGTAATTGCGAAATACTTGAACATTTAGATGCTTTAATTGATGTATGGCCGAATTGGTCGCTCTTGCAATATCTGTTCTTGCAATTTACTTCCTTTTCATTCTGCGCTCCTCCAAATGTAATGCTGGACGACCCATTCGGCAAAGAAATGCCAATACCCGAATGGCACTTTGACTCCTCTCAGCCGAGCCAGTCAACTGAATATGACTCAGCCTAGAACTCCAAGCGACCCATTGGCGGACTGGTCAAGGAAACCTTTCCACCTTCCGATTTTCTTGGGATATGCGCCACGATCCAGAGCCATGACTTGAGGCCACGATCTGTCTTGCCAGGCCTATAAATGAAACCGTAGGTGTCCCTAGCTCTCCACAAAGCCTTTAGCCCTCGAATCTTTGCCAATCTCAACTCTCCTTCTTTCCAAACAGTGCACATCCCAGAGCAGCATGGTGCGCCGCCTCAACCGACGCCGCGCCTCTGATGAGGCGGAGGGGAGTAGCGCTAATGCGCGCCGGAGGTAATGATCGTCAATTCCTCTCCCTTGATTCATCTTTGATCTTCTTTTGTTTTGACGATCATCTCCTTTTCAGGTTGATTCAGTGGAATCCGTCTGCTGCGCCGGCCAATCAGCCCCTTCCGGACGACTCCTCGGAGTCTAACGGCCACTCCCTCGTGCCCTACAGGGAACTCGACGCTCTCCGCTTCAAGGCGGAACTGGAGACGGCCCAGCGCGAGCTGGAGGACGTCTCCAAAAAGGCGGGCATAGCCGAGTTGGAGTGGGAGGACCAGCGCAAGCAGCTGCTGGAAACCATCGACGGTACAGCTCTGAAATCAATCCTTGATCCAATCCGGCCTTTGATGCTAACCTCCTTTCTTCTTGCACCTCGCAGCCCGTGATGCCGAGCTCAACCAGCTGAAGATGCTGGTGGAGCAGCTGGCCGACAAGGTGAACGCCCGCGGTGACACGCCGGCGGAGCGCCTTGCCGCGGTGGAGCACCGCGTTGATGAGGTGGCCACCCATGGCGTCCGCTTGGGCACCACCCTGGGCCTGGCTGCCATGGCGACGCACACGGACGTCGACTACTCCACCAGGCCGCGCGTCTTCCGGGGCGGTGCGCCAGAAGACATTGAGGAGATTGAGCTCATCTTGGAGCGCCTCGATGGCCACGGTGACTCCATTGCCGAAATCACCCATCCCCAGTTTGTGCTGAACAGGCTTTTTGACTAGATTGTATTAGGGATGTTTGAATATCTGCAATAAATAAAGAACTTTTGAATTCTGTGCTTGTACTGCGATGATCTTCTTTACGTTTGCATCCGTGAATCTTGTTTTTCCTTAAACGTATCCGGGAACTGCCTTGAGCCGAATACGTGAGAACAGATGCCCCTTGGCGCAAAATCCACAGAAGATCCCTGAATCGGCAATCCATAAGCACTGTTCAAGCGAAAACCCTTCGCATTTGGGGAGAAAACCCTGCCGCTTGGTATTCCAACAGGTGTACGCCGGCCGCCCATCACTCCCAATGCACCCCTTCGGTCAATAAAATAGCCTGCCGGGATGCCCTGCAAATCCACTCGCACACTCATCCATCACTTCTCATTTCCTCTCCTGTCTCCAGAGGAAAAAACCCCAAGGTCATGGATAAAGGCAAGCAACCCCAGGAGGGCAGCCCTCCAAAGAAACGTACGATTCGAAGGTGAGTTCTCCCTTGATCTACTCCTCGTTTTCCCTATGATCTTGCGCTTCATATTTTCTTCTTTTCCTCTTTCAGCCTTGATTTGCTCCCTGAAGAAATCATCGGGACTGAAGACGTGCCTGAGTACATCTCCTCCGATTCCTCCCTCGAAGCAGAGGAGGCTACGCCTGAACAGAGGACCAGCCATCAACTGCGCCGCCGCGTTTGGCACCTGGAGCACGGTCTCAGGGATATCACCGCTCTTTGCCAGGCCGAACGCGAGCGTCGCATGGCTCTAGAGGCACTAGTAGGGGGTAAACGTTTCTGACTCCTTCTTGACTTCGTGCTTACATCTGGATTTCTTGCCCCTAACACCCACTCCTCTGTTTTAGATGTCTCTGACAGGTACAACAACTTGAAAACGGCTTGGGACAGCTTAGTGGAGGCCGCAAATCATGGTCACCCCCGTGCATTCCAAGTCGCCGTCACGGTGGTCTTGGAGCAACTGAAGAGGGAGCAGTCGAAGAAGCAAAGAAAAGATTGAATCATACTTTCGCTTCTTTCTCCACGCCTTCTGCTTCCCACCTCCTCGTAGTCTAGATCACCAGGGTCGTTGGATGTAAACCTGCAAGAGGCAGTTGTAAAGTAGTTTGGTGCTAAGGGCAATGCATCTAGGCACTGGCCATTTCTCCTGTTTGTGTATTTTGTTCTGAAGGCGGCCTCGCTCTTGAGCGCCGGCTATCTCTTGTGTCAGATGCTTGTAATCCCACTGCTGGTGATCATCGATCGATTTCAATACTAGGATATTATTTCTTCAAATATCTTCCATTTATTGCAGCGGAAAATTCCTCTCCTAGTAAAGTTTTCAATATGTATGCGTTACCAGGGACGCATTTGACCAAGCGAAAGGGCCCTTCCCAGTTAGGGGACCATTTGCTGAATTCACTGTATTTAGTTCCAATCGGCAATAGCGCTTTCCAAACCAAATCACCTTCTGCAAATTGCCTGACTTTTACTTTCTTGTTATAGTACTTGGCAACCCCCAGTTTGTTCTTCTCAATGTTTTCCAGGGCCCTAAGACGGATCATGTGTACATCCTCTAGCTCGTCCATCATTAGGCCACTGTAATCCTTGGAGCTCAAATTTTTCTGTAACACAATCCTCCTTGAATCTGATTGCATTTCCCAAGTTAGAACCGCATGATGCCCGTAAACCAATTCGTAAGGAGAAGTCTTTGTAGCTCCATGAGGGGCCATTCGGTAAGCCCATAATGCTTCACTGAGTACCGAATGCCATCTCCTTGGTTTCTGATCGATCTTCTTCTATATTAGCTTGATCATGATCTTATTAGAAGGCTCTGCTTGACCATTAGCCAGGGCATAATAGGGAGAAGAGTTAAACAATTTGATTCCCATGCTTTCGGCAAATTCTCTGAACTCCAAGGACACGAATTGAGCCCCTTGATTAGTTGTGATGGTCTGAGGGATTCCAAATCGATAGATTATGTGCTCCTTGACAAATTCAACCATGTTTTCCGACATCACCTTTTTCAGTGGGATCGTCTCAAACCATTTAGTAAAATAATCTGTAGCCAAAAGCACAAACTTATGCCCCTTGCTAGATGGTGGATTAATCTGGCCAATCAAGTCTATACCCCAGCCCCTGAATGGCCATGGTTTGATGATGGGATTCAATGCTGATGTAGGGACCCTTTGAATATTTCCAAACCTTCGGCAATCCTGACATCCTTTGTAATACTCAAAGCAATCCTCTAATATCGTCGGCCAAAAGCACCCAGCTTGCCTGACAACCCATTTCATGCGGTAGGCCGATTGGTGTGCTCCACATATCCCATCATGCACTTCACTCATCATCTTCTTCGCTTCTTCTGGACCCAGGCATCGTAACAACACCCCATCTAATGATTTGTAAAACAAATTGTCATCCAGAAGAACGAATTTTATGGCCTTGTACCTGAGCTTCCTAGAGACCTTTCGGGACGGATCCTTCAAATAGTCGACGATCTCTTTTCTCCAATCATTCTCCGCAAGATCCGTCCCTAGTGCACACACATCTACAACAAACGTGTCTTGGTTCTCTTTGTAACCCGAGGCGCTCTGAGCCAACCTGTTTGCTTCTTCGTTATGTTCCCTAGGAATATGTTGTAGAGTTACCAACGGAAAGCTCTTCAAGATTTCCCTGCATTCTTCGTAGTAACTCCTTAGTGCTTCACTTTTGCATTCGTATTGGCCGTTCAATTGCTTGATCACCAGCTCTGAATCTCCATAAACCTCAACTGAAACAGCCCCGGCTTCTCTCAAATATTGAAGCCCTCGAAGTAATGCTTCGTATTCAGCCTGATTATTTGTGATAGTTGGCTGTATAGGGATGGCAAATTCAAACATCTCACCTCTAGGCAAAATCAGTAGGATCCCTACTCCCCCACCTTTACCACATGATGATCCATCAAAAAATAAAGCCCAAGGAGTGATTTCGAGCAAATCAATGGATGGATCGCGATGTTCAGTTATGAAATCGGCAATGATCTAACCTTTGATAGCTTTTGCCGATTCGAACTTCAACTCGAATTCTGATAAAGCCAAAATCCATTTGCCAATCCTGCCGTTCAAAATTGGCATAGATAACATATGTTTTATTACATCAAACTTGGAATACATAATGCATTCGGCATTCAACAAGTAGTGCCGAAACTTTGTACACGAGTAGTATACGCACAGACACAGCTTCTCTACAGCCGAATACCTAGTCTCAGGATCAAGTAATTTTCGGCTAAGATATGCTACTACCCGTTCCTTCCCTTTGAATTCTTGAATAAGGGCCGATCCAATGGTTTGGGTATCGGCCGCCACGTACAACTTGAAAGGCTTCTCCAGCTGAGGAGGGACCAAAGATCGGCGGCTCCTTCATGTACTGCTTGATCTCATCAAAAGCCTTTTGTTGTTCGTCGCCCCACGTGAACTTCTGATCTTTCTTTAGCTTCAGCAATGGAGAGAATGGCAACACTTTCTGTGACAAATTTGAAATGAATCTCCTCACGAAGTTAATTTTGCCGAGCAGTGATTGTAACTCCTTGAGATTAGTTGGCGGAACGACTTCATCGATGGCCTTCATGCTCTTCTTGCCAACTTCAATCCCCCCTTCGTGGACCAAAAATCTCAAAAATTCTCCAGCTGATACCCCAAAAGCGCACTTATTTGGATTCATCTTTAAACCATGCTTTCAGGTACACTCCAAGGTCCTTTTCACATCTTCCAAACGTGTGTCATGACTTAGGGACTTGATCACCACATCATCAATGTAAATTTCAACAACTTTGCCGATCAACTCGTGAAAGATGTAATTCATGGCTCGCTGATAAGTTGCACCGGCATTCTTCAATCCAAAAGTCATGACTATCCATTCAAATAGGCCTATATGACCGGGGCATCTGAAGGCCGTCTTCGATATATCCTCTACTGCCATGAAAATTTGGTTGTATCCCGCATTGCCGTCCATGAAACTGATGACCTTGTGCCCGGCAGTGGCGTCAACCAACAAATCGGCAACAGGCATGGGGTAACCATCCATCGGAGTAGCTCTGTTCAAGTCCCTGAAATCTATGCAGACCCTCATTTTTCCATTCTTCTTGTAAACAGGGACAATGTTAGAAATCCACTCCGCATATCTACATGGCCGAACGAAGTTTGCATCAAGTAATCTTTCAACTTATTTCTTCACATCGGCCAATACCTCATCCTTGTAGATTTTCCAGGGTGGTTGCTTGTACGGTTTGAAACCAGATTTGATGGGCAACCTATGCTCAACGATGGAACGATCCAGTCCAGGCATCTCCGAATAATCCCAGGCGAAGCAATCTCTATATTCCTTGAGCAGCTTGATTAATTCCTCCCTGAAGTCTGGTTGCAAGTCTACACTGATGAACGTCAGCCTTGGCTTATCACCGCTTCCAATGTCAACTTCTTCTAATTTATCAACCGACATAAATCCTCGCCCCAACTTGCCATCAGTGCCATCGACGGGGTTCTCCATTAAAAATTACTATAAGAGCCGACTGCTTGAATCGGTTGTTGATCGCTGCTGACAGGTTCAACAGGACCTTCTCCCCAGTCTTTCCCTGAGAAACAATCAATGCCTTGGTATTCCTAGAAAGCTGGTTCCATGTTCGCAACGCGGACGGAGTCATCTGCTTGGACGACCTCAATATCATCATCCACCCACTGGATAAGCTGCTGATGCATGGTGGATGGGACGCAGCAATTGGCATGAATCCAGTCCCGTCCAAGCAGTAGGCTGTAGCCTCCTTTGCCTTCGATAACAAAGAAGGTCGTGAGCAGTGTCTTGGACCCGATCATCAGATCCACGTGAGCGCATCCCTTGGTGTCTGAAGGATTCCCAGCGAAATCGTTCAGTATTATGCTTGTAGGCGTTAGATCGCTAGGGCCCATGCCAAGTTTCCTGAAGGTGGTGTACGGCATTACGTTAACTGCCGCTCCACCGTCGACAAACATCTTGGTCAATGGCTTGCCATTGACATATCCCCTCAAGTACAGCGGCCTCATGTGTCGATTTTTGGCCGGTTTGTCGAAGATGGCACTCGCTTGGTCGGCACCGACCGCGCCATCATCCCCTCGATCTGCTCATCATATAGGGACGCCTCTTACTGCACAACCTGATTAGCAGGAGCCATAAACTCATTCGGCAAAAAATATACCATGCATGTTGGAGCCGAACGCTTTGACCCTTCAGGTTGATCCTTTGGATGCCACACCAGCCTTGTTTGGATCCCAGCCTGCCTTAGTTCACGGTTCCTCAAGCGCTGAACCCGTCTCTTCTGACTTTTCCTTAGGCCAGGCGGGCACCATTGCCCCTTCTGCCAGATGTGCTCGTCTTCGTCCTCTTCTTGATCAGCCCACCTTAAATCAGCTTGCCTTTTCCTGGGATGATCGATGATTTCAATTTTTTTGCGCCGATCCCCATTAGGATGGATCCTTCCAATTCTCTCATGGACGGATCGGCGATTGGCAGTCTCCTGCCTGTACTCAACATATTTGTCACTGCACTCAGGGCAGTTCCTTAGCGTGGGCAGCTTCAAACCCTCGTTCCAACAGTGCCTGAAGAACGCACATCCCCAGTGCGCGCGTGTATTGCTCCAGGTCCCTTCTGTGTGCTTCCTCTTCGGCTCTGCGCTTCTCCTCCTCGTATCTTCGCTTCTGGTAGCGCTCTTTGTCCAACTGGCGCTGCCACTTGTTGAGGAGGATACACGTGGTCACCCTGGGCTTGGTTCTGGATGATTCTCCGATTTCGATGTGGCTTTTGAGAATGCGTGGGGCTCCTCCATGCACCTGTTCCAGAGTTACTTGACGCTCCGGGTCCACTGCTCCATCCTGTCTAGCCCTGGCTGAGGTCAAGACTTTGACCTTGCCCTTCTCCTCAGCCGTCACCATGTTGACGGAAAAGCCCACCATGTTCTGAGGGAAGGGGTGGCCCTCCAGCTTCATCTTGTTGTCAAATTTGAGGTGCCCCTCCTGGATGGCTCTCTGGACCCTCATCCTGAAGACCCTGCAGTCGTTGATGGAGTGCGAGTTCCTGTCGTGAAAGCCGCTGTAACGCTTCTCCTTTACCCCATCGGGCCGAAGCATGGAGTGCCCTTCAGGCAATCTGATTCGGCCTTCCTTCACTAGGAGCTCAAACAGCTTGTCAGCCTTTGTGATGTCGAAATCGTAGGTGCCTTTGGTCTGTTTGACCCAGCATTGATTCATCGTTAATGGCTCTTTCCCCCACATGATTTCGGCTGCGGCCACATCCAGTTCATCATCAGAATCTTCTATCAGATCGGCCTTGTCCAAGAACTGGTTGTAGATGTACGCCACGTCATGCTGCTTGCCAACCCTGGCATCCTTCTTGAAGCCATATGCTTGGTTGCTCATTAGTGACAGCTGGCCCAGGTTTTCAAATTCCATACCAAACAGTTTCTCACGCACGGCCGGCAACATCCCGGCAATGGCCATGTCGGCCAACTGGTCATCTGGCAAGTTGAGCGAAAAGCATATGCCCTTAACTTCCCTGAACCTCCTGAGAAATTCCAATGGCGTCTCGCTGTGCCTCTGCTTCAGGGTGGCAAGATCGATCAGCTTCTTCTCTGAGCTGCCACTGAAATACTGGGCGTGGAATTTCCATTCCAGGTCCTTCCATCGGCTAACTGAATCAGGGGGCAAGGACGAGAACCACTGGAATGCTGGGCCCGTCAGTGACGCAGGGAAGTATCTAACCCTGAACGCTTCCTCAGCTGAGCATTCTCCGAGCTGCATCAGGTAACGAGCAATGTGCTGTACCGTGCTTGTGTCGTCTTGCCCGGAAAATTTCGTGAATTCCGTCGGAGGTTTCACCCTTGGCGGAAGGAGAATGTTGAAGTACCACTCTGGGAACGGCGGCTTATAGGCAGGTCCCTGCATTTTTGGTTTGAGGCCGAACTGATTCTGCATCAACTCGGCCATCTTCTGCGCCAGGGTGTCGTCCTCTTGTGCGCCTGCAGCTGGTGCGTAACCCAGATGCGGGAAGGCGTCTATGGCACCGTAGTTCCCCACCTCGTGGTAGCCTCCGCCGTAGAGATTCCTTTGTAGCCAGTTGCTCGCTGGAGCAATCCTGTGGCCGAAAGTGAGCGGGGCCCCAGGCGAGCCGAATGCCAAGTCCCCGTACGTGGGTTGATACGGGTTCGGCTGTTGCACAGGTTGACCCGTGCTGCCCTGTGGCGGAACTGGTCGTCCTCCTGCTGCCTGCAGTGGGGTTTGAGATGGCTGACCTCCCGCACCTTGTGGAGGAGGCTGGAAAGCTTGACTCCCAGCGCTCTGAGGAGGAGGCTGGACCGGCTGGCTCCGTAATGGTGGTTGAGAGCTTGACTCGTCCAATTCCACTGTGCCCGCTTGGATGGGTGCCTTGCTGAATGCCTGCGCCATGCCTGGGCCAAAGACAGCCACCATCATTTGCTGGAACGCACCAAGGAAAGCTTTGTGGTGTTTGCTCAAAACGTGGTCCGCAGAATCCCGGAACGCTTGCAGGCATTCCTCTCTCTCCTGCTGGGTCGTGGCGTCGCTCTCGCCTGGCAACAATACCCTGGGCATGTCACTTTTCAGGTACGGGACGCCACTTCTGTTCTTCTTGAAGGACAGCAGACACTTTTGCTGGAATTGGTCCACGGCGTCCTGGAGCTGCTGCCGTTGTTCAGGAGAGAGGTCTTCAATGTTGACGTCCATGATGTCCCCGATGTCAGGCATCTTGATCTTTTCGGTTGTTGTCCCACTGGGCGTGCCAAAAAGTGTGTTGACGCAAAATGTGCACCTAGTGCCAAACACACAGCAAGCCGAACAAGCTGGCTTCACACGCGCAAAGAATCACGAGACGTGCCAGTTAATTTTCCCTGAAAATTAGCAAAAGAGAAAGTAGTTAGATACCAAAGCTTGGAACTTGCCGGGTGGTACCAGACAGTTCCATATTTACGCCCACGAAGCCAGGTAAGACGACATATAGCTATGGAAAGCTATCTGCCAGCAAACTGACACCATTCGGGAGCTTAAAGAAGGAAAAAGTAACATAGCCGAATGGATGACGTAAGCATGACGGCGACCGGTCTTTGTTTGGACAAAGATGCACGTGCATGAGATCACGACCGATCCCCAAGATGATCAACATTAAATAAATAAATGAAGTAAAGCACGAACATAAACATGTAATGAACAAGCATGCATAGATCCAAAGCACTAGTCTACCGCATGTCTAGGTACTTTGAAATCTGTCAGGTACGATGCCAAACAAATCTATCCACCGCATGATACAACTTGCATGGGGATCGTACCTCTTTCCACAAATAGATCTATCCACCGCATGATACAATCTAAATATGGAAAGCTAAAAGCATACATTATTTAAAGCATGAAATACGCACGTGTTCTACTCGTGAGAAACATAACCGAAAACGGCTGAACAGCCGATTCAGGGTCCATGAAGAAGGAACGAACATTACCAAGTAAAATAAATCTATCAGATTGATTTGAAATCTAATCCACCGGATGACTAGCTCCAAAGCAACCCAAAAACCTGCATCTACCGCGTGATACTTAGTTCTTTCAAGATTTATACAAACTATTGACGGTTAATAATTGTATCAAAGTTCGTCTGTGACTCGCAAGCGTACAAGTCTCCCGTCGTAGTCAAGGGACCCTTCTTCCCTCGAGTGGTGAACCCAAGGTATCGAATCCGTGGAACAAATGTGTTACGCAAAACTTAATCTATTAAAGCCAAGTAACTTCAATCTTCGATAAAAGAAACCCTAATGCATCTAAGTAAAAGACACAAAACAAAGATAAATCTAATCTACTAAAGACCGGAGAAAACAAAGTAAGATTGGGTAGATAAACCGATCTAGAGGGATCGGGGTAAGCCTTTTGTTGAAGTTCCAAGCAAGAGAAGAAGTAGCAAATAGAATCTTAATAGAAGCCTCTTTAAATCGTGGTTTCCCGTCCAAATCCGAAAACATCCGCCTTTCGAGACCCCCGTTCTATCACAACGTATCCCTATTCATGCGGGGAGCTTAGGGCGAGTCAAAAGACAAGTCGAGATTCTTTCGGAAGATCCGACGTGTACCTCTAGCCACCGCGGCTACAAGAACACCCTATGTAATCTATCGCGAGAATAGAATTGGAATAAGCAAAGCCGATCGAAAAACGAAATCTTCGAGGAAACACTTGATCGCTAGGAAAAGATTCAACTTGATAATTCAACTATGACAATGATACATACACAAGATCACCACGGGATCCTTCCTTGATCTTGCTTCTAGCTCGGGAACTCCGACGTGGTCTTCCGTGCAAGGTTCCCACGTCGGCTAGGGGAACCCTAGTCAACTAGCTCGACCCTCTCCTCTCCGAGATGGTGTCCCTCTCTTCTCTGCTCCTCGGCGGCCGATGACGAATTCTTCCCTGCGTGGCTCTCGGTCAGGGGGCTATAAATAGCCCGATTGGCGGCTAGGGCAAAGGAGAGGGTGTTTGGGCCCTAAATGGGCCTAGGCCGACCGGACTGGGCCGGCCGGCCGGCCTGGGCCCATTTAGGCCCAGCCCGAGGGCTCCTTCGCCCCAGGTCGGTTCCCTTGCTTCCTGGATGTTTCCCCCTTCTACATGTAGGTCCATGTCGTCGGTTTCTCTCCGAATTGGACTCAACTCCTTGTCTTGCAAGATTCAACACTTTTCCGGTCAGGTCCACGGAGTCCGTCGTCTTCTCGGATCAAGTCCCCGGCTTTTTGGAGTTAAGTTTGCTTCATTGCATGACTTGTACGGGGCTTCAAGGTCTTGTCATGAGGTGCTTGATGAACTTATCCCGAAAGTCTTGCATTCAACACTAAAACCCTGCAAAAACATTAAACTCCAAAACCGACATGCACACGTGAACTTGTTATACCACGGGGGTTAGTACCAATGGATAAGGTATAAAACTCATGCCAACACCGAAGGTAAACTCATGGCTAGGTTGACGGATTTTCACCGTCAACACAAACGTTGGCAAGTTTGAACCCGCAACACGTAGCAACCTGGATCGATTTGGTTTCGGCTATCCGAAGAGCACGTGATCCACGTGTTGAAATAACCCAAAGCACGAACTTGACTCGCATAAGGATCACCAAAAGGTAAAAAGCCGATCCAAACCCATCTAGATTGGGCAAAAGGTGTTACATGAATTTAAACGTAAAGCAAAAACTCAAAGCAACACGGGGTAACTTAATGAATCTATTGGATCTTGCCAAAATCCAATAGAGCCGATAACTAGCTTCAAGCCAGATCTTAGCCTACCTCATGGCTCATGACCTAACAAGAAACCTTCTTGAACCAAGCTTGAATCTACCGCATGACACGAAGCATGGTATCAAGACTACTTGCATCAGATCTAAATCCACCGCATGATACTAGATATGATACAAGGTTGCCGGTACTCACGGAGGTCGACGGATCGATGAACCCTCTCGAAGAACTCGACGACACGACAAATGGACTCTAGGGTTTGGCGTAAGGCCGGTTTGTATTGAAGAATGATTGTGTTTTTTTACATACATTCAGGGCTCATATTTATACCCTGCCAAGTACAACTTCGAATGGATTTGTTGCCTAACTTATCTCTAAGCTTGATCGCCTATCCATCCATTTGTCCTTCCTGCTTGAGCCACGTCACCGTCCAATCCCGCGAAATCAGCTCAACTGTTCCCTTGCCGAACGGAAGCAAACAGCAGACCGTGGATCTTTCTGCCGAATACATCTGAAAAAACCTTCCTTCCACCAGACGGACTCCTCATCGAACCGGACCCACAAGTCAGACTCCTTACCAAATTTTGGTGTAAACAACAACATCCCGCTCCTCCTTCATCCACGCCATCTTTGATCCTGCACCTCGACGCCATCCTCCTAGCGCTGCCGTCCGTCGTGCCCTCCGCCTTCCGCCGTGCGCCACCCTTTGCCGCCCGCCCATGCAATACTGTGCATCCGCTCCTGCACCTCGACGCCATCAGCCAAGCGCCGCCATCCACCGAGATACCTTCGCCTATCACAGGCGCCGCCGCTGTCCATCGAGCCGCCTTCACCTCTCGCACACGCCGCCACCGTCCACCAAGCAATCCACCCTCGCCTCCCTCCCGCGCCCCCAATCTCGCCTCCCTCTCGCGCCCCCGCTGTCTCCTCTACTGTTCCCTGCCCCCGGCGTTCACTCTGCCCTGCCGCTGAGGCGCAGATCCAGTGCCACCAACATCACCGTCCGCCACCATTTCGGGCTGCAGCATCTCCTCCTCTGTTTATCTCATGGTAATTAACTTTTCTGCTCAAGTATCATTAACCCTAGGAATATGCCTGTACGTAGGTTGTTTAGATCTTAATTAGGTTGAGGTTTTAAGAGTTGGTCACTTTGCAGATTTGTGGTAGGTTGCCCCCATGTAGCATTCACCTGCTTTTTTTTTGTCAGCCCCCCATGAAAGCATATGTTGCCACAGTTATTAGTACTGAGATGCTGCTTTCAGTTGGCAACGATATGAACATAAGGCAACAAAATATATATGGGTCGATTTATATATATATATATATATTTATATTACAATTTGGTTTAGATGGACATTTGCTGAAGATCAGAATTCTAGGCATGTTCCAGTTATATGAATAGTCTTCCAAATTGGTGATCTCATATCAGTTGAGAGAATCATCCTACGGCTGCCATTTTCACTAGAATCTGCTAACCACCATGTGAAGAACTTCAAGGAAATACGTGTCTGTGAAAATCTGCAGCATGATCTACCTTCAAGTGAGATAATGCAGATTTGAGTGCCTTCCTTACAAGGGGTCTATCTTGTTGAGATCCCTGGCATTCTTGCATAGCAGTGACCAGAGGAAGTCAAGGACAACCAGAGAAAAATCCCAACCTTCCATATATAGTGGCTTTTCAATAAAAAAAATAAAGATAAAGAATTACCACTAGCTGGCTCCAATGCATGAGAGCAGCACATTTTATCCCATAACACAATAATCTGCAGATTACCACTGGCTGGCTCCAATGCATGAGAGCAGCACATTTTATCCCATAGTTATGTAGATCTAGAAAGAAGTTGAGAACTTCCTTAACAACATGAACTTGCTCATACCTTACTCATGCTAGACTCTAGCATGGTTGAGGACCATGTGTGGTTCGAGGACCTGTGGATGGTCGCTTCCTTGTGTGATGAGTTATTGACAACGTTGTGTGGACTGATTCTTGGCTAAGTATTGCAGGTGCAGGTTGCGGCTTGACTCGTGTTGGTGCAGGTGAAGAACAAGCGCGAAAGGTCGTTGCCGGTGAGGTCTCCAGGTGTGGAGAAGACAAGTAGGCTTCGTTCGAGGGACCCGGTGGCCAGCGGGGTCAAGTGCAGGCCGCATGGTGGCATGAACAGCAAGATGAAGTCGTGGACGGTTTCTTGGTTGAGCCTCAAAACCAAGGTCGAGCCGGGACTACGTGGGAGCCAAGTCATGAGTGGAGATTGGCGGAGGCTACACCGAGTTCGCGGGCTTTCCGGTGGTTCACCAAAAAACCACTGGGTTCCTTGGTTGATCCACAAAGCCAAGACCGGAGAACCGAAGACGGAGGTGCAGCAGCACCGGACCGGTCCGACCGGTGGAGCCGACCGGTCTGACCGGTGGGGACCGGTCTGACCGGTGAGGAGCACCGGTCTGACCGGTGTGCGACGACGCAGTCCAAAATCTTTGAAGCGGAGGACACGCGTCGGGATCGCATGGCTTGCGTCGAGGCTACGCAGGGTGCGGTCGCCGGGCATCCGTCCGATGGTGAAGACATCAAGAATTCCAAATCCGCCCTTGAGGGGCTTGTATCCCTAGTTAGTAGAGAAGGACGTTTTAGACATTCGGTTGCCTCCATATAACCCAAGAGGTGAGAGGATGGCAGCCAACTCTTGGAACCCTAGCTCATTAGTTTTTCTACTTTCCACCTATTTTCCTTAGGTCTTCTCTAAGACTAGCAAGAGAGCTTCACGGAGAGATCTTGTAGAGAGGGATGGATGATCGGGCGGCTTGCTAGACCTTGTACGAACCTTTGTTTCATATATAGATGATTCGGCGTGGTTCCTCAAGGTTTGGATGTGTTTTCCCCGGTTGTTCTTGGTGGTGATTTTCGGAGCCCTCTCTCGGTGATTTCTTTGGGGTGTTTTCGGGGCTTTTCTCTTGGGGACTTGATGGGGGAAATTTGTGGGAACCCTTCGTGGTTCTTTGGGCTGTGATTCCCCTCCCAAATCCGTGAGAAAAGGTGCTCAATTTTGGGGTTTCTTGAGTTCTTGGGTTGGAAGTGCTTTCGGCGGGATTTCTTTGATTCCTCGTTTCTAGACGAGTTTTGGTGGGATTAAACATGGCTATGGACTCCTCATTAGGTGTTCCTGATATCCCCAATGTCTTGTTCAAGTCCGTGGAGTGATTCGGGAGATCGAGTTTTGGATTTGGGGAAGTTGACCCGCGGGTGCTGTTCATCCCGAGCTGCCCAGGCTACACCGGGCACTGACCGGTGCTCTTGACCGGTCTGACCGGTGCGAGCCCTTGTGGGATTTTGCTCGGGTGAATGTCTTGGTGTGTTCGTTGTTGTCCCGTGTTGCTGCTGTTTCGAGTTTGGGTCTGTTTGGTGGTCGGTTGGCCTGTTTGGTGCCTTGGGGGCTTTCAGTCTGCCATCGGTCTGACCGGTGTGTCTCACCGGTCTGACCGGTGTAGAGCCACTTAGTGGAAGTTGCTCAGTTTCACCAGCAGGGACCGGTCTGACCGGTGGTGCTCACCGGTCTGACCGGTGTGGGTCTGTAGACTCGAGGTTTGGTTTTTCTGCTGCGTTTCTCGGGTCGGAAGGTTGTGTGTTGGTTCCTAGGTCCAGTGGCACTCCAGTGGCTACGTGGGCTTGACCAACCTTGGTAGTGAGTCGGAGACGTGTGTTGGAATCCGCGTTCGTCTTGTTGGAATTTTCATCTCCTTCGAGAAGAATATTTATCGGCTCTCATTCACTCCCCCCCCTCTCTGGTTCGCCGTATCGGTCCTTCAAGTGGTATCAGAGCAGGTTCGGTTCTTTATTGACTCTAACCAGTATAAGATCCAAGGATGGCGTACCAGGAACGGGGTTCGGGTCCTCCACACTTCGATGGCAAGAACTACCAGATGTGGAGCAAGCGGATGGGTGCGTTCCTCCGCGGAAAGGGTCCGCTGCTCTGGGATGTCACGGTGGACACAGGCTATGTCGAGCCGATGGATTTCCTTGCTCCAGGGTCGAGGGACAGATTCGACGCCAACAATAAGGCGGTCGACTACTTGTTTCGTGCTTTGTGTTAGCCTAAGTTCGATCGGGTGCACACCGAGCACTTGGCTTGTAGGATTTGGGGGTGTTGAAGGAGGCTCATGTTGGGAACGCCCAGGTTCAGGCACGGATGTATGCGACCTACCGGAGAGAGTACGAGAACTTCACTCATCTCCCCGGTGAGTCTATCGATGCCTTGTTTCAGAGGTTCACGGTGGTTGTGAACAACATGAGGGCCAATGTGGACGTGCTCCCGTACGATGATCATGATAGAGCGGTCAAGCTCTTACACTCTTTGGATCGTACGATATGGGGCGGAAAGTTCGAGGCCATAGTTGATTCGGAGAGGTATGATACTCTGACGGTCAACGAGCTGTTCTCGAAGCTCAAGTCGGCTGAGGTGGATAGGGGCATGACTGCCAAGCTCGAGGGACCGACTGATTCCCATAGTCTTGCCCTCGTTGGTGGTTCCAAAGGAAAGACTAACTCTAACCCATCCACCAGGATGTTCTCAATTTCCTCTTTGATGTCTATGCCAGATGAGGAGTTTGATGACCTTGGAGAGGACGAGCTGGCGCTGTTGATGAGGCGGTTCGAGAGGCTGCACGAGAACCGCGTGAACATGAGGAGGAACACGAGGACTTGCTTCCAGTGCGGAAAGCCGGGACACTTCGTCGCCGACTGCCCGGAGAAGGCCGAGAACAAGGACAGCTACAAGCACAAGCCGAGGATGAACGATGGCAAGTACCGTTCGAGGCGCGACCACAAGTGCAAGAACAAGAACAAGTACAAGGACGAGCGACGATCGAGGAAGAAGGAGAGCCGAGGCTAGGCCCGAGCGATGGTTGGAGCGAGCGACGTCGACTCCAGTTCCGCGTACTCCACCTCGAGCTCGAGCAGCAGTGAAGACGAGGGAGATCGCCACAAGAACAAGAAGTCGTCCAAGAACCTGAGCGGGCTGAGCTGCTTCGCGAGAGACGGCTTCTGCACCATGGCGCTGAGCTCCGGCAGCAAGAAGAGCACACAGGGCAACTCGGACTCTGAGTCCGACGACAAGGTGCGTGATGAACTTCCCTTCTTGCGCCAGGAGAATGAGAGGCTTGGCTCTTTGCTTGATAACCATGATGATATGCTTAGAGAGGCCAAGAAAATGAGGAAAGAGCTTAGGGCTTCACTCGAGGATGCTAGGACTAGAGTGGCTGAGCTAGAGACACAGGTGCTTGATAGCAAGCTTGAGATTGATTCGCTTAAGGCTAGCCCCCGTTGTTTCGATGAGAATGACCGTGTCGATTGCTCCATATTCCTTGTCGATCTTGCTTTGTTTAAGGAGAAGCATACCTCCAAGTGTGAGGAACTAGATGTGCTTAGGGTTGAAGTGGTCGAGCTTAAGTCTAGACCTGCTTTGCTAGGTGCTTGCACTTCTTGCCCTGTTTTGCATGCTAAGATTGATGAGATGCATGCTTACACTAGTTCGCTCGAGGCTAAATTGAAGGAACCCATGCCTACATCTTGCTCTACCTGTGAAATGCATGCATTGAAAAATTTGGAGCTTGCACATTATGCTGATCGTTTGCAGGATGAGAATGATGACTTGAGGAAGTTGATGGGTTGGTTGTCCGGTCATGAGCCTCAGTTGAGGATGATGATCGAGGCCTTTAAGAGGCAAGATGGTGAGGGGCTTGGGGCAAACAAGGTTGGTGAGGGAAGTGGAGAGAATATCCCGGAGCCACCAAAAACCCACCTCAAAAATGATTTCCCTCCAAAACGTAACCATCTAAGGAACCGACTAGACACAACCCCAGCTCCACCCGTGTTTCCTACACCCACAAATGACCTACAAAAGCCTATCAAGTTTGTGAGCACTTCGGGGAAAGTGTTCTTTGGGAAGGAGAGTGAGAAGGCAAGTGGTGAGAAACCGGTGGAGGGTTTGAGTGGAGAGAAACCGAGTGAGCGACCACATCCCAAGCCTAAGGCTAAGCTTGTGAGGTTCCATTGTGGCTATTGTGGGAGAGATGGCCATAAGGAGGAGTTTTGCTTCAAGAGGAAGCGAGAGGAGAGAATGGCAAAGGAGTGGGCTAACAAGGACAAGTACCACCCTTCCGATGGTGTACTTGAGCCTCGTATGCAGATGCCCAGGGGCAAGGCGAGTGTGAGGACAGTTCGGGCTCGGGGAGAGAAGAAGGCTGCAGGTGGTGCTGCTGCCCAGGTCACACCGGTCAGACCGGTGTGGGGCACCGGCCGAGGCCGGTGCGGCACGGACAGATAGCTGTTTGGGTTTCGAGCTCGTACAAGTGCGAGGGTTGTTTCTGGTGGTCGTGGTTCTGGTGGTTGGGCTGGAAAGGGTGCAGGTGGTCAGTTTGCTAGGCGTTCTCCTCCTCGTGCTCAATACGGGGATTGGAGAAGTCGTGGCTTTGAGTTGGAGAGGAAGGACGTTCCACGGGCTTTCTTGCGTGGATTTGGTCCTCCTCCAGGCAGAGAGGGATGGTTCCCTCAGGGTGGTTACCGTGGTGGTGTTCGTGGAGGTAGTTTTGGTAGGAGAGATGCTTTGGTTGGTGCTAACCCCACTTTCGAGCAAATGGCTCGGCCTTCGGTTTTCCTCCTTTGGTACTAACCTTGATCGTCGAGTCGTTTGTTCGCTCATGTGCCTATTTTTAAATTTTAGGTGGGAGACTTGAAGAACATTTGGTTGATTGACTCCGGTTGTTCGAGGCATATGACCGGAGACAGGGGGTGGTTCTCAAGTCTCGTCCCGGTGGTGACGAAGAGGTACATCACCTTTGGGGACAATGGGCGTGGGCGTGTGCTTTCAGAAGGTGAGATAAAAGTGAGTGACAAGATCACTCTGAGGCGTATTGCTCTTGTTCAATCGCTGGGGTACAATTTGCTTTCTGTGTCCCAGTTGTTGGATGAGGGCTTTGAGGTGTTGTTTCGGCCTGGTGGTTCTCGGATTGTGGACTCTCGAGGGGACCTTGTTTGTATGGTCGTTCCCGAGGGTCAGGTGTTTCGTGCTGATTTTTCTCAGTCTTCGGGTGTGGAGCATTGTTTCTTGGCTGGTTCTTCGAGTGAGTTGTGGAAGTGGCATAAGAAGTTGGGTCACTTGAGCTTTGACCTTTTGTCTCGCTTGAGTAAACTCAATTTGGTCCGAGGATTGCCACGGCTGAGGTTTGAGAAAGAGTTGGTTTGTGCTCCGTGTAGGCATGCCAAGATGGTGGCCTCTTCTCACCCGCCTCTCACCGATGTGCTGACTGAGCGTCCATGCGAGCTGCTCCATATGGACCTTGTTGGCCCAGCTCGTGTGCGATCTGCGGGTGGGAAGTGGTATGTCCTTGTTGTGGTGGACGACTATTCTCGGTATGCGTGGGTGTTCTTTCTCGAGGAGAAGGGAGAGGTGTTTGGTTTTGTTCGAGATCTAGTCTTGAGGTTGAGGAACGAGAGGCACGGAGATGCCATACGAGCTATCCGCAGTGATAATGGCTCGGAATTCAGGAACTCTCGTTTTGAAGCCTTTTGCCATGACTTGGGTCTTGAGCACCAGTTTTCGAGTCCGTATACGCCTCCGCAGAATGGTGTTGTGGCAAGGAAGTACAGGACCTTGTGCGAGATGGCTCGGACGATGCTTGATGAGCATAGGACTACGAGGAGGTATTGGGCTGAGGCCGTGAATACCGCGTGCTATGTGTCGAACAGGATATACCTCAGAGTGCACAAGAAGAAGACATGCTATGAGTTGATGCATGGTCGCACACCCAAGGTGAGTCACTTCCATGTCTTTGGTTGCAAGTGCTTCATTCTAAGAAGGGGGGAAGTTGGATAAGTTTGAGGCTAGGTCCGTCGATGGCATTTTCTTTGGTTATGCATCTCATTCTAGAGCATATCGTGTGCTCAATCTTGAAACTAACCAAATCGTGGAGACTTGCGAGGTAACCTTCGACGAGACGAGCCACGTAGTCGCCTTGTCTTTGAGTGTGCGGGTGATGATGAGCTTGGCGAGGAGATCTTTCGGGAGGAGGAGCATGAACATGGTGATGATGAAGATGGCGGTGTGGTGCCCCCGCTGAACATGTACCCACTACTTCGACTACGATGATGGATGGACCCTCTCGCTACACCTACGACGACAAATCAAGAACGAGGAGAAGCTGATGTTGAGGGGGAGGTAGCTTCGAGGCGAGAACCTCCCCGGCGAGTTCAAGTGGATCACCCAGCTTCGAGGATCATCGACGACATGAATGAACGCACTACACGGTCGAGGGTTCGAAACAATTCCCATTTCGCTCATGCTGCGTTTGTTGCTTCTTTTGAGCCCAAAGACATTGGACACGCACTATCTGATCACAATTGGGTTAATTCGATGTATGAGGAGTTGGAGAACTTTGAGAGGAATCAGGTGTGGGAGTTGGTTGACCCTCCCCCAGGGTGTAAGCCGATTGGTACAAAGTGGGTGTGGAAAACAAAGAGGGAGAGAAGGGTGAGGTTGTGAGGAACAAGTCGAGACTTATTGCTCAGGGGTTCAGTCAGAAGGAGGGGATCGACTACGAGGAGACCTTTGCTCCCGTAGCCCGTTTGGAGGCGATTAGGATCCTTCTAGCCTTTTCTGTGGCTAAAGGATTCAAGTTGCACCAAATGGATGTGAAGAGTGCTTTTCTGAATGGTGTGCTGGAGGAAGAAGTGTATGTGAGGCAGCCTCCGGGGTTTGAAAGTGAGAAGTACCCCCACAGGGTGTACAAGTTGAGGAAGGCGCTGTATGGGTTGAAGCGGGCGCCTAGAGCTTGGTATGGCGAGGTTGAGGGGGTTCTTGTTTGAGAGAGGTTTTGAGATGGGGAAGGTCTATCGGACCTTGTTTTTGCCGAGGCGGGGGCGGGGAGATATCCCGATTGTGCGGGTGTGTACGTGGATGATATTGTCTTTGGTGGCTCGTCTAACTCTCTTGTTGCAAAGTTTGCAGATGATATGAGCAGGGAGTTTGAGATGAGCATGATGGGCGAGTTGCAGTTCTTCCTTGGGCTACAGATCAAGCAATCAAAGGAAGGAACATTTGTGCACCAGGCTAAGTACACCAAGGACATTGTGAGGAAGTTTAAGATGGAGGACTCCAAGGCTATGACGACGCCGATGAGTACGACTACGTCTCTCGATGCGGACGAGGAAGGTGAACACGTGGACCAGAAGGAGTACCGGAGCATGATCGGGTCACTCCTCTACTTGACGACGACGAGGCCGGACATACAGTTCTCAGTGTGTCTGTGCGCTCGTTTTCAAACGTCTCCGAGGACTTCGCATCGGCAAGCGGTGAAGAGAATTTTCAGGTACTTGCGTCACACTCCCGACTTCGGCCTTTGGTACTCCGCGTCCTCTTCTTTGGCGCTTCATGGCTTTTCAGATGCGGATTTTGCCGAGTGTCGGTTGGATAGGAAGTCCACTTCTGGGACTTGCCAGTTTTTGGGTTCATCTTTGGTGTCTTGGTCTTCCCGCAAGCAGTCGAGTGTTGCTCAATCCACGACCGAGGCCGAGTATGTTGCCGCTGCTAGTTGTTGCTCTCAGCTCCTTTGGATCACCTACACCATGAGTGACTTTGTGAGGAGTATACCCATGTCCCACTTCAATGTGATAGCACCAGTGCCATAAGTGTTGCAAAGAACCCAGTGCTCCATTCCAAAACCAAGCACATAGAAGTGAGGTACCATTTTCTGAGAGACAATGTCGAGAAAGGAAAGATAGCTTTGATCCATGTACCCACACATGAACAACTAGCCGATATTTTCACCAAACCCCTAGATCAAGCAACTTTCACTCGTTTGCGGGGGGAACTTGGTGTGTGTTTGATTTCTTGAGTTGGTTGTGTGGGAGCTCTCTTTTGCCGGTGGTGTCGAGCTCGTTTTGCCTCCCCTCGAGGAGTCAGTTTGTAGCATATGTATAGCTTTCCTTTGTGCATTTCTTGCATTTGGCATGGCATATGTAACATGATGTATAGGCATCCTTGTATCTTAGATTGCATGCATTTTGTATCATATGCATTGGTTAGGAAAAGCTTCTCTCATATACATTGTTCACCATGGAATGAGATATATGTCTTTGTGAGCTTGTTTGGTATGCTATGGTTAGTTTGGCTTAGCTCTTGATGATCTTGATGAATAATCCATGGTTGATAGCTATGCTTTTGAAAAATGTCACATGTATGCTCTCTCATGTGTAAATGCCTTTACATGCTCTTGACATGTTTGTGTGGCCTTGCTATGCTTAATTTGTGGATGGATAGCTAGTTTATTGATCATATGAGGCCAAAGGCTCATTTGCCATCATGAATGTTTAGCCCTCTTGATTTATCTTGTGGAGGAGCATAAGTTCCATTTTGCCACAAAGACATTTCATGTACCATTTACAAATCTGAAAATGAAATGAAAAATGCTTGGAAAATGTGCTCCCATGTCATATGTGCTAAATTTAATTTGCTTTGGGTGCTAAACCGTTGCATGATGCCTACCAATGAGAAGTCTCATACATAGAAGTAGGCACATGGCTCGGTGGCTTTGACATGACATGAGGTGCTTGTGGGTGTTTATGATGGTCTTATGATTAGAATGGCTGTCGTAGCATGAAGTTTGTGTGGCTTTGCCATTTTGATATGCTTTGATCATGTTTAGGACTTTGCTCATGAGAGGCAAGTTTTTCGCAAAATTGCCAAAATCCTTCTTAGCTTCGTCCAATGGTTGTGAAACTTGGTGATCATGTAGTTGAGATCGATACGAAGCTGTAGAGTACCTAACTTGCTCATTTGGACATGTGTAGCATCCTATGATGAATTTTGTATATTTGAGAAGCTCTAGGTTGAATTTTTTGCATTTTTGGCTTGATTCATGCATTGTCAACAAGGGGGAGAAGTTTGAGCTTGAAATGGCTTACCGGACGCATTTAGAAGGTTTTCAGGTGGTTTCGAGCCATTTCTGGGCTCTGTTGTACACCGGTCTGACCGCTGAAGAGCACCGATCTGACCGGTGTGCGTGCTGGTCCTGTACACATGTTAGGCACCGGTCTGACCGGTGGTGATGACCGGTCTGACCGGTGTGAGCTGAAAGTGCTGCAGCTGTCCTGTTTTCAAGTGGTTTGCATGCATTCGTCCAGGGGAAGGTGCATTGGTTCAGGGGGAGCTTGCATGTGTGCAGGGGGAGCTCTTTGTGGTTTTTCGAGCTTTGTTTTGGTGGTTTGCGCTCTTTGCTTGAGCTTTGCTTTGTCTCGGATGAGTCGAGCCGTTGCCCATGCCTAAGGGGTCCGAGACTTGTTTTCCTTCAAGTGATCTTGCTCTTTGCCTTTGTTTGGCTTTCGATCGCTTGTTGGAGTTTCTTTTTGTTCGTTTCTTTTTCTTTTCTTTTCTCTCTTGTTACTTTCGTGTGGGTGTTGTCAATGCACTCATCAAGGGGGAGATTGAGGACCATGTGTGGTTCGAGGACCGGTGGATGGTCGCTTCCTTGTGTGATGAGTGATTAACAACGTTGTGTGGACTGATTCTTGGCTAAGTATTGTAGGTGCAGGTTGCGGCTTGACTCGTGTTGGTGCAGGTGAAGAACAAGCACGAAAGGTCGTTGCCGGTGAGGCCTCCAGGTGTGGAGAAGACAAGTAGGCTTCGTTCGAGGGACCCGGTGGCCAGCGGGGTCAAGTGCGGGCCGCATGGTGGCATGAACAGCAAGATGAAGTCGTGGACAGTTTCTTGGTTGAGCCTCAAAACCAAGGTCGAGGCGGGACTACGTGGGAGCCAAGTCATGAGTGGAGATTGGCGGAGGCTACACCGAGTTCGCGGGGTTTCCGGTAGTTCACCAGAAAACCACTGGGTTCCTTGGTTGATCCACAAAGCCAAGACCGGAGGACCGAAGACGGAGGTGCAGCAGCACCAGACCGGTCTGACCGGTGGGTCTGACCGGTCTGACCAATGGGGACCGGTCTGACCGGTGAGGAGCACCGGTCTGACCGGTGTGCGACGACGCAGTCCGGAATCTTCGAAGCGGAGGACACGCGTCGGGATCGCATGGCTTGCGTCGAGGCTACGCAGGGTGCGGTCGCCGGGCATCCGTCCGATGGTGAAGACATCAAGAATCCCAAATCCGCCCTTGAGGGGCTTGTATCCCTAGTTAGTATAGAAGGGCGTTTTAGACATTCGGTTGCCTCCATATAACCCAAGAGGTGAGAGGATGGCAGCAAACTCTTGGAACCCTAGCTCATTAGTTTTTCTATTTTCCACCTATTTTCCTTAAATCTTCTCTAAGACTAGCAAGAGAGCTTCACGGAGAGATCTTGTAGAGAGGGATGGATGATCGGGCGGCTTGCTAGACCTTGTACGAACCTTTGTTTCATGTATAGATGATTCGGCGTGGTTCCTCAAGGTTTGGATGTGTTTTCCCCGGTTGTTCTTGGTGATGATTTTCGGAGCCCTCTCTCGGTGATTTCTTTGGGGTGTTTTCGGGGCTTTTCTCTTGGGGATTTGATACGGAGAAATTTGTGGGAACCCTTCGTGGTTCTTTGGGCTGTGATTCCCCTCCCAAATCCGTGAGAAAGGGTGCTCGATTTTGGGGTTTCTTGAGTTCTTGGGTTGGAAGTGCTTTCGGCGGGATTTCTTCGATTCCTCCTTTTTGGACGAGTTTTGGTGGGATTAAACTTGGCTATGGACTCCTCATGAGGTGTTCCTGATATCCCCAAAGTCTTGTTCAAGTCCGTGGAGTGATTCGGGAGATCGAGTTTTGGATTTGGGGAAGTTGACCCGCGGGTGCTGTTCATCCCGAGCTGCCCAGGCTACACCGGTCTGACCGGTGCTCTTGACCGGTCTGACCAGAGCGAGCCCTTGTGGGATTTTGCTCGGGTGAACGTCTTGGTGTGTTCGTTGTTGTCCCGTGTTGCTGCTGTTTCGAGTTTGGGTCCGTTTGGTGGTCGGTTGGCCTGTTTGGTGCCTTGGGGGCTTTCAGGCTGCCATCGGTCTGACCGGTGTGTCTCACCGGTCTGACCGGTGTAGAGCCACTTAGTGGAAGTTGCTCAGTTTCACCAGCAGGGACCGGTCTGACCGGTGGTGCTCACCAGTCTGACAGGTGTGGGTTTGTGGACTCGAGGTTTGGTTTTTCCGCTGCGTTTCTCGGGTCGGAAGGTTGTGTGTTGGTTCCTAGGTCCAGTGGCACTCCAGTGGCTACGTGGGCTTGACCAACCTTGGTAGTGAGTTGGAGACGTGTGTTGGAAGCCGCGCTCGTCTTGTTGGAGTTTTCATCTCCTTCGAGAAGAATTTTTATCGGCTCCCATTCACTCCCCCCCCCTCTCTGGTTCGCTGTATCGGTCCTTCAATGGTCCATGCTAAGTTCCACCTATTTATATTCATTTGATTGCTTAATTTCCATCGTGCCTTTTCTCTGATTTCATGAGATCTATTCATTTCCCTCTCTCTAATGGCTACGCATATGTGTGCAGCATATGTATCTATTTTCCTAAATTGTTTATATTAGTGTTTGTGCATCTGTGCTATAATAATATACAATGAACTATCATTTAGTCGATTCTTCATCTACGTGCAGATTTGCATGTGGTGCACCCACCACAACATAGACATGCATGCCTCACTTGCTATGACAAGGAGGATTGCCAAGATGGCTGTCACTTTATGAGAGGTCCGTCACAAACTTTCAGCAGTAATGCTGCCATGCCAACGCTTTCTTGCCAATCAATTTGTGTTTACCTGTTATGGACTACTACAACATTTGGGATTACCCTTTAGGAAACATGCGAGTATCAAACCATTTGACTTATATATCAGTTCACTAAACTACAAACCTGATCCACTTGTCAAATATGAATTGTACTGACAAGTTCCAAGTTTATTTTCTTGGACAAAGGATGATATCAGAGAAAACTGCATGGTTTATCTCGGTCAGTAGCTGAACTCTATTGTCAGCTTACCAACAGTTTAGTCGCTTGTCTCTCTGTTTGCTTTTTCTAGCTAAAGTTCCTTTTCCTGGATTTTAATTCTTATTCATGTTGGTTGACAGTGAGTTCTACAACAGCAGATTCCCAATTTAAGACACTTCAAGACAAGTAGTATATCTTGCTAGACTTTCTTTTCTGCACATTATTTTATACTCTAATATATAATCCTGATGACATTTTGTTACCGATCTTATTTCTACTCAAGTGAACAACATCATTGACTGGCAGATTCTAATGGCTACCAATGGAAGTTCCCATGTTCATTGTTTTGCTTGAGAAGACAGCCATTATTATATACACTGATTTGTGCATGATTCGTCCATATAAAGATAATTTATTTTGACTCTACCAACGCATTATCATTTGGTATTGCTTATTTTTCACACCACTATTGTCTTGTTGAACCTCCGTATGTTCCATTATAACCGTTTTGTTGCCCTTGTGCTGTTGTGCAGTTGTACATGATCTGCTTATAAGCAAATGGAGTACAAGTATAAAGCACAATGTGTGCATTATAAGCAAATTTAGGTAGCAACCCTAACACAAATTTCAATAGCTTCTTTTTATGAGTAAATATATTAACCTATTATGATGGATGTAATGAATTTCTGTTTTGTTAATAGATTAATAGAATCCTATTAGGGTGGATCTAATGAATTTCTGTTTTAGAAAATAAGTAGTATTAATTATTTTACTTTCACAACAAGAATGTATGATTTCAGTTCTCAAACCAAACCTTGTTATAATTTCTACCTTGAGTATCTGCACATGACATCTTAAAAATATTTGTAATTCAACAAAGTTTCAGATTGCTTCAACTATTTTCTGCTTTTTTCAGATGAGAAGGAAAAACACAAGACATCTGAGTTACTGTTGAAATCCTATAACATGGTAAATTGGTAACTACATGTGGATTGCTTCTCTCAGCCCTAAGTATAGTTTCTCTATGAACGGTAAATCCATACATTTTCACTCCTTCCATAAATTTTCTGTAGAGAAAACCTCTTGCCACGCTTATTTATCATTAGAACCTAACTATTATTTCTTTACCTTGCTTGTTAGCATCACACTATACAAAAATTATTTTCCTACATAGGAATTAAGTAAAAAAATAATTGCCTTCTTAGTGGGACATAGACTAACTTTATTGTGTGAGGTTTTATACAATTTTGACTATGCTTATGAAATATACTCTTTTTGTCTGTAGCAATGCATGGGCATGATCCTATAGTAGCTAAAATTTAAGGTATACAGTTAACCTTTTGAGTACTTTTTTTTCTTTCACTACACTATATATGTGGTTGTAATCTCTCGGTCATCTGAATGTGCTCCTTATGGATTGATCAATGGGGCCTTCCATTTGATTAACTACTATTGGCACCCACGGTGAGTTCCTATATATATATATATATATATATATATATATTAATTGGTCTTTGCATGACTTTTTTTCAACACTAGAAATTGTGCAGTACATTTTAAAGGATGGGAGGAACATTTTCCCAGAGGCGTTCAAGGGGATCGAGCAAATTGGAGTGATTGGATAGGGCCTGCAGGTTCAACACAAATGAGGCGGCACATTATTGTGGTCAGTAGATAGCACTAATGTCACATGGATTTCAACTACTATTTGGGTTTAGGGAAAGATAACCACACTTACTCTTAACTCCATGTGTTGTTCCTTTTAACCGATCAGGTTCTTTTGCAGGGTTCTGCTCAAGCTCTGAACCTGAGGGAGTCACTCGCTGAAGCAAGCAAAGTCAGACATTTTTTAAGGTTAGTTCTCCAGTAAGGAGCATTACTGTGTCAGTATAAGCAGGCCTCAAGGTAGCATTACTGCATGGTCTCTTTCAAATCTAATGCATTCTCATTAGTAAATTAACCTTTTTCTCATCAGCAAGTTAATGCTAGATGAGAAAATTAAACGTGGTTCATGCCTACAATTCAAGTGAGCTTTCTTGTCTCCTCAATGTCAAAAAATTTAGTTAATCTGTGGAGCATCCTTTCCTCTATATATGCTAATGCAATGAGGTAAACATGTTACTCAGAAACTAAGTCAGACATCCATCTCTTCATTTGTGGTATTATTGGAGGGTCTTATGGGTTGGATTTCTGAGTGAGAGGACAACCCACGGGTACGACCCTAGTTATAAACATTAAACATGAACTTGCTTTACCTTTATGTTATTTATCTTTGTTTGCTTAATTACAAGACCATATGCTTAACCGGAACATGGAGAACCACCTAGGAAAACCGTACAACCACAAGACATATTGCTCTGCCTTGGCTAATTAATTAGCGACTCTAGTGTTGGGATGACCTTACCTGATAAGGGCAAGGGGGGAGCGTCAGTGGGGTATAGACTCGCTCTAGTAGGGAGTTCGGCTTTTCTAAGACACGGTACCTACTAGGGGACTTTATACTTTGCAACGACTCGGAACCTTCGCGGGTTGTTTCACATTGGGGAATCTTTGTAAAGGCCTCGTAGCATCCGTATGCAATCACACCTCGGTAGTGTGGTATGATGCCTAGCTAGAATTGCATGGTTGGGTCCAAAACTCTTCAAAGTTTTTATGCGACTTGTGGTGAAAGTGTACAACCTATACATACTGTAAAACTAATCGTTTAGCCGTGCTCACGGTTATGAGTGCCCTGGACCCTCACATGATAATTAAACTTAAAGATGGACTTAAATCGTGCTCTCTGGTTATGCTTGCCATATTCTTATGGTGCATCTTACCTTATTCTTAATGTGGGTTGATATATACTTATACTTTATTAGTAGTCAGGTGCTAATAAAATTTGACCAACTAAAATGCTAAATGCTCAGAGCCCAGTCCACTATAAAGCCTTTGCATTCATACATTCCCCACACTTGCTGAGTACCACAAGTGCTCACCCTTGCTATAAACAATGTTGCTCAAAAAGAGGAAGCTGTTGTGAAGTTGTTGTGAAGATGTGCTAGTTCTAGGCATACGCAACCCCCAGTCAACTACCTGTGAAATTTGGTGCCTTCGTTTCCAAAATAAAGCGTAAATCTCTGATAATCTACCTTTTTCTTACGTGATACTGATTTTGTATTTACTTATATGTCGCTATATGCATGAAACTTGATCCTGGTATGCATATAGGTTTGCACTTGGTTTTCTTTGGAAAAACAAGTGTGACAGAGTGGTATAAGAGTTGTATCTATTGTAGGACGCAAGCCTAGTTAGCAATGCATGTTTCCTAAGGTCTCTTTTGATCTAAAGTCCCTTCTTACCTTATCCTTGACCTCTCTGATAAATGATCTCACTTCTTAACCATCTTCTTATTTCCATACCATGAATTCTTGTATATTTATCTTCACTCTCCTTGAACATTTCTTCGATCTCGCATGTGCATTCCCTCAAGCAATAACACCCCCTTCATCAGAGTGAGCTAGGTGGGATAAAGGCAAGCATAAGGTGTTTATCTCCACTTTTGTTGATCGGTGTGGAGTCTTCAATAACACCCCAACAACCAACAAAGAAAAAGATTGAAGACTCCACACCGATCAACAAAAGTGGAAGACTGCCTACCTACCTTGGCAGCAATGTTCTTGTTTATCTCCCTCCTACTTGTTTCTTCTTTCTTCGAATCTCGAGACGTGATTCCATTTAAGGGGGGGTAGATTTGTCACACCGTGAAATTTCCCAATTTCAGGATGTGAATAGGATGAAAATTAAAATAACAATTTTCTCCTAATTTTAAATTTTTTCCAACTTTTATTTTTCTTTACAAGGAATATAGTATTGGAAAACATTTGTTTGTTTTTCGGAAATTAAATAAATGACCGAGTGAGTGTTGCATTCATGCCCATGCATGTTGGTGCTTCTTGAGTGCTAAAGGTTTCAAAAATGCGTTTAGGTGCTGTTCAAATGCTTCCGAGATTTTTCGGGACTTTTCTAGAATTTATTCTCACTTTTCTCGAGCTATTTCTATTTATTAGAATGCTCTAAAATCTTTTTCATGAGCTCCAAATATTTTATTTGGATTGTTCGTGCCCCAATATGTCTCTAGGATTTTTTCGGGAATTTTTAGGATTTTCAAAATTTCTTCGTGGCTTCAAAGAATTATCTAGCTATTTCTAGATTATTCTTTTCATGAAAATGTTTTCTGAAAATAAAAAGAAATCTTTTTCTTTATCTATCCCTCCTTCTCAATTTTGGCCCGTTTGTGCTTCGAAGCCCAAAGCCAAAGTCCGCTGCCACCCCTTCATTTCCTCCCTTCAGTTCGTGCAACAGTGCTTATGGCCCTGCTCAGCACATCCACCAGAAGTCTGGAAAGGCTCCCTGGACTATTCTGCATCCGATCCTTTCAACCCAATCCAGCCCGCATCGCGAGCCCGGCCCACCCGCAGGCCCGCGCGAGGCCCATCTGGGCTCTACGCTCACTGGGTTTCCTCGGCGTCCGTGCCGTGCATGCCAAGGGGACCTCGTGTTCTGCGCCCTTTAAAGCTGCGAGCGCCCGACCCAGCGTGCCTTAGCCGTCCGCCGCCCTAACTTCCCTGCGCACCGCGCCGCCCTTGCGCCGCTGCCTCCGTCCCATACACCAGGAAGAAGGGTGAGTACCCAGTAGTCGAGCTGACCTGGGTTTGGAGACCCCATATCACGTGAGGCAGCTCAACTAGGCATCTGGTCGTGTATTGCGATGCGTCTGTTAACACCAAAAATTGGTACAGGAAAGGGACTGCTTGTGGGCCGAGTTTGGTAATGAAATGCCATTCGGCAGGAAAAATCTCCTCAGATGATTCGGTAAAGATGCTTGCGGTCGGCAATAAGCCATCATTCGGCAAAAGGACTGTTTGCGCTTTTAAAAGGAAGTTTTCGGGAATGCGTGATGATGTGGCCCAGATATAAGGAAGGGACGAATTGATGACAGATACGAGATGGACATTGGCGCCTGGGCATTAATTTAGGTATTGAATGTTGTACTTGTAGTCGACCAGGAGTCGTATTAGGACAAGGGTATAAATACAAACTCTTGATGTCTGTAATAGGGATCGAACATCTACACAACAAAACCGGCCTCGTGCCAAATTTCGAGTCCTTTTGTCGAGTCGTCGAGTTCTTCGAGAGGAGCCATCAATCCGTGGACCTCCGTAAGTACCGGAAACCTTGTATCATGTCTAGTATCATGCGGTGGATTTAGACCGTGATGCAAGTAGTCTTGTTACCTTGCTTAGTATCATGCGGTGGATTTAAGCTTGGTTCAAGAGGGTTTCCTGTTAGATCATGAGTCATGCGGTAGGCTAAGATCTAGCTCGAAGCTAGTTATCGGCTCTATTAGATTTGGCAAGATCTAATAGATTCATTAAGTTATCATGTGTTGCTTTGGTTTTTGCTTTATGTTTAAATTCATGTAACCCTCTTTTGCCCATTCTAGATCGATTAGATTCGGCTCTACCTTTTTGAGATCCATGTGATGTGCTTTCAAGTCTTTGTTTGTTATAAAGGATCAAGTGCTCTCAATAGCCGAATTTAGATCAATCTAGATTGCCACGTGTTGCGGGTTCAAGTTTTGACTTTCCAAATGTTTGTTCCTTCTTCATGGAACCCGGATCGGCTGTACAGCTGTATTCGGCAATTCTACCACAAGTGAAACATGTTCATGAATTTGTTTTAAATAATGTATGCTTTTAGCCTTCCATATTTAGATCGTATCATACGGTGGATTAATCTATTTGTGGATGGTGGCTTGGTTTCAAACAAGTTGTATCATGCGGTGGATTAACTTGTTTGGTATCATGCTCGACGGGTTTGAAAGTACCTGGACATGCGGTAGACTAGTGCTTTTGGCCATGCATGCTTGTTTACTTCATATTTATAATCATGAATTCACCTTATTTATTTTTATTGTTATTTGGGATCTCCAAGTTATTTTTATTGATATTTATCCTCGAAAATCGGTCATGTCTGTGTGCGAGCAATGATGTTTAAACAAAGACCGATCTTTTGTCGTGCTTACGTCATGCATTTGGCTATATCCTGGTTTCATGTTTTAAAGCTCCCGAATGATGTTTAAACTGTTGACAGATAGCTTGTTGTAGCTATATGTCATTTTAATTGGCTTTCAAGCCGTAAATACGGAACTCTCTGGTACCACCCGACAAGTTCCAGGTTTTATCTAACTATTTTCATCCTTTGTCAGTTTCAGGAAAATTGACTGGCACGCTTCGGATCCGGCACGTGTGTTAAGCCAGCTTCGTTCGGCTTACTGTGTGCTTGGCGCGAGGTGCTGATTTTGTGTCAACACACTTTTTGGCACGCCTAGTGGGACAAATCTAGCTTATTCAAGATGCTTGATATTCATGATGTCATGGATGTCACCATGGATGACCTGTCTCCAAAACAGCGGATACAGTTGAAGGATGCCATTGATCAGTTTCAAAAAAAGTGTTTAATGTCATTTGGCAAGAACAGAAGTGGTGTGTTGTATCTCAAATCTGACATGCCAAGGGTTCTACTACCAGGGGAACCTGACACCACGTCTGCTAAAGAGAAACAGGAGGCTATGAATGCTTTTCAGCAAACTATGGAAAGCATAATGGTCAAACATTATACTGTTTTCTTGACTATGTTCAAGCAGACGATGGTTGGAGTCTTTGGCCCAAGCATGGAAAGGACGCTTAGTCGAGTATCACCTCAAGCATCTACAGTAGAGCTTGGAGAAACTAGTGCTGCTGTCAATAGCCAACCACCTCGAGATGCGAGTGCTCAGCCGCTTTTGCAATGTATGGGAGGTCAACCAATCCAGCCACCTCCGCAAAGCGTGGGAAGTCAACCGATCCAGCTGCCTCTACAAATTACTGGGGGTCACCCAGTCCAGCAGCAGAACCCTTATTAGGTGATGCCCAACAGGCCCACTTATAGAGATTTGGCATTCGGTTCTTCTGGGGTTCCACCTAACTCCACTATAGGATAGCCCCAGCGAACAACAGGCTATAGAAGAACATGTTCGGGGAAGGATATTCAGAAATCATGGATCGTGGCGCTATTGATGCTTTCCCAAACCCTAGATATGGTGTGGCCAAAGCAATGCTTACTGGACCTACTGGACGGCCAGGGGATCAAGATGCTAATGTTGATCTTATGGTGCAGAAAATGGCCGATGTTTTGCAAAATCAATTCGGCCTGAAACCTAAGATGCAGGGACAAGTTTATACACCTCCTTTCCCAATATGGTACCACAGGGTGGCTTTGCCACACAGGGTGAAACCTCCTGCAGATTTCACAAAGTTCTCTGGGCAAGATGATACTAGCACTGTGGAGCATATAGCTCGATATTTTATGCAGCTTGGGGAAGCTTCAGCTGATGAAGCGTTCAGGATCAGATACTTTCCCTTGTCACTGACAGGCCCGGCCTTTACATGGTTTGCTCCTTTGCCTGCTCAATCAATCTATTTCTGGAAGGATTTGGAACAGAAGTTCCATGCTCATTACTTCATTGGAGTAATGAGAAAAAGCTAATTGATATAACCACCCTGTGACAGAGGCACAATGAAACACCCATGGAGTTTCTCAGAAGGTTAGAGAGACCAAAGGCATGTGCTACTCTTTGAATCTACCAGATGATCAATTGGCTAACATGGCTGTTGTGGGTATGTTGCCAACTATTCGGGAAAAGCTATTCGGCATGGAGTTTGACAATCTTGGTCAACTGACACAGAGGTTGTCATTAATGAGCAATCAAGCTTACGGATTAAAGAAAGACTCCAGGTTTGCCAAACACAATGATATAGCTGACATCTACAACCAATTCTTTGAAAGAGCTGATCAAGGGGAAGAAGTTGATGATGATGAGGAGATAGCCACAGTTAACTATGAAGCAGAGATGGATAAAGCAAGCCAAGGGCACATATGACTTTGATGTGACCAAAGGCCGAATTAAGTTGCTAGAAGGGCACTATATGCTTCGGCCTGATGGGGTTAAAGAGAAAAGATATTGTGGATTTCATGACAGGAATTCTCACTCCATCAACGATTGCAGGGTTTTCAGGATGAGGATCCAGAAGGCTATCCAGGAAGGTCACTTGAAATTTGACAATAAAATGAAGTTGGATGGCAACCCTTTTGCTCAGAACATGGTTGGTTTTTCTGTTAACATGGTGACTGCTGAGGAAAAGGGGAAAGTCAAGGTCTTAACTTCAGCAAGGGCGAAGCAGGATGGATCAGTTGACCCTGCTCGGCAAATAACAATGGAACAAGTCCACAAAGAAGTGCCTCACATCCTGATAAGCCAAATTGAGGTTGGAGAATCTTCTATATCCAAGCCTAGGGTGACTACGTGTATTCTCCTTGACAAGTGGCAGCGTCAGCAAGAGAAGGAACGCTACCAAAAACAGAAATACGAGGTGGGGGCACAAAGGTTTGAAGAAGAAGCGCACAGGAGAAAGCTAGAAGAACATGCACGAGAGCAGGAGCGTGCACATTGGTGATGTGCATTCTTCAGGCATTGTTGGAATGAGGGTTTGAAGCTCCCCACATTGAATAGTTGTCCTGAATGCAGTGACAAGTACACTGAGTATAGGCAGGATACTGTCAATCACCGATCTGTCCATGAAAGAATTGGAAGGGTACATCCTAGTGACGGTTGACGCGTAAAAATAAATGAAGTTGATGATCACCCAAGAAAAAGATATGCTGATCAAAAGTGGGTTGATCATGAAGAGCAAGAGCGTGAATATGTCTGGCAGGAAGGACAATGGTGCCCACCTGGCTTGAGGAGAAGCCAAAAGAGAAGAGTTCAGCGCTTGAGGAATCAGGAGTTCAAACAAGCAGGGATCAAAAGAAAGCAGGTGTGGCGTCCAAAGGATAAGCCTGATGGATCTGGTCGTTCGGCTCCAACATGCATGGTATGCTTCTTGCCGAATGAGTTCATGGCTCCAGCTAATCAGGTTGTGCAGGAAGAGGCGTCCCCATACATTAATGAGGATGAGCAACTTGGGCTGATGGCACAGCTGGTGTTGGCCAAGCAGGCAACCTTCGACAAGCCGGCCAAGAATCGACATATGAGGTCGCTGTACTTGAGAGGATACGTCAATGGCAAGCCATTGACCAAGATGTTTGTTGATGGTGGAGCTGCGGTCAATGTGATGCCATACACCACGTTCAGGAAGCTTGGCATGGGCCCTAGAGATTTGACGCCAACAAATATAATTCTGAATGATTTTGTTGGGAATCCTTCAGACACCAAGGGCTGCGTACACGTGGACTTGATGATCGGGTCTAAAACTTTGCTCACGACCTTCTTTGTCATTGAGGGCAAAGGTGCATATAGCTTGTTGCTTAGACGGGACTGGATTCATGCAAATTGTTGTATCCCATCTACCATGCACCAACAGCTTGTTCAATGGGTAGATGATGATATAGAGGTGGTCCAGGCAGATGATTCAGTGAGCGTGGCTAACGTGGAACCAGCCTTCTTGGAGTATCAAGGTATAGATTGCTTCTCAGGCAAGGACTGGGGTGAAGGTCCTGTTGAACCGATCGGCGGTGATCAACGACCGATTCAAGCAGTCGGCTCTTATAGCAATTTTTAATGGATAATCCAATTGATGGAACTTATGGGAAGTTAGGACGCGGATTCATGTCGGCTGACAAATTGGAAGACATTGACATTGGAGATGGTGATAAGCCAAGGCCGACATTTATCAATGCTAACTTAGATTCAAGTTTCAGAGAAGGATTGATCAAGCTACTGAAAGAATATAAAGATTGCTTCACTTGGAATTATTCAGAGATGCCTAGTTTGGATCATTCCATTGTTGAGCATCGGTTTTCAATCAAGCCTGGTTTTAAACCTTACAAGCAACCTCCCCGAAAGATCTACAAGGATGAAGTATTGG
Organism: Cenchrus americanus; assembly: GCA_947561735.1. Classification (NCBI taxonomy): domain Eukaryota; kingdom Viridiplantae; phylum Streptophyta; class Magnoliopsida; order Poales; family Poaceae; genus Cenchrus; species Cenchrus americanus. Next base: position 173,898,817 of record OX387242.1, on the reverse strand, counting down.
TTGATGTGAAAAAACAAGTTGAGAGATTGATCGAAGAAATTTTCATTCGGCCATGCAGATATGCGGAGTGGATCTCTAACATCGTCCCTGTTTACAAAAAAAATGGGAAGATGAGGGTTTGCATAGACTTTAGAGATTTAAACAGAGCTACTCCCATGGATGGATATCCAATGCCTGTTGCTGTTTTGTTGGTTGATGCCGCTGCTGGACATAAAGTTATTTGTTTCATGGATGGCAATGTAGGGTACAATCAAATTTTTATGGCAATAGAAGACATATCAAAGACAGCCATCAGATGTCCTGGACATATAGGCCTTTTTGAGTGGATTGTCATGACATTTGGGTTAAAAAATGCCGGTGCAACTTATCAAAGAGCCATGAATTATATCTTTCATGAGTTGATCGGCAAAATTGTTGAGATATACATTGATGATGTCGTGATCAAATCTTTGAATCATGAATCACACTTAGATGATGTGAGGAAGACTCTAGAGTGCACCCGAAAGCATGGGCTAAAGATGAACCCGAACAAGTGTGCCTTTGGGGTTTCAGCTAGAGAGTTCTTGGGGTTTTTGGTGCATGAAGGACCAATAGCGGTTGGCAAGAAAAGCATGAAAGCTATCGATGAAGTTGTTCCTCCAACCAATCTCAAGGAGTTGCAATCACTACTTGGCAAAATCAATTTTGTGAGAACAAATTTCTCACAAAAAGTGTTGCCATTCTCTCCGCTGTTGAGGATCAAGAAGGATCAGAAGTTTCTATGGGGTGACGAACAACAAAAGGCTTTCGATGAAATCAAGCAGTACATGAAGGAACCACTAGTGTTGGTGCCTCCACAATTGAACAAGCCTTTCAAGTTGTACGTGGCGGCTGATACCCAAACTATTGGATCGGCCCTTATACAAGAATTTGAGGGAAAGGAATGGATAGTCGCATACCTTAGCCGAAAATTGCTTGATCCTGAGACTAGGTATTCGGTGCGGAGAAGCTTTGCCTGTGTGTTTATTACTCGTGTACAAAGTTTCAGCACTATTTGTTGAATGCCGAATGCGTTGTATATTCAAAGTTTGATGTAATTAAACACATGTTATCTATGCCAATTTTGGATGGAAGGATTGGCAAGTGGATTTTGGCTTTGTCTGAGTTTGAGTTAAAGTTCGAATCGGCAAAAGCTATTGAAGGTCAGATTATTGCTGATTTCATTACTGAACATCGTGATCCATCAATTGATTTGCTTGAAATCACTCCTTAGGCTTTATTCTTTGATGGATCCTCGTGTGGCAAAGGTGGTGGAGTAGGAATTTTATTAATTTCACCCAGAGGTGAGATGTTTGAGTTTGCTATCCCTATTCAACCTACTGTCACAAATAATCAAGCTGAGTATGAAGCGTTGCTTAGAGGGCTTCAATATTTGAAAGAAGCAAATGATATTTCAGTTGAAATTTATGGAGATTCAGAGCTAGTTATAAAACAATTGAATGGCCAATATGAGTGTAGAAATGGTATCCTAAATAATTACTACGAGGAGTGCAAGGAAATCTTGAAAAGTTTTCAGTTGGTAATTCTACAACATATTCCTAGGGAACACAATGAAAAGGCAAACAGGTTAGCTCAAAGCGCTTCGGGTTATAGAGAAAGCCAAGAGGTGTTTGCCACGGAGGTGTGTGCTTTTAGGAGCGATCTGGCAGAAGATGATTGGAGAAAAGAGATTGTTGATTATCTGGAAAATCCATCCCGAACGGTGTCTAGGAAGCTCAGGTATAAAGCTATAAAGTTTGTTCTTCTTGATGGCCGTTTGTTTGACAAATCATTAGATGGGGTATTGCTGCAATGTCTGGGTCAAGAAGAAGCGAAGAAAATGGCGAGTGAAGTACACGATGGGCTGTGTGGAGCGCATCAATCGGCTTATCGAATGAAATGGGTTATCAGGCACACTAGATGTTATTGGCCGACGATGCTGGAAGATTGCTTTGAGTATTACAAAGGTTGTCAAGATTGTCAGAGGTTTGGGAATGTCCAAAGAGTCCCAGCATCAGCTCTGAATCCTATTATCAAGCCATGGCCATTCAGAGGATGGGGTATAGATTTGATTGGCAAACTAAAGCCTCCATCTAGCAAGGGGCATAAGTTTGTGCTTTTGGCAATGGATTATTTCACCAAATGGGTTGAGGCAATTCCATTGAAGAAAGTAACATCAGAAAACATGGTTGAGTTTGTTAAAGAACACATCATTTACAGATTTGGGATTCCTCAAACAATTACAACTGATCAAGGAGCTCAATTTGTATCCTCAGAGTTCAAAGGATTTGCTGAAAGCATGGGAATCAAGATTATTGAATTCTCCTCCTTATTATGCCCAAGCTAATGGTCAAGCAGAGGCTTCTAACAAGATCATGATCAAGATTATACAAAAGAAGATTGATCAGAAGCCAAAGAGGTGGCATTCGGTACTCAATGAGTCCTTGTGGGCTTACCGAATGGCTCCTCATGGGGCTACAAAAACATCTCCTTATGAGTTGGTTTATGGGCATCATGCTGTTTTGCCCTGGGAAATACAATCAGATTCAAGGAGAGTGGTTTTGCAAAAGGATTTAAGTTCCAAAGACTACAATGGCTTAATGATGGACGAGTTAGAGGATTTTCATATGATTCGTCTTAAGGCCCTGGAAATATTGAAAAGAACAAGATGCGAGTTGCTAAATATTACAACAAGAAAGTAAAAATCAAGCAATTTGCAGAAGGAGATTTGGTTTGGAAAGCGTTACTACCGATCGGGACTAAGTACAGTGCGTTCGGCAAATGGTCCCCGAATTGGGAAGGTCCTTTTCGGGTAGTTAGATGTACACTTGGAAATGCTTATATCTTGAAAACTTTGCTAGGAGAGGAGTTTACTGTTGCTATAAATGGAAGATATTTGAAGAAATATTATCGTAGTACAAGCATCAGGAATACAGAGACAGCCAGCGTTTTGGAAAGAAGCCGCCTTTAGAACAAAAAATCCTAACAGAGGAGATGGCCAATACTGGAGTGTATTGCCCTTAGCACAAAACTATTCTACAATACAAATGTTTCTTGCTGGCTTTTATTTGACAAACCAGCTACTTAAGATTACAAGAGGGTGGGAAGCAGAAGGCCTGGAAGAAGAAGCAAAAGTATGCTTCAGTCCTTTGATTCCGTGTTTTTCCCCTTCAGCTCTTCCTTCTTCAACTATTCCAGGACTACTGTAACAGCAACCTGGAAGTTTCGGGGGTTGCCGTGACTTGCAGCTTCCATCAGGCTGTCCCAGGAGGCCTTCAAGTTGTTGTATCTATCAGAAACATTTGAAGAAAGGAACAATTGTTGAATGTGAGATCTGAGCTTAAACGTGGGAATCAGATGAAGATGAAGATCTTACCCCCTACCAATGCCTCCAAGCTCATGCGACGTTCGCGTTCGGCACTGCAGCGGGCAGTGATGTCTCGCGGGTTGTGTTCTAGATGCCGAATGCGACGGCGCAGTTGGTGGTTTGTCCTTTGTTCCAGCGTGGCGTCTCCTCCTTCAATGATGGAATTGGAGAGGATGTACTCGGGAACCTCTTCAGTTCCAAAGATCTCCTCAAGGAGGAAGTCAAGGCTGAAGACCAAGAGGGGTGGATCATAAGATTGCAATCGAGAGCAAAAGAGAGGATTGACAGAAAACTTACTCTCGAACGGTGCGCTTCTTTGGTGGAGCGCTGCCTTCCTTGATGGGTTGCTTTCCCTTGTCCGCCATGGCCTTGGGGTTTTTTTCCTCTAGAGCAGGGAGAGAAGATGTGAGGTGATGGAAGTGTATGCGAGTGGATCTGCAGAGCAGCAAGGGGGCTATTTTATTAGCTGTGAGAGCGCATTGGGAGTGATGACTGGTTGGCGTACATTATTGGAATACCAAACGGCAGGATTTTCTCTCCGAATGCGAAGGGTTTTCATTGAACAGTGTTTATGGTTCCCGGTTTGAGGATTTTCTGCGGATTCTGTGCCAAGAGGCAGGAGTTTTTTGCGTGTTCGACTAAGATAAAGTTTCCGAATTCGTTCAAAAACAGTAAGGATTCGCATCCACAAGCAAAAGGAGATTATTACAATACAAACGTAGGAATTAAAATTTCATTATTTATTGCCAAAATTCCAAACATCCCTAGTACAAACTAGTCAAAAAGCCTATTCAGCACAGACCGGGGATGGCTGGAGTCGGCAATGGCGTTGCCGTGGCCGTCGAGGCGCTCCAGGATGACCTCGATTTCGTCGACGTCCTCCGGTGCGCCACCCTGGAAGCCTCGCGGTTGAGTGGAGTAGTCGACGCTGGTGTGCGTCGCCATGTCGGCCAGGCCCAGGGTGGTGCCCAAGCGGACACCGTGGAGGGCCACCTCATCGACGCGGTCTTCCACCGTGGCAATCCGGGCTGCCGGCGTGTCCCCGGGGGCGTTCACCTTGTCCACCAGTTGCTTCACTAGCGTCTTCAGCTAGTTGAGCTCAGCGTCGCGGTCTGCAGCATTGCGTGGCAATGGCGTTTAGTTTCAAGTTGAGTGAAATTAAAATCAATCAATAGATTTACCGTCAATGGTCTCCAGCTGCTGCTTGCGCTGATGCTCCCATTCGAGCTCGGCGATTCCAGCCTTCTTGGAAACATTTTGCAGCTCGCGTCGGGTTTCATGACACTCCGCCTTGAACCGGAGGGTGTCGCGCTCGTCGTAGCGCGAAGGAGAATAGTTGTACGACTCCGAGGAGTCGTCCGGTAAGGCTGGATTCGTGGCCGACGCAGGAGCCGTATTCCATTGGATAAGCCTGAAAATACAAAGAGGATCGTCAGAAACAGAAGGGAATCTAGAGAGAGCTGTAAAGAAAGATGATGATCACCGCCTCCGACGAGCGCCAGCGTGGCTTCCTTCAGCCTCGTCGCTAGCCCAATGCCTGTTGTTGCTGCCCACCATCGAATTTTTGGGAGTGCTAGTGCTGGAAAAGGGAAGTTTAGATTGGCGAAGGCTTGAAGATAGAAGGCTTGGTGAAAGGCTAGGGGCACCCACGGTTCTTATTTATGGGACTGACAAAGAAATCGTGGCCAAAGATCGTGGTCCATCTCCTGAGAAATTTGGTAGGTGGAGAGCCTTGCTTTACCGAATCGTCGTCGGGTCATTTGGAATTCAAGCTGAGTCATATTCGGTTGACTAGCTCGGTTTAGTTGCGGTCGGATCGCTGTTCGGGTCTAGTACTGTTTGATCAGAATTGCCGAATGGATTGTCTAAAGTTACTCGCAAGGCAAGACAGAAAGTGGAAAGTAAAATTTATGGTAAACAAAATTACAAGGACGATCAATCATTCGGCTACAAATTGTTTGGCACAATCAAATGTTCAAATACTTTGAGATTACACTAGAAGCATCTGATATAATTTTGCTGATGTTCTCCAGCAGTTTCTGATCAGCTTCTTAAGTGTTGGACAGGGCGGAAAGTTTTGTCTTGAGTTGGTTTGATTCGATCAGGGCTGCTGAAGCTTCCGTTTGGATTTTTTCTGTTAATCCATGGAGTTTGGCTATCTTCTTCTTATCAGCCTCTATTTCAGCTATCAGATTTTTCAATTCAGCTTCTAGTGCAGCTTTCCTGGCAATTTTCAACTCAAGTGCAGGCTGCAGTTCAGCCAGCAATTCTTTGTTGCTCTGGATTTGAGCCTGTGATTCTTTCACGAATTGTTTGGCTTTAGCTCTTTTCAGTTCCAAGATTGGCCGAGAGGATTGGTTCTTCAACGCTCTCCTCACTGCTGCAAAGTGATTGTCCAGTTGAGAGATAAGCTCCAGAGAGGCTTTGATATCATCAGGAAGCTCTTGATTGATGGATTCAAGCACTTCTTCTAGGAGATCCCTCTGCAGCAGAGAGAGGATTTCTCTAAGTTTTGCCTCGTTTTCCTCTGATAAAACTTGGCTTGAAGATCCTTCATCACCTTTTTCAGCAGCTAAATCATCCACAGTGAATGAAAAGCTTGATGGTGATGCAACCTGATCCTGAAAGTTTTGCCGAATTAAGGATGATTTATTGAAAAAGAATAACAGAGTTGAATGCCCATACTTACTTCATTCCTGTCCTCCTGAATTGGAGAAGGGATTTTTTCAGGCTCAAGAGGAAGTTCCTGGGTGATCAGCTGAGGAGGAGCTTGAGGAGATCCTGGTAAAGCTGAAGCTTCTAACTAAGGGGAAGTTGGTGGAGTCCTTGGTAAATTTGAAGCATCTGGCTGAGGTGAAGATAAATCCATCCCTAGGGAAACGGGAGCTTCTGCTTGAGAAGGGGATGATTGAATCCTTGGTGAAGTTGAAGTTTCTATGGGGAAGATGTTTGGACCCTTGGTGAATCTGGATTTGAAGCATGTTGAGGAGAAGAATTCCCCACAGGTTGATTCACTAATGTATCTTCTACAAATAATAAGTAGAGAATAAGTGCCAATGAAAAGAATGGTCTTTGAAGGGAATAAAATAGTAGGGACCATATGAGGACCATGTGTGGTTCGAGGACCGGTGGATGGCCACTTCCTTGTGTGATGAGTGATTGACAACGTTGTGTGGACTGATTCTTGGCTAAGTATTGCAGGTCCAGGTTGTGGCTTGACTGGTGTTGGTGCAGGTGAAGAACAAGCACGAAAGGTCGTCGCCGGTGAGGCCTCCAGGTGTGGAGAAGACAAGTAGGCTTCGTTCGAGGGACCCGGTGGCCAGCGGGGTCAAGTGCGGGCCGCATGGTGGCATGAACAGCAAGATGAAGTCGTGGACGGTTTCTTGGTTGAGCCTCAAAACCAAGGTCGAGCCGGAGCCGAGTCATGAGTGGAGATTGACGGAGGCTACACCGAGTTCGCGGGGTTTCGGGTGGTTCACCAGAAAACCACTGGGTTCCTTGGTTGATCCACAAAGCCAAGACAGAAGAATCGAAGACGGAGCTGCAGCAGCGCCAGACCGGTCTGACCGGTGGGTACCGGTCTCACCGGTGAGGAGCACAGGTCTGACTGGTGTGCGACGACGCAGTCCGGAATCTTTGAAGCGGAGGACACGCGTCGCGATCGCATGGCTTGCGTCGAGGCTACGCAGGGTGCGGTTGCCGGGCATCCGTCCGATGGTGAAGACATCAAGAATTCCAAATCCGCTCTTGAGGGGCTTGTATCCCTAGTTAGTAGAGAATGGCGTTTTAGACATTCGGTTGCCTCCATATAACCCAAGAGGTGAGAGGATGGCAGCCAACTCTTGGAACCCTAGCTCATTAGTTTTCCTATTTTCCACCAATTTTTCCTTAGGTTTTCTTTAGGACTAGCAAGAGAGCTTCACGGAGAGATCTTGTTGAGAGGGATGGATGATCGGGCGGCTTGCTAGACCTTGTATGAACCTTTGTTTCATGTATAGATGATTCGGCGTGGTTCCTCAAGGTTTGGAGGTGTTTTCCCCGGTTGTTCTTGCTGGTGATTTTCGGAGCCCTCTCTTGGTGATTTCTTTGGGTTGTTTTCGGGACTTTTCTCTTGGGGATTTGATGGGGGAAATTTGTGGGAACCCTTCGTGGTTCTTTGGGCTGTGATTCCCCTCCCAAATCCGTGAGTAAAGGTGCTCGATTTTGGGGTTTCTTGAGTTCCTGGGTTGAAAGTGCTCTCGGCGGGATTTCTTCGATTCTCCTTTTTGGACGAGTTTTGGTGGGATTAAACTTGACTATGGACTTCTCATGAGGTGTTCATAATATCCCCAAAGTCTTGTTCAAGTCCGTGGAGCGATTCGGGAGATCGAGATTTGGTTTTGGGGGAGTTGACCCGCGGTTGCTGTTCATCCCGAGCTGCCCAGGCTACACCGGTCTGACCGGTGCTCTTGACCAGTCTGACCGGTGCTCTTGACCGGTCTGACTGGTGCGAGCCCTGGTGGGTTTTTGCTCGGGTGAACATCTTGGTGTGTTCGTTGTTGTCCCGTATTGCTACTGTTTCGAGTTTGGGTCAGTTTGGTGGTCGGTTGGTCTGTTTGGTGCCTTGGGGGCTTTCAGGCTGCGATCGGTCTGACCGGTGCGTCTCACCGGTCTGACCGGTGTAGAGCCACTTAGTGAAAGTTGCTCAGTTTCACCAGCAGGGACCGGTCTGACCGGTGGTGCTCACCGGGCCTGACTGGTGTTGGTCTGTAGACTCGAGTTTTGGTTTTCCGTTGCGTTTCTCGGGTCGGAAGGTTGTGTGTTGGTTCCTAGGTCCAGTGGCACTCCAGTGGCTACGTGGGCTTGACCAATTTGGGTAGTGAGTCGGAGACGTGTGTTGGAAGCCGTGTTCATCTTGTTGGAGTTTCCATCTCCTTCGAGAAGAATTTTTATCGGCTCCCATTCACTCCCCCCCTCTCTGGTTCGCCGTATCGGTCCTTCAAGTGGTATCAGAGCCGGTCCGGGTCTTTGTTGACTCTAACCAGTCTAAGATCCAAGGATGGCGTACCAGGAACGGGGTTCGGGTCCTCCACACTTCGATGGCAAGAACTACCAGATGTGGAGCAAGCGGATGGGTGCTTTTCTCCGCGGAAAGGGTCAGGTCCTTTGGGATGTCACAGTGGACACAGGCTATGTCCAGCCGATGGATTTCCTCGCTCCAAGGTCGAGGGACAGATAAGGCGGTCGACTACTTGTTTTGTGCTTTGTGTCAGCCTAAGTTCGATTGGGTGCACACCGAGCACTTGGCTTGTAGGATTTGTGCGGTGTTGAAGTAGGCTCATGTTGGGAACGCCCAGGTTCAGGCACGGATGTATGCGACCTACCGGAGAGAGTACGAGAACTTTACTCATCTCCCCGGTGAGTCCATCGATGCCTTGTTTCAGAGGTTCACGGTGGTTGTGAACAACATGAGGGCCAATGTGGACGTGCTCCCGTATGATGATCATGATAGAGCGGTCAAGCTCTTACACTCTTTGTATCGTACGATTTGGGGCGGAAAGTTCGAGGCCATTGTGGAGTCGGAGAAGTATGACACTCTGATGGTGAACGAGCTGTTCTCGAAGCTCAAGTCGGCTGAGGTGGATAGGGGCATGACTGCCAAGCTCGAGGGACCGACTGATTCCCATAGTCTTGCCCTCGTTGGTGGTTCCAAAGGAAAGGCTAACTCTAACCCATCCACCAGGATGTTCTCTTTCCCCTCTTTGATGTCTATGCCAGATGAGGAGTTCGACGAGCTTGGAGAGGATGAGCTGGCGCTCCTGACGAGGCGGTTCGAGAGGCTGCATGAGAACCGCGTGAACTTCAGGAGGAACACGAGAACATGCTTCCAGTGCGGCAAGCCGGGACACTTCGTCGCCGACTGCCCGGAGAAGGCCGAGAACAAGGACGGCTACAAGCACAAGCCGAAGATGGACGGCAAGTACCGTTCGAGGCGCGAACTCAAGAGAAAGCACAAGAACAAGTACAAGGACGAGTGACGATCGAGAAAGAAGGAGAGCCGAGGCAAGGCCCGAGCGATGGTTGGAGCGAGCAACGTCGACTCCAGTTCCGCGTACTCCACCTCGAGCTCGAGCAGTAGTGAAGACGAAGGTGATCGTCGCAAGAACAAGAAGTCGTCCAAGAACCTGAGAGGGCTGAGCTGCTTCGCGAGAGACCGCTTCTGCACCATGGCACTGAGCTCCGGCAGCAAGAAGAGCACACAGAGCTACTCGGACTCTGAGTCCGACGACGAGGTGCGTGATGAACTTCCCTTCTTGCTCCAGGAGAATGAGAGGCTTGGCTCTTTGCTTGATAACCGTGATGACATGCTTAGAGAGGCCAAGAAAATGAGAAAAGAGCTTAGGGCTTCACTCCAGGATGCTAGGACTAGAGTGGGCCGAGCTAGAGACACGGGTGCTTGATAGCAAGCTTGAGATTGATTCCCTTAAGGCTAGCCCTGTTGTTTCGGATGAGGTTGATTGTGCTGATTGCTCCATATTCCTTGCTGATCTTGCTTTGTTCAAGGAGAAGCATGCCTCCAAGTGTGAGGAACTAGATGTGCTTAGGGTTGAAGTGGTTGAGCTTAAGTCTAGACTCGCTTTGCTAGGTGCTTGCACCTCTTGCCTGTTTTGCATGCTAAGATTGATGAGATGCATGCTTACACTAGTTCTCTTGAGGCTAAATTGAAGGAACCCATGCCTACATCTTGCTCTACCTGTGAAATGCATGCATTGAAAAATTTGGAACTTGCACATTATGTTGATCGTTTGCAGGATGAGAATGATGACTTGAGGAAGTTGATGGGTTGGTTGTCTGGTCATGAGCCTCAGTTGAGGATGATGATCGAGGCCTTTAAGAGGCAAGATGGTGAGGGACTTGGGGCAAGAAAGGTTGGTGAGGGAAGTGGAGAGAATATCCCGGAGCCACCAAAAACCTACCACAAAAATGATTTCCCCCCAAAACCTAACCATCTTAGGAACCGACTAGACACAACCCCAGCTCCACCCGTGTTTCCTACACCCACAAACGATCTCCGAAAGCCTATCAAGTTTGTGACCACTTCGGGGTAAGTGTTCTTTGGGAAGGAGAGTGAGAAGGCTAGTGGTGAGAAACCGGTGGAGGATTTGAGTGGAGAGAAACTGAGTGAGCAGCCACATCCCAAGCATAAGCCTAAGCTTGTGAGGTTCCATTGTGGCTATTGTGGGAGAGATGGCCATAAGGAGGAGTTTTGCTTCAAGGGGAAGCGTGAGGAGAGAATGGAAAAGGAGTGGGCTAACAAGGACAAGTACCACCCTTCCGATGGTGTACTTGAGCCTCGTATGCAGATGCCCAGGGGCAAGGCGAGTGTGAGGACAGTTCGGGCTTGGGGAGAGCGGAAGGCTGTTGGAGGCGCTGCTGCCCAGGTCACACCGGGCAGACCGGTGTGGGGCACCGGTCAGACCGGTGCAGGCCTGGACAGACAACTATTTGGGTTTCGAGCTCGTACAGGAGCGAAGTTTGTTTCTGGTGGTTGGGCTGGAAAGGGTGCAGGTGGTCAGGTTGCTAGGCGTTCTCCCCCTCGAGTTCACTACGGGGATGGGAGGAGTCGTAGCTTTGAGTTGGAGAGGAAGGACGTTACACGGGCCTTCTTGCGTGGATTTGGTCCTCCTCCAAGCAGAGAGGGGTGGTTCCCTCAGGGTGGTTAACGTGGTGGTGTTCGTGGAGTTTTCTTTGGTAGGAGAGATGCTTTGGTTGGTGCTAACCCCACTTTCGAGCAAATGGCTCGGCACTGGTTTTACTCTTTTGGTACTAACCCCAGTGCTGAGTCGTTTGTTCGCTCACGTGCTCGTTTTTGAATTTCAGGTGGGAGACTTGAAGAACATCTGGTTGATTGACTCCGGTTGCTCGAGGCATATGACCGGAGACAGGGGGTGGTTCTCAAGTTTCGTCCCGGTGGTGACGAAGAGGTACATCACCTTTGGGGACAATGGGCGTGGGCGTGTGCTTTCAGAAGGTGAGATCAAAGTGAGTGACAAGATCACTCTGAGGCGTGTTGCTCTTGTTCAATCGCTGGGGTACAATTTTCTTCCTCTGTCCCAGTTGTTGGATGAGGGCTTTGAGGTGTTGTTTCGGCCAGGTGGTTCTCGGATTGTGGACTCTCGAGGGGATCTTGTCTGTATGGGCGTTCCCGAGGGTCAGGTGTTTCGTGCTGATTTTTCTCAGTCTTCGGGTGCGGAGCGTTGTTTCTTGGCTGGTTCTTCGAGTGAGTTGTGGAAGTGGCATAGGAAGTTGGGTCACTTGAGCTTTAACCTTTTGTCACGCTTGAGTAAACTCAATTTGGTCCGAGGATTGCCACGGCTGAGGCTTGAGAAAGAGTTGGTTTGTGCTCCGTGTAGGCATGCCAAGATGGTGGCCTCTTGTCACCCGCCTCTCACCGATGTGATGACTGAGCGTCCATGCGAGCGCTCCATATGGACCTTGTTGGCCCGGCTCGTGTGCGATCCGCGCGAGTGGGAAGTGGTATGTCCTTGTTGTGGTGGACGACTATTCTCGGTATGCGTGGGTGTTCTTTCTTGAGGATAAGGGGGAGACGTTTGGTTTTGTTCGAGATCTAGTCTTGAGGTTGAGGAACGAGAGGCACGGAGATGCCATACGAGCTATCCGCAGTGACAATGGCTTGGAATTCAGGAACTCTCGTTTTGAAACCTTTTGCCATGACTTGGGTCTTGAGCACCAGTTTTCGAGTCCGTATACGCCTCCCCAGAATGGTGTTGTGGAAAGGAAAGACAGGACCTTGTGCAAGATGGCTCGGACGATGCTTGATGAGCACAGGACTCTGAGGAGGTATTGGGGTGAGGCGGTAAATACCGCGTGCTATTTGTCGAATAGGATATACCTCAGAGTGCACAAGAAGAAGACATGCTATGAGTTGATGCATGGTCGCACACCCAAGGTGAGTCACTTCCATGTCTTTGGTTGCAAGTGTTTCATTCTGAAGAAAGGCAGGAAGTTGGATAAGTTTGAAGCTAGGTCTGTCGATGGCATTTTCTTTGGTTATGCATCTCATTCTAGAGCATATCGTGTGCTCAATCTTGAAACTAACCAAATCGTGGAGACTTGCGAGGTAACCTTCGACGAGACAGAGCCACGTAGTCAGCTTGTCTTTGAGTGTGGAGGTGATGATGAGCTTGGCGAGGAGATCTTTCAGGAGGAGGAGCATGAACATGGAGATGATGAGGATGGCGGTGTGGTGCCCCCAGCTGAACATGTACCCACTACTTCGACTACGATGATGGATGGACCCTCTGCTACACCTACGACGACAAATCAAGAACGAGGAGAAGATGATGTTGAGGGGGAGGTAGCATCGAGGCGAGAACCTCCCAGGCGAGTACAGATGGATCACCCAGCTTCGAGGATCATCGGCGACATGGATGAATGCACTACACGGTCGAGGGTTCGGAACAACTCTCATTTCGCTCATGCTGCTTTTGTTGCTTCTTTCGAGCCCAGAGACATTGGACACGCACTATCCGATCACAATTGGGTTAATTCGATGCATGAGGAGTTGGAGAACTTTGAGAGGAATCAGGTGTGGGAGTTGGTTGACCCTCCCCCAGGGTGTAAGCCGATTGGTACAAAGTGGGTGTGGAAAAACAAAGAGGTAGAGAAAGGTGAGGTCGTGAGGAACAAGTCGATGCTTGTTGCTCAAGGGTTCAGTCAGAAGGAGGGGATCGACTACGAGGAGACCTTTGCTCTCGTAGCCGGTTTGGAGGCGATTAGGATCCTTCTAGCCTTTTCCGTGGCTAAAGAGTTCAAGTTGCACCAAATGGATGTGAAGAGTGCTTTCCTGAATGGTGTGTTGGAGGAAGAAGTGTATTTGAGGCAGCCTCCGGAGTTTGAGAGTGAGAAGTACCCCCACCGGGTGTACAAGTTGAGGAAGGCGCTGTATGGGTTGAAGCAGGCGCCTAGAGCTTGGTATGGCAGGTTGAGGGGGTTCTTGTTTGAGAGAGGTTTTGAGATGGGGAAGGTCGATCGGACCTTGTTTTTGCCGAGGCAGGGCGGGAGAGATATCCCGATTGTGCGGGTGTACGTGGATGATATTGTCTTTGGTGGCTCGTCTAACTCTCTTGTTGCAAGGTTTGCAGATGATATGAGCAGGGAATTTGAGATGAGCATGATGGGTGAGTTGCAGTTCTTCCTCGGGCTACAAATCAAGCAATCAAAGGAAGGAACATTTGTGCACCAGGCTAAGTACACCAAGGACATTGTGCAGAAGTTCAAGATGGAGGACTCCAAGGCTATGACGACGCCGATGAGTACGACTACAGCTCTTGATGCGGACGAGGAAGGAGAAGACGTGGACCAGAAGGAGTACCGGAGCATGATCGGGTCACTCCTCTACTTGACGGCGACGAGGCCGGACATACAGTTCTCGATGTGTCTGTGCGCTCATTTTCAAGCGTCTCCAAGGACTTCGCATCGGCAAGCAGTGAAGAGAATTTTCAGGTACTTGCGTCACACTCCCGACTTCGGGCTTTGGTACTCCGCGTCCTCTTCTTTGGCGCTTCATGTTTTTCAGACGCGGATTTTGCCGGGTGTCGGTTGGATAGGAAGTCCACTTCTGGGACTTGCCAGTTTTTGGGTTCTTCTTTGGTGTCTTGGTCTTCTCGCAAGCAGTCGAGTGTTGCTCAATCCACGACCGAGGCCGAGTATGTTGCCGCTGCTAGTTGTTGCTCTCAGCTCCTTTGGATCACCTACACCATGAGTGACTTTGGTGAGGAGTATACCCATGTCCCACTTCAATGTGATAGCACCAGTGCTATAAGCGTTTCAAAGAACCCAGTGCTCCATTCCAAAACCAAGCACATAGAATTGAGGTATCATTTCCTGAGAGACAACGTAGTGAAAGGGAAGATAGCTTTGATCCATGTACCCACACATGACCAACTAGCCGATATTTTCACCAAACCCCTAGATCAAGCAACTTTCACTCGTTTGCGGGGGGGGGGGGACTTGGTGTATGTTTGATTTCTTGAGTTGGGTGTGTGGGAGCTCTCTTTTGCCCGTGGTGTCGAGCCCGTTTTGCCTCCCCTTGAGGAGCCGGTGGTTTTGTGAGTTTTGTGTGAGAGCTCCTTTGTAGCATATGTATAGCTTTTCTTTGTGCATTTCTTGCATTTGGCATGGCATATGTAACATGATGTATAGGCATCCTTGTATCTTAGATTGCATGCATTTTGTATCATATGCATTGGTTAGGAAAAGCTTCTCTCATATACATTGTTCACCATGGAATGAGATATATGTCATTGTGAGCTTGTTTGGTATGCTACGGTTAGTTTGGCTTAGCTCTTGATGATCTTGATGAATAATCCATGATTGATAGCTATGCTTTTGAAAAATGTCACATGTATGCTCTCTCATGTGTAAATGTCTTTACATGCTCTTGACATGTTTTTGTGGCCTTGCTATGCTTAATTTGTGGCTGGATAACTAGTTTATTGATCATATGGGGCCAAAGGCTCATTTGCCATCATGAATGTTTAGCCCTCTTGTTTTATCTTGTGGAGGGGCATAAGTTCCTTTTTGTCGCAAAGACATTTCATGTACCATTTACAAATCTGAAAATAAAATGAAAAATGCTTGGAAATGTGCTCCCATGTCATATGTGCTGAATTTAATTTGCTTTGGGTGCTAAACCGTTGCATGATGCCTACCAATGAGAAGTCTCATACATAGAATTAGGCACATGGCTCGGTGGCTTTGACATGACATGAGGTGCTTGTGGGTGTTTGTGATGGTCTTATGATTAGAATGGTTGTCCTAGCATGAAGTTTGTGTGGCTTTGGCATTTTGATATGCTTTGATCATGTTTAGGACTTTGCTCATGAGAGGCAAGTTTTTCGCAAAATTGCTAAAATCCATCTTAGCTTCGTCCAATGGTTGTGAAACTTGGTGATCATGTAGTTGAGATCGATACGAAGCCGTAGAGTACCTAACTTGCTCATCTGGACATGTGTAGCATTCTTTGTTGAATTTTGTCTATTTGAGAAGCTCTAGGTTGATTTTTTTTACATTTTTGGCTTGATTCATGCATTTCCAACAAGGGGGAGAAGTTTGAGCTTGAAATGGCTTGCTGGGCGCTTTTAGAAGGTTTTCAGGTGGTTTTGAGCCAATTCTAGGCTCTGTTGTGACCGGTCAGGGTCACCGGTCTGACCGGTGTGAGTGTTGGCTCTGTTCACATGTTGCACACCGGTCTGACCGGTGGTGTGGACCGGTCTGACCGGTCAGGGCTGAGTTGTTGCAGCTGCCCTGTTTCAAGTGGTGTCTTGCATGCATTCGTCCAGGGGGAGGTGCATTGGTTCAGGAGAAGCTTACATGTGTGCAGGGGGAGCTCTTTGTGGTTGTTCGAGCTTTGATTCGGTGGTTTGCGCTCTTTGCTTGAGCTTTGTTTTGTCTCGGATGTGTCGAGCCGTTGCCCTTGCCTAAGGGGTCCGAGACTTGTCTTCTTCAAGTGATCTTGCTCTTTGCCTTTGATTCTCTTTCGATCGCTTGTTGGAGTTTCTTTTTGTTCCCTTCTTTTCTTTTTCTTTTCTCTATTGTTACTTTCGTGTGGGTGTTGTCAATGCACTCATCAAGGGAGAGATTGAGGACCATGTGTGGTTTGAGGACCGGTGGATAGTCGCTTCCTTGTGTGATGAGTGATTGACAACGTTGTGTGGACTGATTTTTGGCTAAGTATTGCAGGTGCAGGTTGCGGCTTGACTGGTGTTGGTGCAGGTGAAGAACAAGCGCGAAAGGTCGTCGCCGGTGAGGCCTCCAGGTGTGGAGAAGAGAAGTAGGCTTCGTTCGAGGGACCGGTGGCCGGCGGGGTCAAGTGCGGGCCGCATGGTGGCATGAACAAGACGATGAAGTCGTGGACGGTTTCTTGGTTGAGCCTCAAAACCAAGGTCGAGCCGGGACTATGTGGGATCCGAGTCATGAGTGGAGATTGGCGGAGGCTACACCGAGTACGCGGGGTTTCGGGTGGTTCACCAGAAAACCACTGGGTTCCTTGGTTGATCCACAAAACCAAGACGGAAGAACCGAAGACGGAGCTGCAGCAGCGCCAGACCGGTCTAACCGGTGGGGACCATTCTGACCGGTGAGGAGCACCGGTCTGACCAGTGTGCGACGATGCAGTCTGGAATCTTCGAAGCGGAGGACACGCGTCGGGATCGCATGGCTTGCGTCGAGGCTACGCAGGGTGCGGTTGCCGGGCATCCGTCCGATGGTGAAGACATCAAGAATTCCAAATCCGCCCTTGAGGGGCTTGTATCCCTAGTTAGTAGAGAAGGGCGTGGTTCCTAAAGGTTTGGATGTGTTCTTGGTGGGTGATTTTCTGAGCCCTCTCTTGGTGATTTCATTGGGTTGTTTTTGGGACCTTTCTCTTGGGGATTTGATGGTCGAAATTTGTGGGAACCCTTCGTGGTGCTTTGGGTGTGATTCCCCTCCCAAATCTGTGAGTAAAGGTGCTCGATTTTGGGGTTTCTTGAGTTCCTGGGTTGAAAGTGCTCTCGGCGGGATTTCTCCGATTCCTCTTTTTTGGACGAGTTTTGGTGGGATTAAACTTGGCTATGGACTCCACATGAGGTGTTCATAATATCCCCAAAGTCTTGTTCATGTCTGTGGAGCGATTCGGGAGATCGAGATTTGGTTTTGGGGGAGTTGACCCGCGGGTCTTTGTTCATCCCGAGGGCGCCCGGAGCTACACCGGTCGACCGGTGCTCTTGACCGGTCGACCGGTGCGAGCCCCGGTGGGTTTTTGCTCGGGTGAACGTCTTGGTGTGTTCGTTGTTGTCCCGTATTGCTGTTGTTTCGAGTTTGGGTCGGTTTGGTGGTCGGTTGGCTCGTTGAGGACCATGTGTGGTTCGAGGACCGGTGGATGGTCGCTTCCTTGTGTGATGAGTGATTGACAACGTTGTGTGGACTGATTCTTGGCTAAGTATTGCAGGTGCAGGTTGCGGCTTGACTGGTGTTGGTGCAGGTGAAGAACAAGCGCGAAAGGTCGTTGCGGTGAGGCCTCCGGGTGTGGAGAAGACAAGTAGGCTTCGTTCGAGGGACCGGTGGCCAGCGGGGTCATGTGCGGACCGCATGGTGGCATGAACAACAAGATGACGTCGTGGACGGTTTCTTGGTAGAGCCTCAAAACCAAGGTCGAGCCGGGACTACATGGGAGCCAAGTCATGAGTCGAGATTGGCGGAGGCTACACCGAGTTCGCGGGGTTTCCGGTGGTTCACCGAAGAAAACCACCGGGTTCCTTGGTTGATCCACAAAGCCAAGACCGGGAGAACCGAAGACGGAGGTGCAGGCGGCACCGGACCGGTCCGCTGACCGGTGGGGACCGGTCTGACCGGTGAGGAGCACCGGTCTGACCGGTGTGCGACGACGCAGTCCGGAATCTTCGAAGAGGAGGACACGCGTCGGGATCGCATGGCTTGCGTCGAGGCTACACAGGGTGCGGTCGCTGGGCATCCGTCCGATGGTGAAGACATCAAGAATTCCGAATCCGCCCTTGAGGGGCTTGTATTCCTAATTAGTGGAGAAGGGCATTTTAGACTTTCGGTTGCCTCCTATATAACCCAAGAGGTGAGAGGATGGCAGCCAACTCTTGGAACCCTAGCTCATTAGTTTTCCTATTTTCCACCTATTTTCCCTAGGTTTTCCTTAGGACTAGCAAGAGAGCTTCACGGAGAGATCTTGTAGAGGGGGCTGGATGTTCGGGCGGCTTGCTAGACCTTGTACGAACCTTTGTTTCATGTATAGATGATTCGGCGTGGTTCCTCAAGGTTTGGATGTGTTTTCCCCGGTTGTTCTTGGTGGTGATTTTCGGAGCCCTCTCTCGGTGATTTCTTTGGGTTGTTTTCGGGGCCTTTCTCTTGGGGATTTGATGGGGGAAATTTGTGGGAACCCTTCGTGGTTCTTTGGGCTATGATTCCCCTCCCAAATCCGTGAGTAAAGGTGCTCGATTTTGGGGTTTCTTGAGTTCTTGGGTTGGAAGTGCTCTCGGCGGGATTTCTTCGATTCCTTCTTTTTGGACGAGTTTTTGTGGGATTAAACTTGGCTATGGACTCCTCATGAGGTGTTCATAATATCCCCAAAGTCTTGTTCATGTACGTGGAGCGATTCGGGAGATCGAGATTTGGTTTTGGGGGGAGTTGACCCGCGGGTCTTTGTTCATCCCGAGTCGCCGAGCTACACCGGTCGACCGGTGCTCTTGGCCGGTCGACCGGTGCGAGCCCTGGTGGGTTTTTGCTCGGGTGAACGTCTTGGTGTGTTCGTTGTTGTCCCGTATTGCTGTTGTTTCGAGTTTGGGTCAGTTTGGTGGTCGGTTGGCCTGTTGAGGACCATGTGTGGTTCGAGGACCGGTGGATGGTCGCTTCCTTGTGTGATGAGTGATTGACAACGTTGTGTGGACTGATTCTTGGCTAAGTATTGCAGGTGCAGGTTGCGGCTTGACTGGTGTTGGTGCAGGTGAAGAACAAGCGCGAAAGGTCGTCGCCGGTGAGGCCTCCAGGTGTGGAGAAGAGAAGTAGGCTTCGTTCGAGGGACCCGGTGGCCAGCGGGGTCAAGTGCGGGCCGCATGGTGGCATGAACAGCACGATGAAGTCGTGGACGGTTTCTTGGTTGAGCCTCAAAACCAAGGTCGAGCCGGGACTATGTGGGATCCGAGTCATGAGTGGAGATTGGCGGAGGCTACACCGAGTACGCGGGGTTTCGGGTGGTTCACCGGGAAAACCACCGGGTTCCTTGGTTGATCCACAAAACCAAGACGGAGAAGAACCGAAGACGGAGGCTGCGGCGGCGCGGACCGGTCTAACCGGTGGGGACCGTTCGACCGGTGAGGAGCACCGGTCGACCGGTGTGCGACGATGCGATCCGGAATCTTCGAAGCGGAGGACACGCGTCGGGATCGCATGGCTTGCGTCGAGGCTACGCGGGGGTGCGGTTGCCGGCATCCGTCCGATGGTGAAGACATCAAGAATTCCAAATCCGCCCTTGAGGGGCTTGTATCCCTAGTTAGTAGAGAAGGGCGTGGTTCCTAAAGGTTTGGATGTGTTCTTGGTGGGTGATTTTCGAGCCCTCTCTTGGTGATTTCATTGGGTTGTTTTTGGGACCTTTCTCTTGGGGATTTGATGGTCGAAATTTGTGGGAACCCTTCGTGGTGCTTTGGGCTGTGATTCCCCTCCCAAATCTGTGAGTAAAGGTGCTCGATTTTGGGGTTTCTTGAGTTCCTGGGTTGAAAGTGCTCTCGGCGGGATTTCTCCGATTCCTCTTTTTTGGACGAGTTTTGGTGGGATTAAACTTGGCTATGGACTCCACATGAGGTGTTCATAATATCCCCAAAGTCTTGTTCATGTCTGTGGAGCGATTCGGGAGATCGAGATTTGGTTTTGGGGGGAGTTGACCCGCGGGTGCTTGTTCATCCCGAGCCGCCCGAGCTACACGGTCGACCGGTGCTCTTGACCGGTCCGACCGGTGCGAGCCCCGGTGGGTTTTTGCTCGGGTGAACGTCTTGGTGTGTTCGTTGTTGTCCCGTATTCTCGTTGTTTCGAGTTTGGGTCGGTTTGGTGGTCGGTTGGCCTGTTGAGGACCATGTGTGGTTCGAGGACCGGTGGATGGTCGCTTCCTTGTGTGATGAGTGATTGACAACGTTGTGTGGACCGATTCTTGGCTAAGTATTGCGGGTGCGGGTTGCGGCTTGGCGGTGTTGGTGCGGGTGAAGAACAAGCGCGAAAGGTCGTTGCGGTGAGGCCTCCGGGTGTGGAGAAGACAAGTAGGCTTCGTTCGAGGGACCGGTGGCCGGCGGGGGTCAAGTGCGGGCCGCATGGTGGCATGAACAGCAAGATGAAGTCGTGGACGGTTTCTTGGGAGAGCCTCAAAACCAAGGTCGAGCCGGGACTACATGGGAGCCAAGTCATGAGTGGAGATTGGCGGAGGCTACACCGAGTTCGCGGGGTTTCCGGTGGTTCACCGGGAAAACCACCGGGTTCCTTGGTTGATCCACAAAGCCAAGACCGGAGAACCGAAGACGGAGGTGCAAAGCGGCACGGACCGGTCGACCGGTGGGGACCGGTCTGACCGGTGAGGAGCACCGGTCGACCGGTGTGCGACGACGCGGTCGGAATCTTCGAAGAGGAGGACACGCGTCGGGATCGCATGGCTTGCGTCGAGGCTACACGGGGTGCGGTCGGCGGGCATCCGTCCGATGGTGAAGACATCAAGAATTCCGAATCCGCCCTTGAGGGGCTTGTATTCCTAATTAGTGGAGAAGGGCATTTTAGACTTTCGGTTGCCTCCTATATAACCCAAGAGGTGAGAGGATGGCAGCCAACTCTTGGAACCCTAGCTCATTAGTTTTCCTATTTTCCACCTATTTTCCCTAGGTTTTCCTTAGGACTAGCAAGAGAGCTTCACGGAGAGATCTTGTAGAGGGGGCCGGATGTTCGGGCGGCTTGCTAGACCTTGTACGAACCTTTGTTTCATGTATAGATGATTCGGCGTGGTTCCTCAAGGTTTGGATGTGTTTTCCCCGGTTGTTCTTGGTGGTGATTTTCGGAGCCCTCTCTCGGTGATTTCTTTGGGTTGTTTTCGGGGCCTTTCTCTTGGGGATTTGATGGGGGAAATTTGTGGGAACCCTTCGTGGTTCTTTGGGCTATGATTCCCCTCCCAAATCCGTGAGTAAAGGTGCTCGATTTTGGGGTTTCTTGAGTTCTTGGGTTGGAAGTGCTCTCGGCGGGATTTCTTCGATTCCTTCTTTTTGGACGAGTTTTTGTGGGATTAAACTTGGCTATGGACTCCTCATGAGGTGTTCATAATATCCCCAAAGTCTTGTTCATGTCTGTGGAGCGATTCGGGAGATCGAGATTTGGTTTTGGGGGAGTTGACCCGCGGGTGCTGTTCATCCCGAGGCGCCGGAGCTACCGGTCGACCGGTGCTCTTGACCGGTCTGACCGGTGCGAGCCCTGGTGGGTTTTTGCTCGGGTGAACGTCTTGGTGTGTTCGTTGTTGTCCCGTATTGTTGTTGTTTCGAGTTTGGGTCGGTTTGGTGGTCGGTTGGCTCGTTGAGGACCATGTGTGGTTCGAGGACCGGTGGATGGTCGCTTCCTTGTGTGATGAGTGATTGACAACGTTGTGTGGACTGATTCTTGGCTAAGTATTGCAGGTGCGAGGTTGCGGCTTGACCGGTGTTGGTGCGGGTGAAGAACAAGCGCGAAAGGTCGTCGCGGTGAGGCCTCCGGGTGTGGAGAAGAGAAGTAGGCTTCGTTCGAGGGACCGGTGGCCGGCGGGGGTCAAGTGCGGGCCGCATGGTGGCATGAACAAGACGATGAAGTCGTGGACGGTTTCTTGGTTGAGCCTCAAAACCAAGGTCGAGCCGGGACTATGTGGGATCCGAGTCATGAGTGGAGATTGGCGGAGGCTACACCGAGTACGCGGGGTTTCGGGTGGTTCACCGAAAACCACCGGGTTCCTTGGTTGATCCACAAAACCAAGACGAGAAGAACCGAAGACGGAGGCCGCAGCGGCGCAGACCGGTCTAACCGGTGGGGACCGTTCTGACCGGTGAGGAGCACCGGTCTGACCAGTGTGCGACGATGCAGTCTGGAATCTTCGAAGCGGAGGACACGCGTCGGGATCGCATGGCTTGCGTCGAGGCTACGCAGGGTGCGGTTGCCGGGCATCCGTCCGATGGTGAAGACATCAAGAATTCCAAATCCGCCCTTGAGGGGCTTGTATCCCTAGTTAGTAGAAAAGGGCGTGGTTCCTAAAGGTTTGGATGTGTTCTTGGTGGGTGATTTTCTGAGCCCTCTCTTGGTGATTTCATTGGGTTGTTTTTGGGACCTTTCTCTTGGGGATTTGATGGTCGAAATTTGTGGGAACCCTTCGTGGTGCTTTGGGCTGTGATTCCCCTCCCAAATGCGTGAGTAAAGGTGCTCGATTTTGGGGTTTCTTGAGTTCCTGGGTTGAAAGTGCTCTCGGCGGGATTTCTCCGATTCCTCTTTTTTGGACGAGTTTTGGTGGGATTAAACTTGGCTATGGACTCCACATGAGGTGTTCATAATATCCCCAAAGTCTTGTTCATGTCTGTGGAGCGATTCGGGAGATCGAGATTTGGTTTTGGGGGAGTTGACCCGCGGGTGCTGTTCATCCCGAGCTGCCCAGGCTACACCGGTCTGACCGGTGCTCTTGACCGGTCTGACCGGTGCGAGCCCTGGTGGGTTTTTGCTCGGGTGAACGTCTTGGTGTGTTCGTTGTTGTCCCGTATTGCTGTTGTTTCGAGTTTGGGTCAGTTTGGTGGTCGGTTGGCCTGTTGAGGACCATGTGTGGTTCGAGGACCGGTGGATGGTCGCTTCCTTGTGTGATGAGTGATTGACAACGTTGTGTGGACTGATTCTTGGCTAAGTATTGCAGGTGCAGGTTGCGGCTTGACCGGTGTTGGTGCAGGTGAAGAACAAGCGCGAAAGGTCGTTGCCGGTGAGGCCTCCAGGTGTGGAGAAGACAAGTAGGCTTCGTTCGAGGGACCCGGTGGCCAGCGGGGTCAAGTGCGGGCCGCATGGTGGCATGAACAGCAAGATGAAGTCGTGGACGGTTTCTTGGTAGAGCCTCAAAACCAAGGTCGAGCCGGGACTACATGGGAGCCAAGTCATGAGTGGAGATTGGCGGAGGCTACACCGAGTTCGCGGGGTTTCCGGTGGTTCACCAGAAAACCACTGGGTTCCTTGGTTGATCCACAAAGCCAAGACCGGAGAACCGAAGACGGAGGTGCAGCAGCACCAGACCGGTCTGACCGGTGGGGACCGGTCTGACCGGTGAGGAGCACCGGTCTGACCGGTGTGCGACGACGCAGTCCGGAATCTTCGAAGAGGAGGACACGCGTCGGGATCGCATGGCTTGCGTCGAGGCTACACAGGGTGCGGTCGCTGGGCATCCGTCCGATGGTGAAGACATCAAGAATTCCGAATCCGCCCTTGAGGGGCTTGTATTCCTAATTAGTGGAGAAGGGCATTTTAGACTTTCGGTTGCCTCCTATATAACCCAAGAGGTGAGAGGATGGCAGCCAACTCTTGGAACCCTAGCTCATTAGTTTTCCTATTTTCCACCTATTTTCCCTAGGTTTTCCTTAGGACTAGCAAGAGAGCTTCACGGAGAGATCTTGTAGAGGGGGCTGGATGTTCGGGTGGCTTGCTAGACCTTGTACGAACCTTTGTTTCATGTATAGATGATTCGGCGTGGTTCCTCAAGGTTTGGATGTGTTTTCCCCGGTTGTTCTTGGTGGTGATTTTCGGAGCCCTCTCTCGGTGATTTCTTTGGGTTGTTTTCGGGGCCTTTCTCTTGGGGATTTGATGGGGGAAATTTGTGGGAACCCTTCGTGGTTCTTTGGGCTATGATTCCCCTCCCAAATCCGTGAGTAAAGGTGCTCGATTTTGGGGTTTCTTGAGTTCTTGGGTTGGAAGTGCTCTCGGCGGGATTTCTTCGATTCCTTCTTTTTGGACGAGTTTTTGTGGGATTAAACTTGGCTATGGACTCCTCATGAGGTGTTCATAATATCCCCAAAGTCTTGTTCATGTCTGTGGAGCGATTCGGGAGATCGAGATTTGGTTTTGGGGGAGTTGACCCGCGGGTGCTGTTCATCCCGAGCTGCCCAGGCTACACCGGTCTGACCGGTGCTCTTGACCGGTCTGACCGGTGCGAGCCCCCGGTGGGTTTTTGCTCGGGTGAACGTCTTGGTGTGTTCGTTGTTGTCCCGTATTGCTTGTTGTTTCGAGTTTGGGTCGGTTTGGTGGTCGGTTGGCTTGTTGAGGACCATGTGTGGTTCGAGGACCGGTGGATGGTCGCTTCCTTGTGTGATGAGTGATTGACAACGTTGTGTGGACCGATTCTTGGCTAAGTATTGCAGGTGCGAGGTTGCGGCTTGACCGGTGTTGGTGCGGGTGAAGAACAAGCGCGAAAGGTCGTTGCCGGTGAGGCCTCCGGAGTGTGGAGAAGACAAGTAGGCTTCGTTCGAGGGACCCGGTGGCCGGCGGGGGTCAAGTGCGGGCCGCATGGTGGCATGAACAACAAGATGAAGTCGTGGACGGTTTCTTGGTAGAGCCTCAAAACCAAGGTCGAGCCGGGACTACATGGGAGCCAAGTCATGAGTGGAGATTGGCGGAGGCTACACCGAGTTCGCGGGGTTTCCGGTGGTTCACCAGAAAACCACTGGGTTCCTTGGTTGATCCACAAAGCCAAGACCGGAGAACCGAAGACGGAGGTGCGGCGGCACGGACCGGCCCGACCGGTGGGGACCGGTCCCGACCGGTGAGGAGCACCGGTCGACCGGTGTGCGACGACGCGGTCCGGAATCTTCGAAGAGGAGGACACGCGTCGGGATCGCATGGCTTGCGTCGAGGCTACACGGGGTGCGGTCGGCGGGCATCCGTCCGATGGTGAAGACATCAAGAATTCCGAATCCGCCCTTGAGGGGCTTGTATTCCTAATTAGTGGAGAAGGGCATTTTAGACTTTCGGTTGCCTCCTATATAACCCAAGAGGTGAGAGGATGGCAGCCAACTCTTGGAACCCTAGCTCATTAGTTTTCCTATTTTCCACCTATTTTCCCTAGGTTTTCCTTAGGACTAGCAAGAGAGCTTCACGGAGAGATCTTGTAGAGGGGGTGGATGTTCGGGCGGCTTGCTAGACCTTGTACGAACCTTTGTTTCATGTATAGATGATTCGGCGTGGTTCCTCAAGGTTTGGATGTGTTTTCCCGGTTGTTCTTGGTGGTGATTTTCGGAGCCCTCTCTCGGTGATTTCTTTGGGTTGTTTTCGGGGCCTTTCTCTTGGGGATTTGATGGGGGAAATTTGTGGGAACCCTTCGTGGTTCTTTGGGCTATGATTCCCCTCCCAAATCCGTGAGTAAAGGTGCTCGATTTTGGGGTTTCTTGAGTTCTTGGGTTGGAAGTGCTCTCGGCGGGATTTCTTCGATTCCTTCTTTTTGGACGAGTTTTTGTGGGATTAAACTTGGCTATGGACTCCTCATGAGGTGTTCATAATATCCCCAAAGTCTTGTTCATGTCTGTGGAGCGATTCGGGAGATCGAGATTTGGTTTTGGGGGAGTTGACCCGCGGGTGCTGTTCATCCCGAGCTGCCCAGGCTACACCGGTCGGCCCAGGTGCTCTTGGCCGGTCCGACCGGTGCGAGCCCTGGTGGGTTTTTGCTCGGGTGAACGTCTTGGTGTGTTCGTTGTTGTCCCGTATTCTTGTTGTTTCGAGTTTGGGTCGGTTTGGTGGTCGGTTGGCACGTTGAGGACCATGTGTGGTTCGAGGACCGGTGGATGGTCGCTTCCTTGTGTGATGAGTGATTGACAACGTTGTGTGGACCGATTCTTGGCTAAGTATTGCGGGTGCGAGGTTGCGGCTTGGCGGGTGTTGGTGCAGGTGAAGAACAAGCGCGAAAGGTCGTCGCCGGTGAGGCCTCCAGGTGTGGAGAAGAGAAGTAGGCTTCGTTCGAGGGACCCGGTGGCCAGCGGGGTCAAGTGCGGGCCGCATGGTGGCATGAACAGCACGATGAAGTCGTGGACGGTTTCTTGGTTGAGCCTCAAAACCAAGGTCGAGCCGGGACTATGTGGGATCCGAGTCATGAGTGGAGATTGGCGGAGGCTACACCGAGTACGCGGGGTTTCGGGTGGTTCACCAGAAAACCACTGGGTTCCTTGGTTGATCCACAAAACCAAGACAGAAGAACCGAAGACGGAGCTGCAGCAGCGCCAGACCGGTCTAACCGGTGGGGACCGTTCTGACCGGTGAGGAGCACCGGTCTGACCAGTGTGCGACGATGCAGTCTGGAATCTTCGAAGCGGAGGACACGCGTCGGGATCGCATGGCTTGCGTCGAGGCTACGCAGGGTGCGGTTGCCGGGCATCCGTCCGATGGTGAAGACATCAAGAATTCCAAATCCGCCCTTGAGGGGCTTGTATCCCTAGTTAGTAGAGAAGGGCGTGGTTCCTAAAGGTTTGGATGTGTTCTTGGTGGGTGATTTTCTGAGCCCTCTCTTGGTGATTTCATTGGGTTGTTTTTGGGACCTTTCTCTTGGGGATTTGATGGTCGAAATTTGTGGGAACCCTTCGTGGTGCTTTGGGCTGTGATTCCCCTCCCAAATCTGTGAGTAAAGGTGCTCGATTTTGGGGTTTCTTGAGTTCCTGGGTTGAAAGTGCTCTCGGCGGGATTTCTCCGATTCCTCTTTTTTGGACGAGTTTTGGTGGGATTAAACTTGGCTATGGACTCCACATGAGGTGTTCATAATATCCCCAAAGTCTTGTTCATGTCTGTGGAGCGATTCGGGAGATCGAGATTTGGTTTTGGGGGGAGTTGACCGCGGGTCTTGTTCATCCCGAGCCGCCCGAGCTACACCGGTCGACCGGTGCTCTTGACCGGTCTGACCGGTGCGAGCCCCGGTGGGTTTTTGCTCGGGTGAACGTCTTGGTGTGTTCGTTGTTGTCCCGTATTGCTCGTTGTTTCGAGTTTGGGTCGGTTTGGTGGTCGGTTGGCTCGTTGAGGACCATGTGTGGTTCGAGGACCGGTGGATGGTCGCTTCCTTGTGTGATGAGTGATTGACAACGTTGTGTGGACCGATTCTTGGCTAAGTATTGCGGGTGCGGGTTGCGGCTTGACCGGTGTTGGTGCGGGTGAAGAACAAGCGCGAAAGGTCGTTGCGGTGAGGCCTCCGGGTGTGGAGAAGACAAGTAGGCTTCGTTCGAGGGACCCGGTGGCCAGCGGGGTCAAGTGCGGGCCGCATGGTGGCATGAACAAGAAGATGAAGTCGTGGACGGTTTCTTGGTAGAGCCTCAAAACCAAGGTCGAGCCGGGACTACATGGGAGCCAAGTCATGAGTGGAGATTGGCGGAGGCTACACCGAGTTCGCGGGGTTTCCGGTGGTTCACCGAAAACCACCGGGTTCCTTGGTTGATCCACAAAGCCAAGACCGGAGAACCGAAGACGGAGGTGCAAAGAGGCACCGGACCGGTCGACCGGTGGGGACCCGGGTCCGACCGGTGAGGAGCACCGGTCCGACCGGTGTGCGACGACGCGGTCCCGAATCTTCGAAGAGGAGGACACGCGTCGGGATCGCATGGCTTGCGTCGAGGCTACACGGGGTGCGGTCGGCCGGGCATCCGTCCGATGGTGAAGACATCAAGAATTCCGAATCCGCCCTTGAGGGGCTTGTATTCCTAATTAGTGGAGAAGGGCATTTTAGACTTTCGGTTGCCTCCTATATAACCCAAGAGGTGAGAGGATGGCAGCCAACTCTTGGAACCCTAGCTCATTAGTTTTCCTATTTTCCACCTATTTTCCCTAGGTTTTCCTTAGGACTAGCAAGAGAGCTTCACGGAAAGATCTTGTAGAGGGGGCTGGATGTTCGGGCGGCTTGCTAGACCTTGTACGAACCTTTGTTTCATGTATAGATGATTCGGCGTGGTTCCTCAAGGTTTGGATGTGTTTTCCCGGTTGTTCTTGGTGGTGATTTTCGGAGCCCTCTCTCGGTGATTTCTTTGGGTTGTTTTCGGGGCCTTTCTCTTGGGGATTTGATGGGGGAAATTTGTGGGAACCCTTCGTGGTTCTTTGGGCTATGATTCCCCTCCCAAATCCGTGAGTAAAGGTGCTCGATTTTGGGGTTTCTTGAGTTCTTGGGTTGGAAGTGCTCTCGGCGGGATTTCTTCGATTCCTTCTTTTTGGACGAGTTTTTGTGGGATTAAACTTGGCTATGGACTCCTCATGAGGTGTTCTTGATATCCCCAAAGTCTTGTTCAAGTCCGTGGAGCGATTCGGGAGATCGAGATTTGGATTTGGGGGAGTTGACCCGCGGGTGCTGTTCATCCCGAGTTGCCCAGGCTACACCGGTCTGACCGGTGCTCTTGACCGGTCTGACCGGTGCAACCCTCTGTGGGATTTTGCTTGGGTGAACGTCTTGGTGTGTTTGTTGTTGTCCCGTGTTGCTGCTGTTTCGAGTTTGGGTCCGTTTGGTGGTCGGTTGGCCTGTTTGGTGCCTTGGGGGCTTTCAGGCTGCCATCGGTCTGACCGGTGTGTCTCACCGGTCTGACCGGTGTAGAGCCACTTTGTGAAAGTTGCTCAGTTTCACCGGCGGGGACCGGTCGGCCGGTGGTGCTCACCGGCCCGGCGGGTGTGGGTCCGTAGACTCGAGGTTTGGTTTTTCCGCTGCGTTTCTCGGGTCGGAAGGTTGTGTGTTGGTTCCTAGGTCCAGTGGCACTCCAGTGGCTACGTGGGCTTGACCAACCTTGGTAGTGAGTCGGAGACGTGTGTTGGAAGCCGCGTTCGTCTTGTTGGAGTTTCCATCTCCTTCGAGAAGAATTTTTATCGGCTCCCATTCACTCCCCCCCTCTCTGGTTCGCCGTATCGGTCCTTCAAGTGGTATCAGAGCCGGTTCGGGTCTTTGTTGACTCTAACCAGTCTAAGATCCAAGGATGGCGTACCAAGGACGGGGTTCGGGTCCTCCACACTTCGATGGCAAGAACTACCAGATGTGGAGCAAGCGGATGGGTGCGTTCCTCCGCGGAAAGGGTCAGCTTCTTTGGGATGTCACGGTGGACACAGGCTATGTCCAGCCGATGGATTTCCTCACTCCAGGGTCGAGGGACAGATTCGACGCCAACAATAAGGCGGTCGACTACTTGTTTCGTGCTTTGTGTCAGCCTGAGTTCGATCGGGTGTACACCGAGCACTTGGCTTGTAGGATTTGGGCGGTGTTGAAGGAGGCTCATGTTGGGAACGCCCCGGTTCAGGCACGGTTGTATGCGACCTACCAGAGAGAGTACGAGAACTTCACTCATCTCCCTGGTGAGTCCATCGATGCCTTGTTTCAGAGGTTCACGGTGGTGGTGAACAACATGAGGGCCAATGTGGACGTGCTCCCGTACGATGATCATGATAGAGCGGTCAAGCTCTTACACTCTTTGGATCGTACGATATGGGGCTGAAAGTTCGAGGCCATAGTCGAGTCGGAGAGGTATGATACTCTGACGGTGAACGAGCTGTTCTCGAAGCTCAAGTCGGCTGAGGTGGATAGGGGCATGATCGCCAAGCTCGAGGGACCGAGCGATTCCCATAGTCTTGCCCTCGTTGGTGGTTCCAAAGGAAAGACTAACTCTAACCCATCCACCAGGATGTTCTCGTTTTCCTCTTTGATGTCTATGCCAGATGAGGAGTTTGATGACCTTGGAGAGGACGAGCTGGCGCTGTTGACGAGTCGGTTCGAGAGGCTGCACGAGAACCGTGTGAACATGAGGAGGAACACGAGGACTTGCTTCCAGTGCGGCAAGCCGGGACACTTCGTCGCCGACCGCCGGAGAAGGCCGAGAACAAGGACAGCTACAAGCACAAGCCGAGGATGAACGATGGCAAGTACCGTTCGAGGCGCGACCACGAGAGCAAGCACAAGAACAAGTACAAGGACGAGCGACAATCGAGGAAGAAGGAGAGCCGAGGCAAGGCCCGAGCGATGGTTGGAGCAAGCGACGTCGACTCCAGTTCCGCGTACTCCACCTCGAGCTCGAGCAGCAGTGAAGATGAGGGAGATCGTCGCAAGAACAAGAAGTCGTCCAAGAACCTGAGCTGGCTGAGCTGCTTCGCGAGAGATGGCTTCACGCACCATGGCGCCGAGCTCCGGCAGCAAGAAGAGCACACGGAGCGACTCGGACTGCGAGTCCGACGACGAGGTGCGTGATGAACTTCCCTTCTGCGCCGGGGAGAATGAGAGGCTTCACTCTTTGCTTGATAACCGTGATGACATGCTTAGAGAGGCCAAGAAAATGAGGAAAGAGCTTAGGGCTTCACTCGAGGATGCTAGGACTAGAGTGGGTGAGCTAGAGACACGGGTGCTTGATAGCAAGCTTGAGATTGATTCGCTTAAGGCTAGTCTGTTGTTTCGATGAGAATGATTGTGCTGATTGCTCCATATTCCTTGCTGATCTTGCTTTGTTTAAGGAGAAGCATGCCTCCAAGTGTGAGGAACTAGATGTCTTTGAGGGTTGAAGTGGCTGAGCTTAAGTCTAGACCTGCTTTGCTAGGTGCTTGCACTTCTTGCCCTGTTTTGCATGCTAAGATTGATGAGATGCATGCATACACTAGTTCGCTTGAGGCTAAATTGAAGGAACCCATGCCTACATCTTGCTCTACCTATGAAATGCATGCATTGAAAAATTTGGAGCTTGCACATTATGTTGATCGTTTGCAGGATGAGAATGATGATTTGAGGAAGTTGATGGGTTGGTTGTCCGGTCATGAGCCTCAGTTGAGGATGATGATCGAGGCCTTTAAGAGGCAAGATGGTGAGGGGCTTGGAGCAAACAAGGTTGGTGAGGGAAGTGGAGAGAATATCCCGGAGCCACCAAAAACCCACCACAAAAATGATTTCCCTCCAAAACCTAACCACCTAAGAAACCGACTAGATACAACCCCGGCTCCACCCGTGTTTCCTACACCCACAAATGACTTACAAAAGCCTATCAAGTTTGTGAGCATTTCGGGGAAAGTGTTCTTTGGGAAGGAGAGTGAGAAGGCTAGTGGTGAGAAACCGGTGGATGGCTTGAGTGGAGAGAAACTAAGTGAGCAGCCACATCCCAAGCCTAAGCCTAAGCTTGTGAGGTTCCATTGTGGCTATTGTGGGAGAGATGGCCATAAGGAGGAGTTTTGCTTCAAGAGGAAGCGAGAGGAGAGAATGGCAAAGGAGTGGGCTAACAAGGACAAGTACCACCCTTCCGATGGTATACTTGAGTCTCGTATGCAGATGCCCAGGGGCAAGGCGAGTGTGAGGACAGTTCGGGCTTGGGGAGAGAAGAAGGCTGCAGGTGGTGCTGCTGCCCAGGTCACACCGGTCAGACCGGTGTGGGGCACCGGTCAGACCGGTGCAGGCCTGGACAGACAGCTGTTCGGGTTTCGAGCTCGTACAGGTGCGAGGGTTGTTACTGGTGGTCATGGTTCTGGTGGTTGGGCTGGAAAGGGTGCAGGTGAACAGTTTGCTAGGCGTTCTCCTCCTCGTGCTCAATACGGAGATTGGAGGAGTCGTGGCTTTGAGTTGGAGAGGAAGGACGTTCCACGGGCTTTCTTGCGTGGATTTGGTCCTCCTCCAGGCAGAGAGGGGTGGTTCCCTCAAGGTGGTTACCGTGGTGGTGTTCGTGGAGGTAGCTTTGGTAGGAGAGATGCTTTGGTTGGTGCTAACCCCACTTTCGAGCAAATGGCTCAAGACTTGGTTTTCCTCTTTTGGTACTAACCCCGGCCGAGTCGTTTGTTCGCTCACGTGCCTATTTTTGAATTTCAGGTGGGAGACTTGAAGAACATTTGGTTGGTTGACTCCGGTTGTTCGAGGCATATGACCGGAGACAGGGGGTGGTTCTCAAGTCTCGTCCCGGTGGTGACGAAGAGGTACATCACCTTTGGGGACAATGGGTGTGGGCGTGTGCTTTCAGAAGGTGAGATAAAAGTGAGTGACAAGATCACTCTGAGGCGTGTTGCTCTTGTTCAATCGTTGGGGTATAATTTGCTTTCTGTGTCCCAGTTATTGGATGAGGGCTTTGAGGTGTTGTTTCGGCCTGGTGGTTCTCGGATTGTGGACTCTCGAGGGGACCTTGTTTGTATGGTCGTTCCCGAGGGTCAGGTGTTTCGTGCTGATTTTTCTCAGTCTTCGGGTGTGGAGCGTTGTTTCTTGGCTGGTTCTTCGAGTGAGTTGTGGAAGTGGCATAGGAAGTTGGGTCACTTGAGCTTTGACCTTTTGTCATGCTTGAGTAAACTCAATTTGGTCCGAGGATTGCCACGGCTGAGGCTTGAGAAAGAGTTGGTTTGTGCTCCGTGTAGGCATGCCAAGATGGTGGCCTCTTCTCACCCGCCTCTCACCGATGTGATGACTGAGCGTCCATGCGAGCTGCTCCATATGGACCTTGTTGGCCCAGCTCGTGTGCGATCTGCGGTTGGGAAGTGGTATGTCCTTGTTGTGGTGGACGACTATTCTCGGTATGTGTGGGTGTTCTTTCTCGAGGAGATGGGGGACACGTTTGGTTTTGTTCGAGATCTAGTCTTGAGGTTGAGGAACGAGAGGCACGGAGATGCCATACGAGCTATCCGCAGTGATAATGGCTCGGAATTCAGGAACTCTCGTTTTGAAACCTTTTGCCATGACTTGGGTCTTGAGCACCAGTTTTCGAGTCCGTATACGCCTCCCCAGAATGGTGTTGTGGAAAGAAAGAACAGGACCTTGTGCGAGATGGCTCGGACGATGCTTGATGAGCATAGGACTCCGAGGAGGTATTGGGCTGAGGCAGTGAATACCGTGTGCTATGTGTCGAACAGGATATACCTCAGAGTGCACAAGAAGAAGACATGCTATGAGTTGATGCATGGTCGCACACCCAAGGTGAGTCACTTCCATGTCTTTGGTTGCAAGTGTTCCATTCTGAAGAATGGCAAGAAGTTGGATAAGTTTGAGGCTAGGTCTGTCGATGGCATTTTCTTTGGTTATGCATCTCATTCTAGAGCATATCGTGTGCTCAATCTTGAAACTAACCAAATCGTGGAGACTTGCGAGGTAACCTTCGACGTGACAGAGCCACGTAGTCAGCTTGTCTTTGAGTGTGCAGGTGATGATGAGCTTGGCGATGAGATCTTTCAGGAGGAGGAGCATGAACATGGTGATGATGAAGATGGCGGTGCTGTGCCCCCGGCAGAACATGTACCCACTACTTCGACTACGATGATGGATGGACCCTCTGCTACACCTACGACGACAAATCAAGAACGAGGAGAAGCTGATGTTGAGGGGGAGGTAGCTTCGAGGCGAGAACCTCCCCGGCGAGTTCAAGTGGATCACCTAGCTTCGAGGATCATCGGCGACATGAATGAACGCACTACACGGTCGAGGGTTCGAAACAATTCCCATTTTGCTCATGCTGCATTTGTTGCTTCTTTCGAGCCCAAAGACATTGGACATGCACTATCTGATCACAATTGGGTTAACTCGATGCATGAGGAGTTGGAGAACTTTGAGAGGAATCAGGTGTGGGAGTTGGTTGACCCTCCCCCAGGGTGTAAGCCGATTGGTACAATGTGGGTGTGGAAAAAGAAAGAGGGAGAGAAGGGTGAGGTTGTGAGGAACAAGTCAAGACTTGTTGCTCAAGGATTCAGTCAGAAGGAGGGGATCGACTACAAGGAGACCTTTGCTCCCGTAGCCCGTTTGGAGGCGATTAGGATCCTTCTAGCATTTTCCGTGGCTAAAGGGTTCAAGTTGCACCAAATGGATGTGAAGAGTGCTTTCCTGAATGGTGTGTTGGAGGAAGAAGTGTATGTGATGCAGCCTCCGGGGTTTGAGAGTGAGAAGTACCCCCACCGGGTGTACAAGTTGAGGAAGGCGCTGTATGGGTTGAAGCAGGCGCCTAGAGCTTGGTATGGCGAGGTTGAGGGGGTTCTTGTTTGAGAGAGGTTTTGAGATGGGGAAGGTCGATCAGACCTTGTTTTTGCTGAGGCGGGGCGAGAGATATCCTGATTATGCAGGTGCACGTGGATGATATTGTCTTTGGTGGCTCGTCTAACTCTCTTGTTGCAAGGTTTGCGGATGATATGAGCAAGTGAGTTCGAGATGAGCATGATGGGTGAGTTGCGGTTCTTCCTCGGGCTACAAATCAAGCAATCAAAGGAAGGAACATTTGTGCACCAGGCTAAGTACACCAAGGACATTGTGAGGAAGTTCAAGATGGAGGACTCCAAGGCTATGACGACGCCGATGAGTATGACTACGGCTCTTGATGCGGACGAGGAAGCTGAACACGTGGACCAGAAGGAGTACCGGAGCATGATCGGGTCACTCCTCTACTTGACGGCGACGAGACCGGACATACAGTTCTCGGTGTGTCTGTGCGCTCGTTTTCAAGCGTCTCCGAGGACTTCGCATAGGCATGCAGTGAAGTGAATTTTCAGGTACTTGCGTCACACTCCCGACTTCGGCCTTTGGTACTCCGCGTCCTCTTCTTTGGCGCTTCATGGTTTTTCAGACGTGGATTTTGCCGGGTGTCGGTTGGATAGGAAGTCCACTTATGGGACTTGCCAGTTTTTGGGTTCTTCCTTGGTGTCTTGGTCTTCCCGCAAGCAGTCGAGTGTTGCTCAATCCACGACCGAGGCCGAGTATGTTGCCGCTGCTAGTTGTTGCTCTCAGCTCCTTTGGATCACCTACACCATGAGCGACTTTGGTGAGGAGTATACCCATGTCCCACTTCAATGTGATAGCACCAGTTCTATAAGCGTTTCAAAGAACCCAGTGCTCCATTCCAAAACCAAGCACATAGAAGTGAGGTATCATTTTATGAGAGACAACGTTGAGAAAGGAAAGATAGCTTTGATCCATGTACCCACACATGACCAACTAGCCGATATTTTCACCAAACCCCTAGATCAAGCAACTTTCACTCGTTTGCGGGGGGAACTTGGTGTGTGTTTGATTTCTTGTGTTGGGTGTGTGGGAGCTCTCTTTTGTCGGTGGTGTCGAGCCCGTTTTGCCTCCCCTCGAGGAGCCGATTTGTAGCATATGTATAGCTTTCCTTTGTGCATTTCTTGCATTTGGCATGGCATATGTAACATGATGTATAGGCATCCTTGTATCTTAGATTGCATGCATTTTGTATCATATGCATTGGTTCGGAAAAGATTCTCTCATATACATTGTTCACCATGGAATGACATATATGTCTTTGTGAGCTTGTTTGGTATGCTACGGTTAGTTTGGCTTAGCTCTTGATGATCTTGATGAATAATCCATGGTTGATAGCTATGCTTTTGAAAAATGTCACATGTATGCTCTCTCATGTGTAAATGCCTTTACATGCTCTTGACATGTTTTTGTGGTCTTGCTATGCTTAATTTGTGGTTGGATGGCTAGTTTATGGATCATATAGGGCCAAAGGCTCATTTGCCATCATGAATGTTTAGCCCTCTTGATTTATCTTGTGGAGGAGCATAAGTTCCTTTTTGTCGCAAAGACATTTCATGTACCATTTACAAATCTGAAAATGAAATGAAAAATGCTTGGAAATATGCTCCCATGTCATATGCGCCGAATTTAAATTGCTTTGGGTGCTAAACCGTTGCATGATGCCTACCAATGAGAAGTCTCATACATTGAAGTAGGCACATGGCTCGGTGGCTTTGACATGACATGAGGTGCTTGTGGGTGTTTGTGATGGTCTTATGGTTAGAATAGCTGTCCTAGCATGAAGTTTGTGTGGCTTTGCCATTTTGATATGCTTTGATCATGTTTAGGACTTTGCTCATGAGAGGCAAGTTTTTTCGCAAAATTGCCAAAATCCATCTTAGCTTCGTCCAATGGTTGTGAAACTTGGTGATCATGTAGTTGAGATCGATACGAAGCCGTAGAGTATCTAACTTGCTCATTTGGACATGTGTAGCATTCTTTGTTGAATTTTGTCTATTTGAGAAGCTCTAGGTTGAAAGTTTTGCATTTTTGGCTTGATTCATGCATTGCCAACAAGGGGGAGAAGTTTGAGCTTGAAATGGCTTGCTGGGCGTGTTTGGAAGGTTTTCAAGTGGTTTCGAGCCATTTCTGGGCTCTGTTGTTGAAGGACCGATTAGGCGACCAGAGAGGGGGGGAGTGAATGGGAGCCGATAAAAATTCTTCTCGAGGGAGATTGAAACTCCGACAAGACGAACTAGCTCGGTCGAACCCCCGAAATCACACGCTCTGCACTTCTACCTCCCGTTTGCCAAAACCACGTAGCCACTGGAGTGCTACTGGTCCTAGGAACAAACTCTACCAGCAACCACAACACACACGCAGCAAAGACAGCGGAAACAACTCGAAAGCCGGCTAACCAGAGGGGGCGGTTAGACCGGTATAGGGGGCGGTTAGACCGCCTCCACCTGGTAACCAAGAAATCCTCCGAAACGCCTCTTCCAAGCACCAAAACTCACCCCGGCATCACCAACAAAGATCTTTGGTCAAGGCCATGCTAGCTACCAGAAAATCTTGGCGAAAACCAAAACTTCACCCAAGGGCCTAGGGGCGGTTAGACCGGCTACCAGGGGCGGTCTAACCTCCTGTACCCAGCAACGAACTCCAAACAAGAACTCCTAGCAAACCACACTAAAACGAGCCAAGATTTCACCAGAACGCTCCTCTGATCAAGGTTAACAAACTCACAGAGAAAGGTCCAGCAAAATCAAACTTTCTTCGGAAAGGCCTAGGGCGGTTAAACCTTGTGCCAGGGGCGGTTAGACCTCCCTCCCCTGAGCACAATGATCCGAGTGAAAACCCAAGCTAACGGACTCGAAAAGCTCCAAGATTTCAACCATACAATCCCCTGGTCAAGGCCAACATGCTACCAGAAGATCTCGGCCAAAATCAAAACTTTCTCCGGACGAGCCCAGGGCGGTTAGACCGCCCCTCCTACGCGGTTAGACTGCCCTCCCCAGACAGAACGGGAAAAAGGAGAACCGCGGGTCAACCCTCAACTTTGCATCACCCGATCTCCCGATTCACCCAACGGATTGCAGCGAAACTCTGGGGATGCCTGGGTCACCTCATGGACGACCTCTCCCTCAAAGGAATTGCACCGAAATGCTCCCAATCATGGGGAATCGCAAATCTCGTGACCAAACCTCAAGAACTCGAGTTCCAACGAAAACCACCAAATCGAGTCCGATTCAAAGAAGATTTGGGGGCAAAGTCACCAGCCACCCCAAGAAATCGTCCTCAAAACACCATCAACAAAGAGCTCCGAAAATCAACACAAAAGAGACGAGAAAACCACCATGATGAACAACGTCGAACCATCTATACGTGCCAGGAAAGGTACGTACATGGTCTAGCTTGCCACCCAAACATCCATCCCTCTCTCTAGATCTCACATGAAGCTCTCAAGCTAGTCCTCTAAAAACCTAAGGAAAATGGAGAACGAAAATGGAAAAACAAATGAGCTAGGGTTCCAAGAGTTGGCTGCCATCCACCCATCTAATGAGTATATATGGAGGCACCCAAAAGACTAAACTACCCTTCACTAATAACTAGGGATACATGCCCCTCGAGGGCGAATTTGGAAGTCTTCATGTCTTCACCATCAGACGGATGCCCGGCGACCGCAACCTGTTTAGCCTCGACGCAAGCTTTGCGATCCCGACGCGTGTCCTCCGCTTAGAAGCTTCTCGGCGCCGGCGGCCAGGGCGGTCAGACCGCCGCCCTTGGGCGGTTAGACCGGCCTGGGACATCTGACCGGCCCCAGGCGGTGCGACGGCCCCTCTGGGCGGTTGAACCGGCACGGGTGGGCCGCACCTCCTCGTCGAGTCTTCGGCCTCGGTTTTGTGGCTCAGGCGAGTAACCCGGTGGTTTACGGTGAACCCCACCGCAAACCCCGCGAACTCGGTGTAGCCTCCGCCAATCTCCAATCATGACTCGGCTCCCACGTAGTCCCGGCTCGACCTTGGTTTTGCGGCTCTACCAAGAAACCGTCCACGACTTCATCTTGTTGTTCATGCCACCATGCGGCCCGCACTTGACCCCAGTGGCCACCGGGTCCCTCGAACGAAGCCTACTTGTCTTCTCCACACTGGAGGCCTCACCGGCAACGACCTTTCGCGCTTGTTCTTCACCTGCACCAACACGAGTCAAGCCGCAACCTGCACCTGCAATACTTAGCCAAGAATCAGTCCACACAACGTTGTCAATCACTCATCACACAAGGAAGCGACCATCCATCGGTCCTCGAACCACACATGGTCCTCAATCTCCCCCTTGATGAGTGCATTGACAACACCCATGATTTGTAACCAAAGAGAAAAAGAAAATAAACTACTAAAAGAAAAACTCCAACAAGTGATCGAAAGCCAAAGAAAGGCAAAGAGCAAGATCACTTGAAGAAGAACAAGTCTCGGACCCCTTAGGCAAGGGCAACGGCTCGACACATCCGAGACAAAACCATGCTCAAGCAAAGAGCAAAAACCACCAAAAGCACACAAGGCCACGAGCCAAAAACTCACACAAAAGCTCCCCCTGCACATATGCAAACTCCCCCTGAACCAATGCATGCAAGAAGATCACTTGGAAATGCATGAGAAAGAGCAAACCAAGCTCACACAGCATAGGGCGGTTAAACCGCCTGCACAGGCCGTTTAAACCGCCCCTGGTCATGTGACCGCCCCAGGGGAGGTTAGACCGCCCCATGTGACCGCCCTGCAAAAACTTCTGTGAAAATTGCCGAACCACTTTGGACACCTTCCATTAGCTCCCAGGTGCCCAAATCATGCACACACTTCTCCCCCTTGTTGACAATGCATGAATCAAGGCAAAAAGCGAAAACTTTCAACATATAGCTTCTCAAATATACAAAATTCATCACAAGGAGCTACACAAGTTCAAATGAGCAAGTTAGATACTCGACAGGTTCGTAATGACCTTAACTACATGATCACCAAGTTTCACAATCATTGGACAAGGCTAAAAAGGATTTGAGTAATTTTGCGAAAAGTTACTCTCTCATAAAAAGGATTTGAGTAATTTTGCGAAAAGTTACTCTCTCATAAGCAAATACCTAAACATGAGCAAAACATATCAAAATGGCAAAGCCACTCAAACTTCATGCTAGGACAGCCATTCTAATCATAAGACCATCATAAACACCCAAAAGCACCTCATGTCATGTCAAAGCCACCGAGCCATGAGCCTACTTCTATGTATGAGACTTCTCATTGGTAGGCATCATGCAACGGTTTAGCACCCAAAGCAAATTAAAATCAGCACATATGACATGGGAGCATATTTTCCAAGCATTTTTCATTTCATTTTCAGATTCATAATTGGTACATGAAATGTCTTTGCGACAAAAAGGAACTTATGCCCCTCCACAAGATGAAGCAAGAGGGCTAAACATTCATGATGGCAAATGAGCCTTTGGCCCCATATGATCAATAAACTAGCTATCCAACCACAAATTAAGCATAGCCAAGCCACTAAAACATGTCAAGATCATATAAAGGCATTTACACATGAGAGAGCATATATGTGACATTTTTCAAAACAATTAGCCATCAACCATGGATCATTCGACAAGATCATCAAGAGCTAAGCCAAACTACCCGTAGCATACCAAACGAGCTCACAAGAACATATATAGCAACCCATGGTGAACAATGTATATAGGAGAAGCTTTTCCTATCCAATGCATATGATACAAAATGCGTGCAAGGATGCCTATACATCATGTTACATATGCCATGCCAAATGCAATAAATGCACAAAGGAAAGCTATACATATGCTACACAAGGAGCTTCACTACCAACTTAGGAGACCAACCACACACACAAAGCTCACAAAAGACCGGCTCCTCGAGGGGAGGCAAAAAGGGCTCGACACCACCGGCAAAAGAGCAACCACCGGCAAAAGAACAAAGGAGCACAAAACTCACAAGCTCCCCCTAAACACATGCACTAGGGCCAAAGAGCATACAAAGCTCACCCTACACACATGATATAGAGAAGGAGCAAAACAAACCAAGTGGCTTGACCAAGGCCACACACTCGAAGGTCACAAAGCACTTACCTTTATCATTTCTTCACAATTCACTCATCCTTGTCCACCATCCCCGAAAGTGATGCACCTACATGTCACCACCGGGGTATGAGGCCGAAGAACCACCCCCGATATCAACCAAATGTTCTCCGGAGCCTCCCACCTACAACTCAAAACCAAGATCGAGAACGAGCAAATGACTCAACACTGGGGTTAGTCCCAAAGGTGTGAAACCAGTGTCGGGCCATTTCCTCAAAAGTAGGGTTAGCAACATTCATCCTACCCTGCCTATCAATACAGCGATCCATCTGTCAAACCTATCAAACCGGAACCACCATGGGAACACCACTCCCGTCTCACTTTGAAGGAGTACGAGTACCACGAAAGGGAAAGCATGGTCCGTAGCCCCTGCGAGACTCAAAGCTGCGACCTCTCCCAAACTCGTATTGATCACGAGGTGGAGAACGTCCGGCAAACTCAATGCCACCGGACTCAAAGTGTCTACCATCGCACCATGACCAAGGGACCCGAAACCACCAACATCACGACCTCGGAAAGCAGAGCGCCCGAAATGCGGGGAGGGCCGGTCTGACCGCCTAGCCAGGCCGGTCTGACCGCCCTTCCCTGGGCAGGGCCGATCTGACCGCCTAGCCAGGACGGTCTAACCGCCCTCTCCAGACCACCACTGCGGCTACGGGATTTCTCATATCCCCATGCCGGATCCTTACGCACAAAGCCCTTTCCCTTAGGCAGTGACATACGAGGCTCAGGCACACCATGAGAAGGGTGGTACCTGTCCTTGTTCGCCCACTCCTTAGCCATTCTCGCCTCTCTCTTTCTCTTATAGCAAAACTCTCTCTTGTGACCATCCTTCCCACAAAACTCACAATGGAAAAGGATTGGTTTGGGCTTAGGCTTGGGGTGAGACTCTTCACTTGGTTTCTCACTAGGGTTTTCACTAGGTTGGTTTGGCTTGGATGCAAACTTGTCTTTGGGTGTGGGTTGTGGTGGAACTGAAACATTCCCAAATTTCCTTTCTCTCTCACCACTGCCCTCACTAACCTTATCCAATCCCAAAGCCCAACCATCAAAGCGCTTACAGCTAGCAATCATCATACCAAGCTGAGGTTCTTGACTCGACAACCAACTCAGCGCTTCACGCAACTTATCATTCTCATCTTGCAAGCGACCAACACATTTTGCAAGATCCAAATTCTTCATAGCATGCAACTCACATGTAGAACAAGAAGTAGGAATAGGCACTTTCAAATCGGCCTCTAGCGAACCAATGCGAGAACGAAGCTCAACAATTTTCTCATGCAAACCAGGGCAAGAAGTGCAAGCACCAAGCAAAGTGGGTCTAGATTGTAGCTCAGCCAACTCAACCCTAAGCACATCTAGTTCCTCACACTTGGAGGCATAGTTCTCCCTAAGATCAGTCAAGTCAGCTAGGAAAGCAGAGCAATCAGCACAATCATTTTCATCAGAAACAACAGGACTAGCCTTAAGCGAATCAATCTCAAGCTTGCTATCAAGAACCTGTGTTTCTAGCTCTGCCACTCTAGTCCTAGCATCCTCGAGCAAAGATCCAAGCTCCTTCCTAAGCTTCTTAGCCTCTCTAAGCATGTGATCGCAATTATCAAGCAAGTCAACCAACTCCTCATTCTCCTTGCGCAAAGAAGAGAGCTCATCACATACCTCATCCTCGGAATCCAAATCCGAGGCGTCCTTCTGGCTTCTCTTGCTGCTCGAACTACGAGCCATGCCGCAGAAGTCGTCCTTGAGGCTTAGGCCCGTCACACAGAGGCCGTTGAGGTACTTGCCGAGGTTCTTCTTCTTCTTCTTCTTCTTCTTGTCATCCTCTTCGTCTTCATCACTCGAGCTTGAAGACGTGTCCTCGGAATCAGACTCGATGTCGCTTGATCTCTTCATCTTCTCTCGAGACTGCGTCTTCTTCTCATGTCCATGATCCTTCTTCCTGGTCTTCTTCTTGTCCTTGAACTTGTGCTTGTCATGGCTGTTCACCTTTGGACACTCGGCGAAATAGTGTCCAATCTTGCCGCACTTGAAGCATGTCCTCGTGTTCCTCCTCCTGTCCACTCGGTTCTCGTGGAGCCTCTCGAACCGCCTCGTCAGGAGCGCTAGCTCGTCCTCTCCAAGCTCGTCGAACTCCTCATCTGGCATAGACATCAAAGAGGAAAAAGAGAACATCCTGGTGGATGGGTTAGTGTTAGCCTTTCCTTTCGAACCACCAACGAGGGCAAGCCTATGGGAATCAGTCGGTCCCTCGAGCTTGGCAGTCATGCCCCTATCCACCTCAGCCGACTTGAGCTTTGAGAACAGCTCGTTCACCGTCAGAGTGTCATACTTCTCCGACTCGACAATGGCCTCGAACTTTCCGCCCCAAATCGTACGATCCAAGGAGTGTAAGAGCTTGACCGCTCTATCATGATCATCGTACAGGAGCACGTCCACATTGGCCCTCATGTTGTTCACAACCACCGTGAACCTCTGAAACAAGGCATCGATGGACTCACGGGGAGATGAGTGAAGTTCTCGTACTCTCTCCGAGAAGGTCGCATACATCCGTGCCCGAACACAGGCGTTCCCAACATGAGCCTCCTTCAACACCGCCCAAATCCTACAAGCCAAGTGCTCGGTGTGCACCCGATCGAACTTAGGTCGACACAAAGCAAGAAACAAGTAGTCGGCCGCCTTATTGTTGGCGTCGAATGCGTCCCCTCGACCCTGGAGCAAGGAAATCCATCGGCTGGACATATCCTGTATCCACCGTGACATCCCAAAGAAGCTGACCCTTTCCACGGAGGAACGCACCCATCCGCTTGCTCCACATCTGGTAGTTCTTGCCATCGAAGTGTGGAGGACCCGAACCCCGTTCCTGGTACGCCATCCTTGGATCTTAGATAGGTTAGAGTCAACAAAGACCCGAACCGGCTCTGATACTAGTTGAAGGACCGATTAGGCGACCAGAGAGGGGGGGAGTGAATGGGAGCCGATAAAAATTCTTCTCGAGGGAGATTGAAACTCCGACAAGACGAACTAGCTCGGTCGAACCCCCAAAATCACACGCTCCGCACTTCTACATCCCGTTTGCCAAAACCACGTAGCCACGGAGTGATGCGGTCCTAGGAACAAACTCTACCGGCAACCACAACACACACGCGGCAAAGACAGGCGGAAACAACTCGAAAGCCGGCTAACCGGAGGGGGGTGGTTAGACCGGGTATAGGGGGCGGTTAGACCGCCTCCACACAGTAACCAAGAAATCCTGCGAAACGCCTCTTCCGGGCACCAAAACTCACCCGGCTTCACCAACAAAGATCTCCGGTCAAGGCCATGCTAGCTACCGAGAAAATCTTGGCGAAAACCAAAACTTCACCCAAGGGCCTAGGGGCGGTTAGGCCGGCTACCGGGGGCGGTCTAACCTCCTGTACCCGACAACGAACTCCAAACTAGAACTCCTAGCAAACCACACTAAAACGAGCCAAGATTTCACTAGAACGCTCCTCTGATCAAGGTGAACAAACTCACAGAGAAAGGTTCAGCAAAATCAAACTTTCTTCGGAAAGGCCTAGGGCGGTTAAACCTGGTGCCACGGGCGGCTAGACCTCCCTCCCCTGAGCACAAAGATCCGAGTGAAAACCCAAGCAAATGGACTCGAAACGCTCCAAGATTTCAACCATACAATCCCCTGGTCAAGGCCAACATGCTACCAGAAGATCTCTGCCAAAATCAAAACTTTCTCCGGACGAGCCCGGGGCGGTTAGACCGCCCCAGCTACGCGGTTAGACCGCCCTCCCCAGACAGAACGGGAAAAAGGAGAACCGCGGGTCAACCCTCAACTTTGCATCACCCGATCTCCCGATTCACCCAACGGATTGCAGCGAAACTTTGGGGATGCCTGGGTCACCTCATGGACGACGTCTCCCTCAAAGGAATTGCACCAAAACGCTCTCAAACATGGGGAATCGCAAATCTCGTGACCAAACCTCAAGAACTCGAGTTCCAACGAAAAACACCAAATCGAGTCCGATTCAAAGAAGATTTGGGGGCAAAGTCACCAGCCACATGAAGCTCTCAAGCATGCCACCCAAACATCCATCCCTCTCTCTAGATCTCACATGAAGCTCTCAAGCTAGTCCTCTAAAAACCTAAGGAAAATGGAGAACGAAAATGGAAA
Source organism: Cenchrus americanus (assembly GCA_947561735.1). Taxonomy (NCBI): domain Eukaryota; kingdom Viridiplantae; phylum Streptophyta; class Magnoliopsida; order Poales; family Poaceae; genus Cenchrus; species Cenchrus americanus. The sequence goes on along the minus strand of OX387242.1, from coordinate 173,854,644 downwards.
AACAAATGAGCTAGGGTGCCAAGAGTTGGCTGCCATCCACCCATCTAATGAGTATATATGGAGGCACCCAAAAGACTAAACTACCCTTCACTAATAACTAGGGATACATGCCCCTCGAGGGCGAATTTGGAAGTCTTCATGTCTTCACCATCGGACGGATGCCCGGCGACCACAACCTACTTAGCCTCGACGCAAGCCTTATGTGTGTCCTCCGCTTCGAAGCTTCTCGGCGCCGGCGGCCAGGGCGGTCAGACCGCCCCCCTTGGGTGGTTAGACCGGCCCGGGACATCTGACCGGCCCTAGGCGGTCTGACCGCCTCTCCTGGGCGGTTGAACCGGCCTGGGTGGCCGCACCTCCTCGTCGAGTCTTCGGCCTCGGTTTTGTGGCTCAACCGAGTAACCCAGTGGTTTTCTGGTGAACCACTGCAAACCCCGCGAACTCGGTGTAGCCTCCGCCAATCTCCACTCATGACTCGGCTCCCACGTAGTCCCGGCTCGACCTTGGTTTTGAGGCTCTACCAAGAAACCGTCCACGACTTCATCTTCTTGTTCATGCCACCATGCGGTCCGCACTTGACTCCGCTGGCCACCGGGTCCCTCGAACGAAGCCGACTTGTCTTCTCCACACATGGAGGCCTCAGCAGCAACGACCTTTCTCGCTTGTTCTTCACCTGCACCAACACGAGTAAAGCCACAACCTGCACCTGCAATACTTAGCCAAGAATCAGTCCACACAACGTTGTCAATCACTCATCACACAAGGAAGCGACCATCCATCGATCCTCGAACCACACATGGTCCTCAGTTGTACACCGGTCTGACCGGTGAAGAGCACCGGTCTGACCGGTGTGAGTGCTGGTCCTGTACACTTGTTAGGCACCGGTCTGACCGGTGGTGATGACCGGTCTGACCGGTGTGAGCTGAAAGTCTTTGCTGTCCTGTTTTCAAGTGGTTTGCATGCATTCGTCCAGGGGGAGGTGCATTGGTTCAGAGGGAGCTTGCATGTGTGCAGGGGGAGCTCTTTGTGGTTGTTCGAGCTTTGATTTGGTGGTTTGCTCTCTTTACTTGAGCTTTGTTTTGTCTCGGATGTGTCGAGCCGTTGCCCTTGCCTAAGGGGTCCGAGACTTGTCTTCTTCAAGTGATCTTGCTCTTTGCCTTTGTTTGGCTTTCGATCGCTTGTTGGAGTTTCTTTTTGTTCGTTTCTTTTCTTTTTCTTTTCTCTCTTGTTACTTTCGTGTGGGTGTTGTCAATGCACTCATCAAGGGGGGGATTGAGGACCATGTGTGGTTCGAGGACCGGTGGATGGTCGCTTCCTTGTGTGATGAGTGATTGACAACGTTGTGTGGACTGATTCTTGGCTAAGTATTGCAGGTGCAGGTTGCGGCTTGACTGGTGTTGGTGCAGGTGAAGAACAAGCGCGAAAGGTCATTGCCGGTGAGGCCTCCAGGTGTGGAGAAGACAAGTAGGCTTCGTTCGAGGGACCGGTGGCCGGCGGGGGTCATGTGCGGGCCGCATGGTGGCATGAACAGCAAGATGAAGTCGTGGACGGTTTCTTGGTAGAGCCTCAAAATCAAGGTCGAGCCGGGACTACGTGGGAGCCAAGTCATGAGTGGAGATTGGCGGAGGCTACACCGAGTTCGCGGGGTTTCCGGTGGTTCACCAGAAAACCACTGGGTTCCTTGGTTGATCCACAAAGCCAAGACCGGAGAACCGAAGACGGAGGTGCGGCGGCACGGAGCCGGTCGACCGGTGGGTCCGGCCGGTCGGCCGGTGGGGACCGGTCCGACCGGTGAGGAGCACGCGGTCCGGCGGGTGTGCGACGACGCAGTCTGGAATCTTCGAAGCGGAGGACACGTGTCGGGATCGCATGGCTTGCGTTGAGGCTACGCAGGGTGCGGTCGCTGGGCATCCGTCCGATGGTGAAGACATCAAGAATTCCGAATCCGCCCTTGAGGGGCTTGTATCCCTAGTTAGTAGAGAAGGGCATTTTAGACTTTCGGTTGCCTCCTATATAACCCAAGAGGTGAGAGGATGGCAGCCAACTCTTGGAACCCTAGCTCATTAGTTTTCCTATTTTCCACCTATTTTCCCTAGGTTTTCCTTAGGACTAGCAAGAGAGCTTCACGGAGAGATCTTGTAGAGGGGGATGGATGTTCGGGCGGCTTGCTAGACCTTGTACGAACCTTTGTTTCATGTATAGATGATTCGGCGTGGTTCCTCAAGGTTTGGATGTGTTTTCCCCGGTTGTTCTTGGTGGTGACTTTCGGAGCCCTCTCTCGGTGATTTCTTTGGGTTGTTTTCGGGTCCTTTCTCTCGGGGATTTGATGGGGGAAATTTGTGGGAACCCTTCGTGGTTCTTTGGGCTGTGATTCCCCTCCCAAATCCGGGAGTAAAGGTGCTCGATTTTGGGGTTTCTTGAGTTCTTGGGTTGGAAGTGCTCTCGGCGGGATTTCTTCGATTCCTTCTTTTTGGAGGAGTGTTAGTGGGATTAAACATGGCTATGGACTCCTCATGAGGTGTTCTTGATATCCCCAATGTCTTGTTCAAGTCCGTGGAGTGATTCGGGAGATCGAGATTTGGATTTGGGGGAGTTGACCTGCGGGTGCTGTTCATCCCGAGTTGCCCAGGCTACACCGGTCTGACCGGTGTCTTGACCGGTCTGACCGGTGCAACCCTCTGTGGGATTTTGCTCGGGTGAACATCTTGGTGTGTTTGTTTTTGTCTCGTGTTGCTGCTGTTTCGAGTTTGGGTCCGTTTGGTGGTCGGTTGGCCTGTTTGGTGCCTTGGGGGCTTTCGGTGCCATCGGTCGACTGTGTGTCTCACCGGTACGGACCGGTGTAGAGCCACTTAGTGAAAGTTGCTCGGTTTCACCGGCTTGGACCGGTCCGGCCGGTGGTGCTCACCGGTCGGCGGGTGTGGGTCCGTAGACTCGAGGTTTGGTTTTTCCGCTGTGTTTCTCGGGTCGGAAGGTTGTGTGTTGGTTCCTAGGTCCAGTGGCACTCCAGTGGCTACGTGGGCTTGACCAACCTTGGTAGTGAGTCGGAGACGTGTGTTGGAAGCCGCGTTCGTCTTGTTGGAGTTTCCATCTCCTTCGAGAAGAATTTTTATCGGCTCCCATTCACTCCCCCCTCTCTGGTTCGTCGTATTGGTCCTTCACCTGTTTGGTGCCTTGGGGGCTTTCAGGCTGCGATCGGTCTGACCGGTGCGTCTCACCGGTCTGACCGGTGTAGAGCCACTTAGTGAAAGTTGCTCAGTTTCACCAGCAGGGACCAGTCTGACCATTGGTGCTCACCGTCCTGACCGGTGTGGGTCTTTAGACTCGAGTTTTGGTTTTCCGCTGCGTTTCTCGGGTCGGAAGGTTGTGTGTTGCTTCCTAGGTCCAGTGGCACTCCAGTGGCTACGTGGGCTTGACCAACTTGGGTAGTGAGTCGGAGACGTGTGTTGGAAGCCGTGTTCATCTTGTTGGAGTTTCCATCTCCTTCGAGAAGAATTTTTATCGGCTCCCATTCACTCCACCCTATCAGGTTCGCCGTATCGGTCCTTCACCATACCAGCAGATGGGGCATTGGCAGGTTCTGTGGTAGTTGATGCTTGCTGAACTCTGGTCTGAAATTACACAAGATAAATTTATTAGAAATAAAGAATGGTTTTGTGCTCAAGAATGAAAAAGATGTTAACCTCAATAAGAAATATTTGGATGTTCTTTTCTTCTTGGCAGCTGGAGGAGCAACTAGGGATGGAGCTTTCCTCTTATCAGAAGTTGAACTGATAAGAGTTGGGTCTGATGTAGCATATCTGGACATCAGCTGAGCTAAAGTTGTGGATTTAAATCCCAAAGCAGAGATTGGGCCTGCAACATTGTAAGAAATTGTCCTAGTTCGAGGAGCAGGCATTGTATTCTGCAAGAAGTGGCAAAGAATCATGATCAGTAAGGGAGGACATGCTTGAGAAAAGAAAAAATTAAGTGCATTACCTCTGAAATTGGCTGGAAATCAGGCATTAACTCAAGGGAAAGGAATGTACTGGCTCACTGAAGATGTGATCATGGAATTCTTGCCACCAGGAAGTAAAAGAGGGATGAGCTATTGATGTTGGTACAAAAGGCCAAGTATAAACAGTTGGACTACAATTATATTCAAAGACTCTTCTGGTTTGCAGGTTTTCTTTGATTTCCTCTCTGGGCTTAAGGAATTCATGAAGGAATAGCCTTGGAGGCACTTGGCCATATCCTAGCTGTCGGGCCATCATGTTTGGCTGATAATATTCAAAGGTGCTATGATTTTGTCTTCCTCCACAGAATGCTGCTGGCAGAATGCATGGATGGATGAAGATATTGAAAATTTATATGAATCTTACATCATTGCATTCATTCTCAAAAGTGAATTCATAAGGGAGGGTCAAGTTATCATTATTCAAATAAGGAAGCCAAAGGGGATTGGTGAAAACTCTGAAGAAAAGCTCAAAGAGTTGACTGATATTCTGATCAATGGATATGGTTGAGGCAGCTTCTCCATAAGCTTGGCATCCTTTGGTAATTTGAACTTCTCCTTCCTTATAGTTGGATGAAGGGAAATGCCGATTCTTGAGATCAATACCAACGATCTGGTACATGTATAGCTGCAGCCACATTTTTACAAACTGAGGACCATGTGTGGTTCGAGGACCGGTGGATGGTCGCTTCCTTGTGTGATGAGTGATTGACAACGTTGTGTGGACTGATTCTTGGCTAAGTATTGCAGGTGCGGGTTGCGGCTTGACTCGTGTTGGTGCAGGTGAAGAACAAGCGCGAAAGGTCGTTGCGGTGAGGCCTCCAGGTGTGGAGAAGACAAGTAGGCTTCGTTCGAGGGACCGGTGGCCGGCGGGGGTCAAGTGCGGGCCGCATGGTGGCATGAACAAGCAAGATGAAGTCGTGGACGGTTTCTTGGTAGAGCCTCAAAACCAAGGTCGAGCCGGGACTACGTGGGAGCCGAGTCATGAGTGGAGATTGGCGGAGGCTACACCGAGTTCGCGGGGGTTTGCGGTGGTTCACCGAGAAAACCACCGGGTTACTCGGTTGAGCCACAAAACCGAGGCCGAAGACTCGACGAGGAGGTGCGGCCACCGGGGCCGGTTCAAGCGCCGGGAGGGGCGGTCGGACCGCCGGGGCGGTCGGATCCACCGGGCCGGTCTAACCGCCCGGGGGGGGCGGTCGACCGCCCGCCGCCCGCGGCGCCGAGAAGCTTCGAAGCGGAGGACACGCGTCGGGATCGCAAGGCGTGCGTCGAGGCTACGCGAGGTGCGGTCGCCGGGCATCCGTCCGATGGTGAAGACATCAAGAATTCCAAATCCGCCCTTGAGGGGCATGTATCCCTAGTTAGTAGAGAGGGGCATTTTAGACATTCGGTTGCCGCCTATATAACCCAAGAGGTGAGAGGTTGGCGACCAACTCTTGGAACCCTAGCTCATTTCGTTTTTCCATTTTCGTTCTCTATTTTCCCTAGGTTTTTAGAAGGCTAGTTTGAGAGCTTCATGTGAGATCTAGAGAGAGGGATGGATGTTTGGGTGGCAAACTAGACCTTGTACGAACCATTCATGGCATGTATAGAAGGTTCGGCGTGGTTCTTGATGGTGGTTTTCCCGTCTCTTTGATGTTGATTTTCGGAGCTCTTTTTGGCGGTGTTTTGAGAACGATTTCTTGGGGTTTTTGGTGGGTGTCACGTATGAGGTTCTTGTGCCTCTTTTTGGTGGTGACTTTGCCCCCAAATCCCCTTTGAATCGGACTCGATTTGGTGGTTTTTCGAGTTGGGCGAGTTCTTGACCTAGAGAAGCGATTTCTTCGATTCCTCTTGATTGTGAGCGTTTCGGGTCGATTCCTTTGAGGTAGAGGTTGCCCGGGAGGTAACCCGGCTATCCCCGAAGTTTGGCTGCAATCCGTGGAGTGATTCGGGAGATTGAGCGCAAGGAAGTTGAGGTTTGACCCGCGGGTTCTGTTCGGAAGGGGCGGTCTAACCGCTGCGAGGGGGCGGTCTAACCGCCCGGGGTGTTTCCGGGTCAAAGTTTTGTTTCGCCGGATTTTCCTCTCGTGAGTTCGTTCGCCTTGATCGGAGGAGTGTACGGGTGAAATTTGGGGTCGTTCTCGTGCGGTTGCTAGGTGTTCTTGGTCGGGGTTCGTTCTTTGGGTACGGGAGGTTAGACCGCCCCGGGTAGCCGGTCTAACCGCCCCTAGGCCCTTGGGTGAAGGTTTGGTTTTCGCCGGGATTTTTTACGGTAGCTAGCATGGCCTTGACCGAGAGATCTCTGTTGGTGAAACCGTGGTGTGTTTTGGTGCTCGGAAGAGGCGTTTCGGAGGATTTCTTGGTTGCCAAGTGGAGGCGGTTTAACCGCCCCCTATACCGGTCTAACCGCCCCCTCGGTTGGCCGGCTTTCGAGTTGTTTCCGCTTGTCGGTCTTGCGTGTGTGTTGTGGTTCTTTGGTAGAGTTTGTTCCTAGAACCGGTAGCACTCCGGTGGCTACGTGGTTTTGGCAAACGGGAGGTAGAAGTGCGGAGCGTGTGATTTCGGGGGTTCGACCGAGCTAGTTCGTCTTGTCGGAGTTTCAATCTCCCTCGAGAAGAATTTTTATCGGCTCCCATTCACTCCCCCCCTCTCTCGGTCGCCTTATCGGTCCTTCAAGTGGTATCGAGCGGGTTCGGGTCTTTGTTGACTCTAACCAGTCTAAGATCCAAGGATGGCGTACCGAGAACGGGGTTCGGGTCCTCCACACTTCGATGGAAAGAACTACCGGATGTGGAGCAAGCGGATGGGTGCGTTCCTCCGCGGAAAGGGTCGGACTACGTGGGATGTCACGGTGGACACGGGATATGTCCGGCCGATGGATTTCCTTGCTCCGGGGGTCGAGGGACGGATTCGACGCCAACAATAAGGCGGTCGACTACTTGTTTCGTGCTTTGTGTCGGCCGAGTTCGATCGGGTGCACACCGAGCACTTGGCTTGTAGGATTTGGGCGGTGTTGAAGGAGGCTCATGTTGGGAACGCCCAAGGTTCGGCACACTGTTGTATACAATATAGGGAGAGATTCCGAGAACTTCACTCATCTCCCCGGTGAGTCCATCGATGCCTTGTTCCAGAGGTTCACGGTGGTTGTGAACAACATGAGGGCCAATGTGGACGTTGTTGACGGTGAAAATCCGTCAACCTAGCCATGAGTTTACCTTCGGTGTTGGCATAACTTTTGTATCTTATTCATTGGTACTAACCCCCGTGGTATAACAAGTTCACTTGTGCATGTCGGTTTTGGAGTTATGTGTTTACGCAGGGTTTTAACGTTGAAAGCAAGACTTCCGGGATAAGTTCATTAAGCACCTCGTGACAAGATCTTGAAGCCCGATACAAGTCAAGCAATGAAGTGAACATGACTCCAAGAGCCCAAGGACCAAGCCCGAGAAGATGATAAACTCCGAGGACTGAACCGAGAAAAGTCTTTGAATCTTGCAAGACAAGGAGTTGAGTCCAATTCGGAGAGAAACCGACGTCAAGGGCCCACATGCAAAAGGGGAGAACATCTAGAAGACGTGGGAAGCAACACCGGCGAAGCGAGCCGCGAGATGGGCCGGGTGGGCCCGGAGCCGGTCGGCCCGGGCCGGCCGGCCCGGCTGGTCGGGGCCCAATCGGGCTCTCCTTTGACCTAATTGCTCCCCCGGGCTATAAATAGCCCCCTGACCGAGAGCCACGCAGAACCGAAGTCGTCTTCGGCCGCCGAGGAGCAGAGAAGAGAGGGACACCATGTCGGAGAGGAGAGGGTCGAGCTAGTTGACTAGGGTTTCCCTAGCCGACGTGGGAACCTTGCATGGAAGACCACGTCGGAGTTCCGGAGCTAGAAGCAAGATCAAGGAAGGATCCCGGTGGTGATCTTGTGTATGTATCATTGTCATAGTTGAATTATCAAGTTGAATCTTTTCTTAGCGATCAAGTGTTTCCTCGAAGATTTCGTTTTTCGATCGGCTTTGCTTATTCCAATTCTATTCGTACGATAGATTACATAGGGTGTTCTTGTAGCCGCGGTGGCTAGAGGTACACGCCGGATCTTCCGAAAGAATCTCGACTTGTCTTTTGACTCGCCCTAAGCTCCCCGCATGAATAGGGATACGTTGTGACGAACGGGGGTCTCGAAAGGCGGATGTTTTCGGATTTGGACGGGAAACCACGATTTAAAGAGGCTTCTATTAAGATTCGATTTGCTACTTCTTCTCTTGCTTGGAACTTCAACAAAAGGCTTACCCCGATCCCTCTAGATCGGTTTATCTACCTAATCTTACTTTGTTTCTCCGGTCTTTAGTAGATTAGATTTATCTTTGTTTTGTGTTCTTATCTAGATGCATTAGGGTTTCTCTTTTACCAAAGATTGAAGTTACTTGGCTTTACTAGATCAACTCTTGCGTCACACATTTGTTCCACGGATTCGATACCTTGGGTTCACCACTCGAGGGAAGAAGGGTCCCTTGACTACGACGGGAGACTTGTACGCTTGCAAGTCACAAACGAACTTTGATACAATTATTAACCGTCAACAAGCCCCTTTTTCTGGCGCCGTTGCCGGGGAACAAGTGATCAAGATTTGATTTTTTATTGCTTTTTTTTGTAATTTTCAGTACTGATTTTGTTTTATTTTTGCATCTACTAAACTTTGATCATCCTCAAAATACATCTAATCTAGTTTGTCTAACTCTAGTCTTTATAGATTTGTTTTGTTTTCTAGTTTTCTTTGCATACTTTGCTTATTGCTAACCCTAACCGGAGATGGTTGGCTACCTCTCCAAGAAACCCAAGCTTTTTTGTGGATGATCCGGGAAAACTTTACAGGCAAAGGTGACATGCAACACAAGCTAAAGGGGTGGAAACCCTAGATTCAAAAGTTGAAGTCGAAGGACCGTCGAAATCTCCAAGGGAATCACCACCTCCAAGTCCAAAGGAAGATCAACCTCAACCACCGGAGCGCTGCGCACCCCGGACATCGTTGATCTACCTATCATAAACCTTCAAGACGCCGGGAGGCCGTTCAAGATCAAGGTCTCAACTATCCGCATGACGATTGCGAGAGCTGAATGCATACGAGCCGGATTCCTTGAGTGGCATATCGGTTCACTTAAGAGGAGGATGGAGAAGATGGAGATGGAGAAAGAAGCTCAACACCTAAAGGCTGCCAAGGCAAGATCCACATGCAAGGAGCGTGAAGTGTTCATCGTGATAAAGATGCTAGACGCAAGTGGGACAACTTGCCGGGCGCCCGATGGGCAACAAAGAAGAATATCCGAGATAACTCCAAGGTCCCAAGACGGCGAAGGCTACTCAAGCTCATTCGGAGGATCACACTAGAGACCATGAAGATCACAACCGAAGACCGGAGTTCGAGATGCCGAGCCACAAGGAAGTTGTTGCATCCGTCAAGACCAAAGGACAAAGCCAGCCTGTGAAGACCAAAAAAAAATTGACTAAGCCAAAGTGGGTACCCAAGATTGCAACGCCCGCAAAGAGCGTTGATCCGGAGTAATCAAGTGAAGAAGTCTAGCCATGGACTATAAACGAAGCGCTAGGCGGGAGGCAACCCGTTTCGTCGAGTCAAGAATAAGCTACCGGGAGGACAACCCGATTCCAGGTTTTTCAAGTCTTTTTAATAATTTAGTTCTGAATTTTACTACGCAAAACCTTAGACTTAGATTGGTTGATCAATATTAGAGACATAATTCTTGGTTGAATATTTTGCTTGATCATAAACCCTTTGCATGAACCCTCCTATGTGCTTGTTTGATTCTTTTCTTTTCGAGAAACCCTCAACCAAATAATTTCAGAACCTTAACTCAACCTTTCACCCTCATTATGGTGCTAAGGTTGACTTGTTTTTCATGCTAAAACCACACGAGTAGAGCCACGATTTATATTCAAGTGTTATAAAAATTCAGCACGTGGTAGGACTCGCGTGAACCTAGAAATCAAAGCTTTTGGTTGGTTTTAAAAATCTTTATCCTTGGTTTCTCTAGGATTAGAATTTTTCTAAGCCTATTCTAATTTTATTTCATTCAAAATCTCTCTCATCTAATCAAAATTAGAACCTAAACCTATGCCCCCATGATCAAGCCGGGAAATGTTTGCTCTCAACCAATGAAGGCAAACTATACCGGTGAGACCAAAATCGACGTAAAAATAATATATTTTCGACTTGCATTTGTTTTTAATGGTTTAAAAACTTCTCTAAAATTATGTTCGAGCTCTTGCATGGCTCTGAAAAATATTTTTAAATTTCGAAATTAGAGGAGTGCTTAGCCTTATAGGGAGGCAATCTAGTTAACCTAACCATGCATGCACCATGGTACATCACGGGATGCCCCTCCAACATATTTAAACCACATGCAAAGTACAAGCATGGGGGGGGCAGCCAAGGCTTTGTTTTGTAGGAATATCATGGATGCATGTGAGGCAAGGGAGTATGGAAGTGAGTCAAAACATGAAGCATCAAGTGGAGGGACCAATAAAAGAGTGGACGAGAGCGTTTGGGCGGTGCAACTCGTGGAGCACGCGGGCAGGAAAGTTGCAGAGGTGAAATGATCGTGCTGGAAGAAAGACGAGGCGGGGAGGAGCACCGAGGCCGGCCTCACCTACATAAGGAGCCCCCCCGGCTCCCGTTTTCTACGCGAGCAAGCTTCCCTCTCCTTCCTTTGTTTGTGTGTTCAAGTTTGTGTGCTCAAAACCTCCGTAGACATAGCCAACCTTCCCAAGCTTGATAGCTAAAAAAAAAAAAAAAAAATCCACATCCTTAATCCACTCAAAGTCCAGACTCCAAAATAATATTTGTGTACCTTGTTACCGGGTGAAAACCCCGGATATTTATTTGTGAGGGAGAGCGCTGCAATCAAGGAAGAAACTACAAGTCTTTTCACCGAAGAAGAAGGGATCATCGTCGTCTAAGCCATCATCGACAACCTCTTCGAGGAGGCGCTCAGTTTCCGAGTTTCCTTGGAGTATGGAGGAGGATACGGCACCGCCGAGGAGGAACCACACTCTTCTCCTTGGTGGCATGAGGGCCACACGAAACTCGTTTATGAGGTTTACCAAACTTCAATAACATATGGAGGAGCCGCTCGTCCAACCTCGCCACTTGACACGATCATCCGCTCCACCTCCATATGCTCCGCGGTATTCCGAGGGGTATGTCATCATGACGGAGGAGGAGAAGAAGCTCGCTCGCCTTAAGTAGAGGCTTGTAGCGAACGTCGACATCGACGACCAAGCTCTCCACATATTGGGTTTCACACGGGACACCGGTGCAATTCTCTAGCGGAGTGTCGGCAAACACCCACAAGGAATTCGCCTAGGAAATTTTCATGACCATGGCGCATACCCTTGATGAAGGAGTGCTGAGTCTCTCATTCCGTTGGAGGGAGCCCACAAGAGGAGAAGAAGGAAGACACCGTCGGAAGGGTAACCTTGATCAATGATGCTATTTCTAGCACCTTGATGGGGTAATCTCCTTTCATCCATGGGTTGCAATCGATCTTGAGATGTAATCACACTTTGTTGGATTATCTATCTATCATCTTGTGCTGAAAATACTTTAATGCTTAAGGCTAGCAACCATGCCGTAAAGGGAGTAAGGCCTCAATGCTTCCTTGGATCCATTCAACACAATCCCTGATAGACTAGATTGGTTTTCATGTTCGAAACGATTGCATGTTCTAGTATCGTAGACCCATGGGCGAGTGTCTCCTACTTTCAAAAGGGAGCTCGAACAAGTATGTGCATGAAGGCACATGGGAAGGCTTTTGGAGTATGATCACGGGAAGAGACCATCAACGAAAAAATACTATCCGGAACCCATTATCCAAGTGTGTCACTTTTGTGCAAGTGGATTTTTGGGAGAACAAGAGAGACAAAGATAACCAACACGGAGTTGAATTGGCTTTACTCGGCTTTGATTGCCAAGTGGCCAATAGACCCCACTCACCTATGATCAACCGGTGGAGTTGTTGCAACATCGATTCGGAAGATACTGGTTCGGGGTGTTACCTCTCCATGTTGACTATCTCTTTAAAACCGGGTATTACAAGGAACCCGAATCATCTCCTACCCGAGACTTCCCTAGGAATATATGAAGAAAGGAAAATATAAGAGTGAAGATGAGAGAGGAGGCTTCCGAGTGGCCTAGGTGAATTTGCCCCTTCCGGATTGAAGATTAAGACTTTTCTTGAAGGGAAGAAGATCGGTTAGAGGAAGGACTTCTTGTGCCGGCGAAGAAAAAAATAAAAGAGAAGGATTATAGGAGAAGGATCTTCTATGGCCCAAGAAGGAGGTGCACAACAAAATTATGTTCCACCATTCGGAGAAATTCCGGCATCGCCAAATTACTACGGTGGTGTACCAATGCAAGCATGGGGGAGTGGTGCAGCCATACCCCCACCATTTTTTGCGGTGCCCAACGTAGCCTTTGCGGAGCCATATGCACACCTTCCTCAACCACAACAAAATGTGGCCACCATTGGAGGATACGCTGCAAGGAACATGCAAATTATTGCAGCCATCCAAACCAATGCAAACCAAATGGGTGAAGGAAATGCAAACGTCGCTTATGTGCTTGGACACCTTCACCTAGCACCGTCGGACAATTCATAGGAGGAGTGGTGCATTCCTATTACAAGTAAGGGTACAACAACCAAGTCTATCAATATCAACCACCGGCGGAAGATTAGAGAGAGGAGGAGCTTTAGTTATCTTTCCTTTACCCCTTTTCTTTAATTTTCAGCTTGTTTGCACCTATGTATGCGTAGTGTTTTCAGATTTTATTTAAATTTCAGCAAGTGTGTTAGTTTAATTTTCAGCATGTATCTTAGTTTTTATTTTCATCATGAATAATGTCACCACCAAGTTTTTACCTTTGGTAAAGTTACAAAGTTTGTGCCATGATGATATATGATTATATTTGCCGCTTTGTTTATCTTTGTAATTGACTTATGCATGTTTGAACTAGTGCTCTCTTAAAAATACAAATCTGAAATTATCTAAATGCTAGCTCAATCTTCAGCGGAGGTTATGATTAAAATAAAGACCCATAGTGTTTTATGTGCTCTCAAGTTATGAATAGATTAAAGATGTCTTTTATGCTCAAAAATATTGCTAACCTTGTCACAAATATCGCTTGTGTTTTGCTCAACCTATCCAAAGCCTTATATATATTTGAGTGCATAAACCTTAGTGTACAAGATTTATTTTTGAGTGAGTTATTGCAGGCCATGATTTCTCTGGCCCGAGACTAAGAAGCTGGTCATTCCGTTTTTGCGTATCTATCTTTTTGCTAGCCTCTTATCCGTGCATTGTGTATCCCCGCATCGGTGATCTCACAAACTTCGCCGGATATCCACCCTTAAACCAAATATCATATTTTTGTGATTACCTCCTTGACCACAACCTATCGTTGAGAATGGATCATCAATTCAAGGAAGATCGCAAGACAGTGCCAACGTTGAAGATTTCAAGTATCTCTCCAGGGAAAATATCTCGATACCTACCTTATTTTTCGCCTCTTTGCTCGAGGACGAGCAACGTCTAAGCATGGGGGAGGAGGTAGGTACGATGCAATTTTTAGAGTTCAAAGGGGAGCAATTTAAAAAAAAAAAAAGAAGTTCAAAAGAGGAGCAAGCAAATAAAAAAAATCAAAACTCCGTTGTGAAAGTCATGTTACCGAATAAATGACAAGAAAAAAAAAATGAATGAATGAAAGAAAGAAAAGAATGAGAAATATGAGAAAGAGAAAAAATATATGTGCGTAAAGTGAACTCCCCGGGTCTCTAAAAGTGCATTCAAGGCTTCAAGTTAAAAAGATCCATTCTCATTTTTCCAACCATGTGCAATCCGATAACGAGGACTTCTTTTGTGCCTCGGGATCTCTCTTTGCCATTTGCACATGTCCACCTATCTAAAAGTGTGTGTATTTTTCTCTTTCCCCTCCTTGATTTAACATTATTTTCCAATGACCTTTTTGACGAGTCTCGGTAAGACCATGAGAAGCTTGTCTTGTTTTGACAACACCTCATTTATAAATTCTTGTTAGGACTAAACTTTCCCAAAGCTCCATATAAAGCCTACCACATATATATGAGAGGGAAAGGAGTAGAATATATAGGCTTGAGAGACAAGCGAGATGAGAGTTCATGAGCAATATGCAAGGTGATTTAAATTTGTGAACTTGGTTTAGCTCTTTTCTTTATCTTGTTCTTTATTTCAAAAATTCGAGATCTATTTAAACTTTGTGAGCATGTTAATACTTGTGGGATAAGCTTAAAAAGAATCTACCCTCCGTAGAGGTGAAGGCTAGTACATTATGGAACTTTAACGAATTAAACTTTTGAGAGCATTATGTTTTTTTTCATGTATGATCAAGTGCAAGGTTTAAACATTGTTTGGCAATGATGATATCCATCGAAGGCTTACTCGAGGACGAGCAAGGTTTAAGCATGGGGGAGATGTTGACGGTGAAAATCCGTCAACCTAGCCATGAGTTTACCTTCGGTGTTGGCATAACTTTTGTATCTTATTCATTGGTACTAACCCCCGTGGTATAACAAGTTCACTTGTGCATGTCGGTTTTGGAGTTATGTGTTTACGCGGGGTTTTAACGTTGAAAGCAAGACTTCGGGATAAGTTCATTAAGCACCTCGTGACAAGATCTTGAAGCCCGATACAAGTCAAGCAATGAAGTGAACATGACTCCAAGAGCCCAAGGACCAAGCCCGAGAAGATGATAAACTCCGAGGACCGAACCGAAAAAGTCTTGAATCTTGCAAGACAAGGAGTTGAGTCCAATTCGGAGAGAAACCGACGTCAAGGGCCCACATGCAAAAGGGGAGAACATCTAGAAGACGTGGGAAGCAACACCGGCGAAGCGAGCCGCGAGATGGGCCGAATTGGGCCCAGGCCGGTCGGCCCAGGCCGGCCGGCCCAGCCCAATTCGGGGCCCAATCGGGCTCTCCTTTGACCTAATTGCTCCCCAGGCTATAAATAGCCCCCTGACCGAGAGCCACGCAGAACCGAAGTCGTCTTCGGCCGCCGAGGAGCAGAGAAGAGAGGGACACCATGTCGGAGAGGAGAGGGTCGAGCTAGTTGACTAGGGTTTCCCTAGCCGACGTGGGAACCTTGCATGGAAGACCACGTCGGAGTTCCCGGAGCTAGAAGCAAGATCAAGGAAGGATCCCGGTGGTGATCTTGTGTATGTATCATTGTCATAGTTGAATTATCAAGTTGAATCTTTTCTTAGCGATCAAGTGTTTCCTCGAAGATTTCGTTTTTCGATCGGCTTTGCTTATTCCAATTCTATTCGTACGATAGATTACATAGGGTGTTCTTGTAGCCGCGGTGGCTAGAGGTACACGCGGATCTTCCGAAAGAATCTCGACTTGTCTTTTGACTCGCCCTAAGCTCCCCGCATGAATAGGGATACGTTGTGACGAACGGGGGTCTCGAAAGGCGGATGTTTTCGGATTTGGACGGGAAACCACGATTTAAAGAGGCTTCTATTAAGATTCGATTTGCTACTTCTTCTCTTGCTTGGAACTTCAACAAAAGGCTTACCCCGATCCCTCTAGATCGGTTTATCTACCTAATCTTACTTTGTTTCTCAGGTCTTTAGTAGATTAGATTTATCTTTGTTTTGTGTTCTTATCTAGATGCATTAGGGTTTCTCTTTTACCAAAGATTGAAGTTACTTGGCTTTACTAGATCAACTCTTGCGTCACACATTTGTTCCACGGATTCGATACCTTGGGTTCACCACTCGAGGGAAGAAGGGTCCCTTGACTACGACGGGAGACTTGTACGCTTGCAAGTCACAAACGAACTTTGATACAATTATTAACCGTCAACAGACGTGCTCCCGTACGATGATCATGATAGAGCGGTCAAGCTCTTACACTCTTTGGATCGTACGATATGGGGAGGAAAGTTCGAGGCCATAGTCGAGTCGGAGAGGTACGATACTCTGACAGTGAACGAGCTGTTCTCGAAGCTCAAGTCGGCTGAGGTGGATAGGGGCATGACTGCCAAGCTCGAGGGACCGACTGACTCCCATAGTCTTGCCCTCGTTGGTGGTTCCAAAGGAAACATTAACTCTAACCCATCCACCAGGATGTTCTCGTTTTCCTCTTTGATGTCTATGCCGGATGAGGAGTTTGATGACCTTGGAGAGGACGAGCCGGCGGTGACGAGGCGGTTCGAGAGGCCGCACGAGAACCGCGTGAACATGAGGAGGAACACGAGGACACGTTTCCGATGCGGCAAGCCGGGACACTTCGTCGCCGACCGCCGGAGAAGGCCGAGAACAAGGACGACTACAAGCACAAGCCGAGGAAGAACGACGACAAGTACCGTTCGAGGCGCGACCACAAGAGCAAGCACAAGAATAAGTACAAGGACGAGCGACGATCGAGGAAGAAGGAGGGCCGAGGCAAGGCCCGAGCGATGGTGGGAGCGAGCGACGTCGACTCCGGTTCCGCGTACTCCACCTCGAGCTCGAGCGGCCAGCCGACGACGAGGGAGATCGCCGCAAGAACAAGAGGTCGTCCAAGAACCCGAGCGGCCGAGCCGCGCGAGAGACGGCTTCGCACTGTGAGCAAGAGCCCGGCAGCGCAAGAAGAGAGCACACAGAGCGACTCGATCTCCGAGTCCGACGACGAGGTGCGTGATGAGCTCTTCTGCGCCAGAGAATGAGAGGCTTGGCTCTTTGCTTGATAACCGTGATGACATGCTTAGAGAGGCCAAGAAAATGAGGAAAGAGCTTAGGGCTTCACCGAGGATGCTAGGACTAGGAGTGGTCGAGCTAGAGACACAGGTGCTTGATAGCAAGCTTGAGATTGATTCGCTTAAGGCTAGCCCCGTTGTTTCGATGAGAATGATTGTGCCGATTGCTCTATTTTCCTTAAGCCGATCTGCTTTTGTTCAAGGAGAAGCATGCCCAAGTGAGGAACTAGATGTGCTTAGGGTTGAAGTGGCCGAGCTTAAGTTCAGACTCCGTTTGCTAGGTGCTTGCACTTGGCCCCGTTTTGCATGCTAAGATTGATGAGATGCATGCTTACACTAGTTCGCTCGAGGCTAAATTGAAGGAACCCATGCCTACATCTTGCTCTACCCGTGAAATGCATGCATTGAAAATTTAGAGCTTGCACATTATGTTGACCGCTTGCGGATGAGAATGATGATTTGGAGGAAGTGATGGGTTGGTTGTCCGTCACGAGCCTCGCTGAGGATGATGATCGAGGCCTTTAAGAGGCAAGATGGTGAGGGGCTT
This sequence comes from Cenchrus americanus, assembly GCA_947561735.1. NCBI lineage: Eukaryota > Viridiplantae > Streptophyta > Magnoliopsida > Poales > Poaceae > Cenchrus > Cenchrus americanus. Next base: position 173,837,344 of record OX387242.1, on the reverse strand, counting down.
GGAGCAAACAAGGTTGGTGAGGGAAGGGAGAGAATATCCTGAGCCACCAAAAAACCCACCACAAGAATGAGTTCCCACCAAAACCTAACCATCTAAGGAATCGGCTGTGACACAACCCGCCTCCACCCGTGTTTCCTACACCCACAAATGACCTACAAAAGCCTATCAAGTTTGTGAGCACTTCGGGGAAAGTGTTCGTTGGGAAGGAGAGTGAGAAGGCAAGTGGTGAGAAACTGCGGAGGGTTTGAGTGGAGAGAAACCGAGTGAGCACACCCAAGCCAAAGCCTAAGCTTAGAGGTTCCATTGTGGCTATTGTGGGAGAGATGGCTATAAGGAGGAGTTTTGCTTCAAAAGGAAGCGAGAGGAGAGAATGGAGAAGGAGTGGGCTAACAAGGACAAGTATCACTCTTCCGATGGTGTACTTGAGCCTCGTATGCAACATGCCTGTGGGCAAGGCGATTGTGAGGACAAGCCGGGTTTGGGAGAGAAGAAGCTACGCAAAAGGGTGTTGCTGTCTGTGTCACACCGGCCGGGACGGGCAGGCACCCGCCGGGACGGTGCCCGGACAGACAGATGTTCGGGTTGAGCTCGTGTGTGCGAGGGTTGTTTCGTGGTCGTGGTTCCGGTGGTTGGGCCGGAAAGAGTGCAGTGGTCAGCTTTGCTAGGCGTTTCCTCGTGCTCAATACGGGATTGGAGGAGTCGGCGTTGAGTTGGAGAGGCTGACGTTCCATTGCTTTCTGCGTGCCTTGGTCCTCCTCCGTGCGTAGAGGGGTGGCCCTCGTGGTGGTTACCGTGGTGGTGTTCGTGGAGGTAGCTTTGGTAGGAGAGATGCTTGCTTGGTGCTAACCCCACTGAGCAAATGGCTCGACACCGGTTTCCTCTTTTGGTACTAACCCTGCCGAGTCGTTTGTTCGCTCACGTGCCTATTTTTGATGCTGTGTGGAGACTTGAAGAACATTTGGTTGATTGACTCCGTTGTTCGAGGCATATGACCGAGACAATGTGGGGGTGGTTCTCAAGTCTCGTCCCCAAGTGGTGACGTAAGAGGTACATCACTTTTGGGGACAATGGGCTGGGCGTGTGCTTTCGAAGGTGAGATAAAAGTGAGTGGCAAGATCACTCAGGCGTGTTGCTCTTGTTCAATCGCCGGGGTACAATTTGCTTTCTCTCGTGTCTCATTGTTGGATGAGGGTTTTGAGGTGTTGTTTCGGCCTCGGTGGTTCTCGGATTGTGGACTCTCGAGGGGACCTTGTTTGTATGGTCGTTCCCGAGGGTCGTGTGTTTCGTGCTGATTTTTCTCGCCTTTCGCCAGCGTCGTTTTCACGGCTCTTCAGAAGAGTTGTGGAAGTGGCATAGAAGTTGGGTCACTTGAGCTTTGACCTTTTGTCTCGCTTGAGTAAACTCAATTTGGTCCGAGGATTGCCAACTTCGTTGAAGCTTGAGAAAGAGTTGGTTTGTGCTCCGTGTAGGCATGCCAAGATGGTGGCCTCTTTCTCACCCGCCTTCACCGATGTGATGACCGAGCGTCCATGCGAGCCGCTCCATATGGACCTTGTTGGCCCAGCCTCGTGTGCGATTCGCGTGGTGGGAAGTGGTATGTCCTCATGGTGGTGGATGACTATTCTCGTATGCGTGGGTGTTCTTTCGGAGGATAAGGGGGAGACGTTTGGTTTTGTTCGAGATCTAGTATTGAGGTTGAGGAACGAGAGGCACGCAGATGCCATACGAGCTATCCGCAAGTGATAATGGCTCTTAATTCTAGGAACTCTTGTTTTGAAACCTTTTGTCATGACTTGGGTCTGGAAAGCACCCGCTTTTCGAGTCCGTATACGTTCTCCCCGTAATGGTGTTGTGGAAAGGAAGAACAGACCTTGTGGCGAGATGGGTTCTGACGATGCTTGATGAGCATAGGACTCCGAGGAGGTATTGGGTCGAGGTTGTTGAATACCACATGCTATGTGTCGAACAGACATAGCTCCTCGTGAGGCACAAGAAGAAGACATGCTATGAGTTGATGCATGGTCGCACACCCAAGGTGAGTCACTTCCATGTCTTTGGTTGCAAGTGTTTTATTCGAAGAAGGGCGGTGAAGTTGGATAAGTTTGAGGCTAGGTCTCGATGGCATTTTCTTTGGTTATGCATCTCATTCTAGAGCATATCGTGTGCTCAATCTTGAAACTAACCAAATCGTGGAGACTTGCGAGGTAACCTTCGACGAGATAGAGCCACGTAGCCGCCTTGTCTTTGAGTGTGCAGTGATGATGAGCTTGGTGAGTGAGATCTTTCGGTGAGGAGGAGCATGAACGTGGAGATGATGAGGATGATGGTATGGTACTCCGCCGAACATGTACCCACTACTTCGACTACGATGATGGATGGACCCTTCCGATACACCTACGACGACAAATCAAGAACGAGGAGAAGCCGATGTTGAGGGGGAGGTAGCTTCGAGGCGAGAACCTCCCGCGAGTTCAAGTGGATCACCCAGCCTTCAAGGATCATCGGCGACATGAATGAACGCACTACACCTGGCCGAGGGTCTCGAACAATTCCCATTTTGCTCATGCTGCGTTTGTTGCTTCTTTCGAGCCCAAAGACATCGGACACGCACTATCTCGATCACAATTGGGTTAACTCGATGCATGAGGAGTTGGAGAACTTTGAGAGGAATCAGTGGAGTTGGTTGACCCTCCCCGTGGGTGTAAGCCGATTGGTACAAAGTGGGTGTGGAAAAACAAAGAGGGAGAGAAGGGTGAGGTTGTGAGGAACAAGTCGAGACTTGTTGCTCTGCGGGGTTCACGAAGGAGGGGATCGACTACGAGGAGACCTTGCTCCCGTAGCCCGTTTGGAGGCGATTAGGATTCTTCTAGCCTTTCTGTGGGCTAAAGGGGTTCAAGTCGCACCAAATGGATGTGAAGAGTGCTTTTCCCGAATGGAGTGTTGGAGGAAGAAGTGTATGCAGGTACCTCCGGGTTTGAGAGTGAGAAGCACGCACCCGGTGTACAGTTGAGGAAGGCGCCGTATGGGTTGAAGCAGCGCCAGAGCTTGGTATGGCAGGTTGAGGGGGTTCTTGTTTGAGAGAGGTTTTGAGATGGGGAAGGTCGATCGACCTTGTTTTGCCGAGGCGGTAAGTGTATATCCCGATTGTGTCGGTGTACGTGGATGATATTGTCTTTGGTGGCTCGTCTAATCCTCATACAGGTTTGCGTATGATATGAGCAGGGAGTTTGAGATGAGCATGATGGGTGAGTTGTGCTTCTTCCTGCCAAATCAAGCAATCAAAGGAAGGAACATTTGTGCACCAGGCTAAGTGACACCAAGGACATTGTGAGAAAGTTCAAGATGGAGGACTCCAAGGCTATGACGACACCGATGTATACGACTACGTGCCTCTTGATGCGGACGAGGAAGGTGTTCACGTGGACCAAGGAGTACCGAAGCATGATCGGGTCACTCCTCTACTTGACGGCGACGAGGCCGACATACAGTTCCCGCGTGTCCGTGCGCTCGTTTTCAAGCGTCTCCGAGGACTTCTGTGATCGCGCAAGCGTTGAAGAGAATTTTCGTGTACTTGCGTCACACTCCCGACTTCGGCCTTTGGTACTCCGTGTCCTTCTTCTTTGGCGCTTCATGGCTTTTCGTACGCGGATTTTGCCGGTGTTCGTTGGATAGGAAGTCCACCTCTCGGGACTTGCCGCTTTTGGGTTCTTCGTTGGTGTCTTGTCTTCTCGTAAGCTAGCCGAGTGTTGCTCAACTACCTAATCGGTCGGTGCAAGTATGTTGCCGCCGCTAGTTGTTGCTCTCAAATTTCCTTTGGATCACCTACACCATGAGTGACTTTGGTGAGGAGTATACCCATGTCCCACTTCAATGTGATATAACGTTGCCATAAGCGTTGCAAAGAACCTGCTCCATTCCAAAACCAAACACATAGAAGTGAGGTATCATTTTCCGAGAGACAACGTAGAGAAAGGGAAGATAGCTTTGATATGTACCCACACATGACCAACTAGCCGATATTTTCTACCCAAACCCCTAGATCAAGCAACTTTCACTCGTTTGCGGGGGGAACTTGGTGTGTGTTTGATTTCCGAGTTGGGTGTGTGGGAGCTTTCTTGCCGGTGGTGTCGAGCCCGTTTTGCCTCCCTCGAGGAGCCGGTTTGTAGCATATGTATAGCTTTCTTTTGTGCATTTCTTGCATTTTGGCATGGCATATGTAACATGATGTATGTGCATCCTTGTATCTTAGATTGCATGCATTTTGTATCATATGCATTGGTTAGGGAAAGTTTCTCTCATATACATTGTTCACCATGGAATGAGATATATGTCTTTGTGAGCTTGTTTGGTATGATATGGTTAGTTTGGCTTAGCTCTTGATGATCTTGATGAATAATCCATGGTTGATATTGTTTTTGAAAAATGTCACATGTATGCTCTCATGTGTAAATGCCTTTACATGCTCTGACATGTTTTTGTGGCTTTGCTATGCTTAATTTGTGGCTGGATAGCTAGCTTATTGATCATATGGGGCCAAAGGCTCTTTTGCCATCATGAATGTTTAGCCCTCTAGATTTATCTTGTGGAGGAGCATAAGTTCCTTTTTGTCGCAAAGACATTTCATGTACCATTTACAAATCTGAATATGAAATGAAAAATGCTTGAAATATGCTCCCATGTCATATGTGCTGAATTTAATTCGCTTTGGGTTAAACTGCTGCATGATGCCTACCAATGAGAAGTCTCATAAATAGAAGTAGGCACATGGCTCATGGGTTTTGACATGACATGAGGTGCTTGTGGGTGTTTCAGATGGTCTTATGGTTAGAATGGCTGTCCTAGCATGAAGTTTGTGTGGCTTTGCCATTTTGATATGCTTGGATCATGTTTTCTAGACTTTGCTCATGAGAGGCAAGTTTTTCGCAAAATTGCCAAAATTCATCTTAGCTTCGTCCAATGGTTGTGAAACTTGGTGATCATGTAGTTGAGATCGATACGAAGCCGTAGAGTACCTAATCTGCTCATTTGGACATGTAGCATTCTTTGTTGAATTTTGTCTATTCGAGAAGCTCTAGGTTGCATCTTTTGCATTTTTGGTTTGATTCATGCATTGTCAACAAGGGGGAGAAGTTTGAGCTTGAAAATGGCTTGTTGACGATTGGAAGGCTGTGGTTTCGAGCCATTTCTCGGGTTTCGTTGTGCACCGGTCTAATCTGTGATGAGCACCGGTCCGACCGGTGGGTGCCGGTCCCGTACATATGTTAGGCACCGTCCGACCGTGTGCACCTGGCCCGACCTAGTGTGAGCCGAAAGTGCCGCAGTTTGTCCCTGCTTCATGTGGTTTCTGTATGCATTCGTCTGTGGGGAGTTGCTTTGTTCCCAGGGGAGCTTGCATGTGTGGCAGGGGGAGCCTCTTGTGGTTGTTCGAGCTTTGTTTCGTGGTTTGTGCTCTTGCTTGAGCTTTGCTTTGTCTCGGATGTGTCGAGCCGTTGCCCTTGCCTAAGGGGTCCGAGATTCTGTTTCCTTCAAGTGATCTTGCTCTGCCTTTGTTTGCCTTTCGACGTTTGTTGGAGTTCCTTTTTGTTCGTTTCTTTTTCTTTTCTTTTCTCTCTTGTTACCTTTCGTGTGGGTGTTGTCAATGCACTTATCAAGGGAGATTGAGGACCATGTGTGGTTCGAGGACCTATGGATGGTCGCTTCCTTGTGTGATGAGTGATTGACAACGTTGTGTGGATCGCATTCTTGGCTAAGTATTGCAGTGTGCTGCGCTGACTCGTGTTGGTGCAGGGAAGGTAACAAGCGTGAAAGGTCGTCGTCGGTGAGGCCTCCAGGTGTGGAGAAAGACAAGTAGGCTTGCTCGGGAGATCTAAGGGGTCACGGGGGACAGTGCGCTACATGGTGGCATGAACAAGAAGATGAAGTCGTGGACTCGCCTGGTTGAGCCTCAAACCAAGGTCGAGCGACTACGTGGGAGCCAAGTCATGAGGAGATTGGCTAGAGGCTACAACGCCGAGTTCGCGGGTTTCCTCGTGGTTCACCGTAAACCACCGGGTTCCTTGGTTGATCCACAAAGCCAAGACCGGAGAACCGAAGACTCCGAGGTGCAAGAAGACTAGACCTGCCCTCGACCGTGGGTCCGACCGGTCGACCGGGGACCGGGTCTCGACGAAGGAGGAGCACCGTCCGACCGTGTGCGACGACGCACCGAGACTTCGAAGCGGAGGACACGCGTCGGGATCGCATGGCTTGCGTCGAGGCTACGCAGGTGCGGCCGCCGGCATCCGTCCATGGTGAAGACATGAAGATTTCCAAATCCGCCCTTGAGGGCTTGTATCCTTAAGCAGTGGTAGAAGGGTATTTTGGATGACCGGTGGCCGCCATATAACCCAAGAGGTGAGAGGATGGCGCCCAACTCTTGGAACCCTAGCTCATTAGTTTTCCTATTTTCCACCTATTTCCTCTAGGTTTTCTTTAGGACTAGCAAGAGAGCTTCACTGGAGAGATCTTGTAGAGAGGGATGGATGACGGCGTGTTTTGCTAGACCTTGTACGAACCTTTGTTTCATGTATAGATGATTCGGCGTTAAGTTCCTCAAGGTTTGGATGTGTTTTCCCCATTGTTCTGGTGGTGATTTTCGGAGCCCTTTCTGATTTCTTTGGGTGTTTTCGTGGGCTTTTCTCTTGAGGATTTGATGGGGAAATTTGTGGGAACCCTCGTGGTTCTTTGGGTTGTGATTCCCTCCCAAATCCGGAGGAAAAGTGCTCGATTTTGGGGGTTTCTTTTGAGTTCTTGGGTTGGAAGTGCTTTCGCTGATTTCTTCGATTCCTCCTTTTTGGACGAGATTTGGTGGGATTAAACTTGGCCGTGGACTCATGAGGTGTTCCCGATATCCCCAAAGTCTTGTTCAAGTCCGTGGAGCTGATTCGGGAGATCGAGATTTGGATTTGGGGGAGTTGACCCGCGGGTGCCGTTCATCCCGAGCCGCCGAGTTACACGGCCTCGACCGGTTTTGACCGGTCCGACGGTGCAACCCTCTGGTGGGATTTTGCTCGGGGTGAACGTCTTGGTGTGTTCGTTGTTGTCCCGTGTGCTACTGCTTTCGAACATACAAAGCCTACCACACAAATAAATGTTATGAGAGGGAAAGAAGTAGAATAAATAGGCTTGAGAGACAAGATGAGATGAGAGTTCATGAGCAAGATGCAAGGCGGTTTAAATTTGTGAACTTGGTTTAGCTCTTTTTCATCTCGTTCTTTATTTCAAAAATTTCGAGATCCATTTGAATTTTGGGAGCATGTTAATACTTGTGGGATACACTTAATTAAATATCTACCCTCCGGAGGATGAAGGCTAGTACATTATGGAACTTTAACGAACTAAACTTTTGAGAGCATTATGTTTTCTCATGTATGATCAAGTGCAAGGTTTAAACATTGATGGGCAACGATGATATCCATCGAAGGCTTACTCGAGGACGAGCAAGGTTTAAGCATGGGGGAGCTGTTGACGGTGAAAATACATCAATCTAGCCATGAGTTTACCTTCGGTGTTGCCATGACTTTTGTATCTTATCCATTGGTACTAACCCCCGTGGTATAACAAGTTCACTTGTGCATGTCGGTTTTGGAGTTAAGTGTTTACGCGGTGTTTTTAACGTTGAAAGCAAGACTTCCGGGATAAGTTCATTAAGCACCTCATGACATGACCTTGAAGCCTGGTACAAGTCAAGCAATGAAGTGAACATGACTCCAAGAGCCCAAGGACCAAGCCCGAGAAGATGACAAACTCCGAGGACCTAGCCAGAAAAATGCTGAAACTTGCAAGACATGTAGCTTCGTCCAATTCGGAGAGAAACCGATGACAAGGGCCCACATGCAAAAGTGGAGAGGATCTAGAAGACTTGGGAAGCAATACCAAGCGAAGGAGGACACGGGCTGGGCCAGGATGGGCCCAGGCCGGTCGGCCCAGGCCGGCCGGCCCAGCCTGTTCCGAGGCCCAGTCGGGCCCCCCTTTGACCTAGTTGCATCTCGGGCTATGTGTAGCCCCCTGACTGAGAGCCACGCATCAATCAATTCGTCATCCGCTGCCGAGGAGCCGAGAAGCTTGAGGGACAGCATCTCGGAGATGAGGGTCGTGCTAGTTGTCTAGGGTCTCCCCAGCCGACGTGGGAACCTTGCATGGAAGACCACGTCGGAGCTCCAGAGCAAGGATCAAGATCGAGGTAGGATCCCGGTGGTGATCTTGTTCATGTAATCATTCATGGTGAAGTCTTTAAGTGAATCCGATTTCTAGCGATCAAGCGCCTTCTCGATGATTTTGTTTTCTTCTTGGTTTTGCTTCTTCTACGATCTAGTCTATAGCTAGATTACATAGGGTGCTCTTGTAGCCGCGGTGCCTAGAGGTGCATACCAGACCGGCCAAGTGATTTCAACTTGTTCTTATCGAACTCGCCCTAGACTACCCGCATGAGTAGGGATACGTTGTGACGAACGGGGGTTCCGAAAGGCGGGCGTTTTCGGAGTCGGATGGGGAGGCCACGATTTAAAGATGCTTTTAATGAGATTCGCTTTTCTATCTTCATCTATCTTGTTTGGAGCTACAACATAAGCATGATCTAGATTCTCTAGATCGGTTATCTCTTGCTTTCTCTTGCTACCTCTTTAGTAGATTAGATTAGATGTGTTTCCTTTATGAGTTGGTAGAATAGATGCAACTTGTCTTCAAAAGATAGCTTACCTCACTTTACTAGATTGATTCCTTACATTGCATATTGTTCCACGAGATTCGATACCTTGGGTTCACCACTCGAGGGAAGAAGGGTCCCTTGACTACGACGGGAGACTTGTCCGCTTGCAAGTCTAAACGAACTTTGATAGAACTATTAACCGTCAACAGGGTGTCGACGAAGATGACGTTGAGCCCACTCCCTCCGTTGATGAGGGTTTGAGGGAGCAAGGCGCCCTCGACGATGGGCTCGACGACCAGTGGGTACGAGCCAGGGTCTGGGATGTGAACCCAGTGATCGGCCTTGGAGAAGGTGATGGGCTACTTCGACCAACGCAGGGGCTGCGATGGCTTGATGTGGATCAGCTGGACCTCACGGTTGTCCATGCGGTACCTCCTCCTACTCGAGCTGCTCTTCAGGCCACCGATGATCATGTTGATCGACCTCTTGGCCTATTGGAACGAGCCGTTGGGGTTGCCTGTCTCCAGCGGGGGAGGCAGATTGCGCTCATCGCGGCGGTCTTCCGGCTGATGGTTATCACATCGCCGGTCGTCACGGCGATCATTGTCCCTATGGCCACATTGGTCGTAGCGGCGATTGTTGTTGTAGCGACGTGAGGATGACCGGTCCCCGTTCCTTCTGGGTCACTTCGTGTCGTCGGGTGTGCGGAATGCGTCTTGAACTCGTTGGCACTCGCGGACTGTGTGAGTGCCCCTTCATGGTGTAAGGAATCAGATGCCCGTTAGCCTAAGAGGGGGAGGGGGTGAATCAGGCAACTTAAAACCTTAACCTATGGCTTCACTAATTTTCCACAAAAGTAAACTAGAACATACTATTTATATGTGCAACAAAGGTTGTTCTAGTGTGAAACTCCCATCCCAAAACAAGGTTTGCATCCTATAGCCATTCCAAGAAAGACACTACTCTATGAAAGTAAAGGCAAGCAAAGATTGCAATAGAGTAAATGCGGAAATGTTAAGGGGATGAGAGGAAGCAAACTCTTGACACGCGATTTATCCCGTGGTATCGGTAGGCACTAAGCCACCCCTAGTCCACGTTGAAGCACTCACACAAGAGTATTGCTTCCCGCCACCAAGTCTCTCCCAATAGCACTCAAGAGCACCACTTGACTCGCCCCAAAGGCTAGCCACTTAGGCACTTGTCAAGCTCCCTTGGTCACCTTGATGCCGCCTCCACTAAGGAGCTTCTCCACCAAGGAAGGCGGTCTCCACGTCCACCGCACAAAGTGTCCTCACCGCTCCACAGCAAGCTGGAGGGACGATGACGATTGCCGGTGAGCCACTTAGGCCCCAAGGCTTCCGGCGAACCTTGTACAACTGGATTCACTCAAGAATCACCTCACAAGGTTGGCACAACCTTGCACTCACTCAGCTCTAAGCTAAGCCTAGCACTAAGCACATACACAAAGAATATGCAAGTCTAAGGATGAGCAATTAAGCACTTGGATGGATTGGATATGATCTTCAATGTGTCTTGAACTCCTCTGCACTTCCACACTATCCAGCTGCCTCAAATGGGTGAATGGAGGGGGTATAAATAGCCCAAGGCATCAAACTAGCCGTTGGCTAAAAGATGCTGAAAAAGGTACCGTCGGATGATCCGACGCTAAGCTTTTCCAAGGCGTCGGTTCATGCGGTGCCCCTCCCACGTCACATAGCAGTTGAGGTTCTCTGACACAACTACTTCGACGCTATGCACCGATGGTGCGTCGGATCATCTGGAGCTGAAGACTCCGCGCTCAAGTCGCCTCTGTTAGCTTCCACTCGACCGTCGGATAGACCGACGCTTCATATTGACCAAGGCGTCGGATCATCCTAGGTCTCGAAGGCTTCATCTTGGCGCGTCTCTATATGAATTCAAATTGAGCGTCGGATAGACCAACGGTGTCCCCACATAGATCGTCGGATCATCCGTGCTACTGTCTTCGCTGCTCTTCCTCTGCAACTCGTCCGACGCTACTAAATAATGGTCCGTCGATTCATCCGACGGTACCTAGGGTTCCACCCTGTGTACCAACTCGTCCGATGATTGCACCGATGCTTGTTAAATTGATACCGTCAGTTCCTCCGACAGTGCCTTTTCTTTTCCTTTTCTTGCTCGGTTTTGACCCTTTGGTTTGGCATTTTTGCATGTGGTTTTCTTGCATCCTTGGGACCTAGAAGTGTCTACAAAGACATGCTAAAACAATATGGTTAGTCCCAATGATCATGTTGTCATGAATCACCAAAATAAAATTCGAACTAATGGCATATGAGGCCATGTTCGCTACACATGGAATGTGCAGGGGTTGTCCAACACCGTGTTGAACTCCTCGACGTTGAACGTCGAAGGTCGGCGCCTGTCCGCTGCGAGTACCTCTGAAGATCGCTTGCGAAACATCGAACTGGAATCACCAGCGTTGCTAGAGGTGCCGGCGTCCTCCTTGCCATCATGGTCAAACTGGTTGACCAGGGCTTCCTCAGTGTTAATGAGTTTGTTGACGAGCTCCATGAGTGGCGCGACCTTCGTGGCACTAGACTCGTGGATCTTCTCAAAGACCTTGCGGTCCCTGAGACCTTTCTTGTAGCTATCGATGACCCGGTCGTCCCCGACGCCACCGCAAGTGTTGCTTTGTTCTCGAAGAACCGGTTGGTGTAGTCCCGTAGCCGCTCGCCGACCTTCATGGTCATGCTCCCGAGGTTGAAGGCGTTTCCAGGGTGATTATAGGTCGCCTGGAAGTACGGGGGGAAGGCCTGGGATAGGTCGGCCCACGACATGATGCTACTTGCCGGGAGGTTGTTGAGCTAGAGCGACGGTGCGTCTCCCATCACTAGCGGGAAGTAGGCCGCCATGTGATCAAAGTTACCACCGGCCGCCTTGACAGTGACATAGTAGGTCGACAGCCAGATGTTTGGGTCGGAGGGGACGTCGTACTTCTAGATGTTCGGCTTGATATTGTCGGGGTAGGCGACCGATCGGAGATGTGGTGCCAACGCGGTGATCACCATGTCGTCGCCGCTGTCGCCGACCTAAGCTTCGACATCGTCCTGTGCTGCAGCCACAATCTGGATCTAGGCTAACGGTCTGGGTTAGGGACCGAACCGTCAGAATGATCGTAGTCTGCCTAGTACTGGGCACACTGCCGGTTCTCGACATCGTGGCGATCACGTTCTTTGGGCCCCATGATCCGATGGACGGCGCCCGGGGGGCTGTATTCGCGATCGTAGTCGAGGCGACATAGATGCTCTCGCACTTCGTGCTCACGGTGGCGCTAGTCAATGTAGCCGTGAGCGTCACGGCCACACCGGATTTTGTCGAGGTTGGCATGTAGGTCGACGCCCGGAGCGGCGTTCGCTTGGGGTTGGTTGACCTCCTCCGGATTGTGGGGAGCTTGCTATGCGCGAGCCGATTGGATCGGTTGCGCGAGTGCCGCCCTCGACGTAGATGACACCGACTTCGACGTTGCACTCCTCTCCTCCACCGGCAGCTATGGCGACCACGGACGTAGGCCATGGCTGCGTTGGCTTCGGGTGGAGGGTTGGTCCGTCGGAGGTGTGCCAACAACGCACCCAAGTTGGCCTGGGGGCTGTTGAATGTCGGCACTCCTGCCTCTTCGAACTCAAGGCGTAGGTCGTGGGCGCACGGGGGTATCGCCTGGCGCTGCTCCTCCGCCTGCCTTTGTGCACGATTCGTCTTGGCTTGGATCCAACATGCCTCCTCAGAATCTGTCACGCCAAACCGTGGTGGGTCATTCGCCGAAACCACCAGGACGCGCCGCCGTGTGGATCTTTGGTCGTTAAGGAGATGCGGATCCGGGCCTTCTGGAATTCACCGACGTCCAAAGACGTGGGAGTCCATGCAGTGCGTGAGGTGTCGCGCTCCTTGTCAATCTTCTTCCGTAGCCGGCAGCCACAGAAAGTGTGTTGTGCGCTCTTGTGGTAGGTGCACGGTACGTCTAGTGGGTCGCGACGGACGTGAGTTTCGACCTTCAGGTCGCCAGATGGTTGGCGTTGCCCAGATTAGATCTAGATAGACTTCACTGCCTGACGAGCGTACGCATTGCCGGATGGCCGCAGACCAAAAGGGAAGATCTTGCGGTGCAACGCGTCGTGTGTTGAGCGCTGGGCTCTTTCCCAGATCTGGAGGGTTTCCTCCATCATGTCGATGACGCGCTCCATTCCCTGAACGATGTCATAGGGATTTGGCGGGTGGGTCTTTGACTTCTTGCTAGAGCTGGGGACGGCGTCAGGCGTCGCTGGAGCCTTCATGGAGGCCGTCAAAGAGGTTGCCGCCGCCAGCATGATCGAAGTCGCCGTGAAGGAGCCAAAGCAGATCTCCACGGGGTTGGCGAGGATGTCCGCCACGCTCGCCGGGAAGACGACACCGGATCGGGCCACCATGCTACACAGTGAGTGCCCGATCTCCCATACCTGGTACACTAACTGTCTGGTGGTGAGACCTGGCAGATCAGCAAGGGGGCCACCCAAGCGGTTGTAGGTTGACTAATGGGGGGATTGGGACCTAAGAGCGTAAGTGGTAGTTCTTATATCAAACTTAGAACACGGCGAGAATGGCAAGGACATAGTAGTTTTAGATAGGTTCAAGCATCCGGAGAGTAAAACCCTACGTCCAGTGTGGTGGGATTATGCGTGAATAGGGAAGTCACCTCGAATGGAGCTCTAGGCCGCCTTATATGGCCAGCGGGCTAGGGCTTCCATTCAAGGCCGGTGGACCCTCATCGGGGTCGGTTTCAGATTAGGAAGGTCTCCTTCTGTGATTACAGAGGGGATCCCACGATCCTCGAACCTAGTGGCGGCACCGCCACCGCGATCTACGGGAGAAGCTTGCGCCACAAGCCCGACAGGTCTTCCGGAGTCTGGATAAGGTTGTCCGTGGTTTCCAAGATCGCCGGGATTGTGGATAAGGTCACTGGGCCCACTTGCAGGTCGACGGGGGCTTCGGCGTGGTCGGGTCCACTTGACGGGGACCTCCGGACCTCGGTCGGTGGGGACCCATGGGTACCCATGTATCTCAATATAGGAGAAGGTTTTCCTAACAAATGCATATGATACAAAATGCATGCAACCTAAGATACAAAGATGCATATACATCATGTTACATATGCCATGCCAAATGCAAGAAATGCATAAAGAAAAGCTATACATATGTTACAAAGGAGCTCCCACACACCGACTCAAGAAATTAAACACACACCAACCTCCCCCCGCAAACGAGTGAAAGTTGCTTGATCTAGGGGTTTGGTGAAGATATCGGCTAGTCGGTCATGTGTGGGTACATGGATCAAAGTTATCTTCCCTTTCTCTGCATTGTCTTTCAGAAAATTATACCTCACTTCTATGTGCTTAGTTTTGGAATGAAGACCCGGGTTCTTTGTTACACTTATGGCACTGGTGCTGTCACATTGAAGTGGAACATGGGTATACTCCTCACCAAAGTCACTCATGGTGTATGTAATCCAATGGAGCTAAGAGAAACAACTAGTTGCAGCAACATACACTGCCTCAGTAGTGGATTAAGCAACACTCGACTGTCTGCGGGAGGACCAAGACACCAAAGAAGACCCCAAAAGCTGGCAAGTCCCAGAAGTGGACTTCCTATCCAACCGACACCCAGCAAAATCCACGTCTGAAACCCATGAAGAGCAAAAAAAGAAGACGCGGAGTACCAAAGGCCAAAGTCGGGTCAACCAATTCCCAAACCTGATTCCTCTCAAAGTTCTCCAACTCCTCATGCATCAAATTAACCCAATTATGATCGGATGGTGCGTGTCCAATGTCTTTGGGCTCAAAGGTGGCAACAAAAGCAAGCATGAGCGAAATGAGAATTTTTTTGAACCCTCGACCGTGTAGTATGTTCATTCATGTCACCGATGATCCTTGAAGGCCGGGTGATCTACTTGTACTCGCCGGGATGGTTCTCGCCTTGATGCTACCTCCCCCTCAATAGTAGCTTCTTCTTGGACTTAATTTGTTGTTGTAGGTGTGGGAGAGGGGCCGTCCATCACAGTAGTCGAAGTAGTAGGTACATGCTCAGCGAGAGGCACCATTCCACCATCTTCATCATCTCCATGTTCATGCTCCTCCTCCTGAAAGATCTCCTCGCCAAGTTCATCATCACCGCACACTCAAAAACAATCTGACTACGTGGTCGTGTCTCGTCGATGGTTACCTCGCAAGTCTCCATGATTTGGTTAGTTTCAAGATTGAGCACACGATATGCTCTAGAGTGAGATGCATAACCAAAGAAAATACCATCGACCGACCTAGCCTCAAACTTGTACAATTTCTTCCCTTTCTTAAGGATAAAGCACTTGCAACCAAAGACATGGAAGTGACTCACCTTGGGTGTGCAACCGTGCATCAATTCGTAATAGGTTTTCTTCTTATGCACTCTGAGGTAGATCCTGTTAGAAACATAGGACGCGATATTCACCTCCTCGACCCAGAACCTTCTCGGAGTCCTATGCTCATCAAGCATCGTCTGAGCCATCTCACACAAGGTTATGTTTTTCCTTTCCACAACACCATTCTAGGGAGGAGTATATGGACTTGAAAACTTGTGTTCAAGACCCAAGTCATGGCAAAAGGTTTCAAAACGAGATTTTCTGAATTCTGAGCCATTGTCACTGCGGATAGCTCGTATGGCATCTCCGTGCCTCTTGTTCCTCAACCTCAAGACAAGATCTCGAACAAAACCAATTGTCTCCCCTTTCGCCTCAAGAAAGAACACCGACTCATACCGAGAGTAGTCATCCACCACAACAAGGACATACCACTTCCCACCTGCAGTTCACACACGAGCTGGGCCAACAAGGTCCATATGGAGCAGCTCGCATGGACGCTCAGTCATCACATCAGCGAGTGGCGGGTGAGAAGAGGCTATCATCTTGGCATGCCTACATAGAGCACAAACCGACTCTTTTACAAGCCTCAATCGTGGCAATCCTCGGACCAAATTAAGTTTACTCAAGCGATAAAAAAGGTCAAAGCTCAAGTGATCCAACTTCCCATGCCACTTCCACAACTCTGCAGATATATCAAGTCATCGACTCCATGGCGGGTTGCGACCGCTCTCCTTCCTCGACCACTACTCCGGGTACCACTAGATTTCTATCAAGGAAGGAGACCAGGAGAAGTCCGCGTTCATCACCCCGTTTGGCGCCTACTGCTACACGACCATGTCGTTCGGGTTGAAGAACGCCGGCGCCACCTACCAGCGAGCTATCCATGCCTGTTTCAAGAGACAGCTCAACAAGAACGTCGAGGACTATGGGGATGACATGGTCGTCAAGACCAGAAACTTCTACATGATAATCGACGATCTTTAAGACACTTTCGCATTCCTACGAGAGTACCGCAGGAAGCTCAACCCGAACAAGTGCGTCTTCAGCGTACCGTCGGGAAAACTACTCGGCTTCATCATCAGCCATCGTGGCATCGAAGCCAATCCCGAGAAAATCTCCGCCATGACCAAGATGAAAGCTCCCACCTGCATCAAACATGTGCAGAAGCTTACCGTGTTCATGGCGGCTTTGAACAGATTCATCTCGAAGCTTGGAGAATGGGGGCTACCCTTCTTCAAACTACTGAAGCATCGAGAGAAGTTCGTGTGGACTCCAGAGGCGGATCAAGCTCTGGCTCAGCTCAAGGACTTCCTGTCCAAACCACCAGTCCTCACGGCTCCTCGCAAAAAGGTGCAGCTACTGCTCTACCTCGCCGCGACTATTCACGTGGTCGATCGCCATCATTGTCAAGTGGCGGGGAAGACGGCCACGCCTACACAGTCCAACGACCAGTCTACTTCGTCGGCGAGGTCTTCTCGGAATCTAAAGCACGCTACCAACCAAGACGAAGCTATTGTATGTAGTGCTCATCACCTCGTGGAAGCTACTCGATCTCCGTCTCCGTCGTCACTGACTACCCGCTCAGTGACATCATGCGGAACCAAGATGCTACTGGAAGAATCTCTAAGTGGTCAGTCGAACTCGGCGCCCTCAACATCGACTTCAAGCCACGAACAGCCATCAAGTCGCAAGCACTAGTCGACTTCATGGCAGAATGGCGAGAGAATCAGCTACCAACTCCAACCGAGCGACCTGAGCATTGGGTGATGTACTTTGACGGCTCTCTCAAGCTTGAAGGCGCGGGTGCAGGGGTACTCTTGATTTCTCCGATAGGCGAACAACTCAAGTACGTCCTGCAGATCTTCTGGAAGGTCTCGAACAACGATGCTGAGTATGAAGCCCTGCTACATGGGCTCTGCCTCGCAACTTCTCTGGGCATTAAGCGACTACTAGTCTACGTGACTCTGCAGTGGTCATCAACCAAGTCAACAAGTCTTGGGACCGCAACAAGGAGAACATGGACGCCTACTGCCTAGAAGTCTGCAAGCTCAAGAACAAATTCTATGGTCTCGAGTTCCATCATGTCATCCGCGACAACAACGTTGCAGCGAACGTCCTGTCAAAGCTTGGTTCTACTCGCGCTCAAGTACCAGCGGGTGTCTTCGTCCACGAACTTCACGCGCCATCCATCCCGGAGCCTGTGCCCACGACCACTGACCTAGCACCTCTGCCAGCTGGCCAGGAGGTCATGATGATCGACGTGGACTGGAGACAACCCTTCATCAACTACATCCGCGAGCAGAAGGTTCCCATGCAAAAAAACTTGGCCGAGCAGCTCATCCGCCGGGCCAAGTCCTACGTCGTAGTCGGGGACAAGCTCTACAGGCGGGGCGCCACTTCCGGAGTACTCATGAAGTGCGTTCCCCGAGAAGAAGGCTTACACCCTGGGGGAGGGTCAACCAACTCCCAAACTTGGTTCCTCTCAAAATTCTCCAACTCCTCATGCATCGAGTTAACCCAATTATGATCAGATAGAGCGTGTCCAATGTCTTTGGGCTCAAAGGTGGCAACAAAACCAGCATGAGCAAAATGAGGACTGTTCCGAACCCTCGACCATGTAGTATGTTCATTCATGTCGCCGATGATCCTCGAAGCTGGATGATCCACTTGAACTCGCCGGAGAGGTTCTCGCCTTGATGCTACCCCCCCTCAATAACAGCTTCTCCTCGATCTTGATTTGTCGTCGTGGGCATGGGAGAGGGGCCGTTCACCACTGTAGTCGAAGTAGTAGGTACATGCTCAGCCGGGGGCACCATACCTCCATCTTCATCATCTCCATGTTCATGCTCCTCCTCCTGACAGATCTCCTCGCCAAGTTCATTATTACCTGCACACTCAAGAACAAGGTGACTACGTGGCTCCTCGCAAGTCTCCACAATTTGTTTAGTTTCAAGATTGAGCACACGCTATGCTACATGGGCTCTGCCTCGCAACTTCTCTGGGCGTTAAGCGACTACTAGTCTACGTGACTCTGCAGTGGTCATCAACCAAGTCAACAAGTCTTGGGACCGCAACAAGGAGAACATGGACGCCTACTGCCTAGAAGTCTGCAAGCTCAAGAACAAATTCTATGGTCTCGAGTTCCATCATGTCATCCGCGACAACAACGTTGCAGCGAACGTCCTGTCAAAGCTTGGTTCTACTCGCGCTCAAGTACCGGCGGGTGTCTTCGTCCACGAACTTCACGCGCCATCCATCCCGAAGCTCGTGCCCACGACCACTGACCTAGCACCTCTGCCAGCTGGCCAGGAGGTCATGATGATCGACGTGGACTGGAGACAACCCTTCATCAACTACATCCGCGAGCAGAAGGTTCCCATGCAAAAAAACTTGGCCGAGCGGCTCATCCGCCGGCCAAGTCCTACGTCGTAGTCGGGGACAAGCTCTACGGGCGGGCGCCACTTCCGGAGTACTCATGAAGTGCGTTCCCCGAGAAGAAGGCTTACACCGCGGGGGAGGGTCAACCAACTCCCAAACTTGGTTCCTCTCAAAATTCTCCAACTCCTCATGCATCGAGTTAACCCAATTATGATCAGATAGAGCGTGTCCAATGTCTTTGGGCTCAAAGGTGGCAACAAAACCAGCATGAGCAAAATGAGGACTGTTCCGAACCCTCGACCATGTAGTATGTTCATTCATGTCGCCGATGATCCTCGAAGCTGGATGATCCACTTGAACTCGCCTGGGAGAGGTTCTCGCCTTGATGCTACCCCCCTCAATAAATGCCTTCTCCTCGATCTTGATTTGTCGTCGTGGGCATGGGAGAGGGGCCGTTCACCACTGTAGTCGAAGTAGTAGGTACATGCTCAGCCGGGGGCACCATACCTCCATCTTCATCATCTCCATGTTCATGCTCCTCCTCCTGACAGATCTCCTCGCCAAGTTCATTATTACCTGCACACTCAAGAACAAGGTGACTACGTGGCTCCTCGCAAGTCTCCACAATTTGTTTAGTTTCAAGATTGAGCACACGCTATGCTACATGGGCTCGCCCGCAACTTCTCCGGGCGTTAAGCGACTACTAGTCTACGTGACTCTGCAGTGGTCATCAACCAAGTCAACAAGTCTTGGGACCGCAACAATGAGAACATGGACGCCTACTGCCTAGAAGTCCGCAAGCTCGAGAACAAATTCTATGGTCTCGAGTTCCATCATGTTGTCCGCGACAACAACGTTGCGACGACGTCCTGTCAAAGCTTGGTTCTACTCGCGCTCAAGTACCAGCGGGTGTCTTCGTCCACGAACTTCACACTCCATCCATCCCAGAGCTTGCGCCCACGACCACTGACCTAGCACCTCTGCCAGCTGGCCAGGAGGTCATGATGATCGACGTGGATTGGAGACAACCCTTCATCAACTACATCCGCGAGCAGAAGGTTCCCATGCAAAAAAACTTGGCTGAGCAGGTCATCCGCCGGGCCAAGTCCTACGTCGTAGTCTGGGACAAGCTCTACAGGCGGGGCGCCACTTCCGGAGTACTCATGAAGTGCGTTCCCCGAGAAGAAGGCTTACACCCTGGGGGAGGGTCAACCAACTCCCAAACTTGGTTCCTCTAAAAATTCTCCAACTCCTCATGCATCGAGTTAACCCAATTATGATCAGATAGAGCGTGTCCAATGTCTTTGGGCTCAAAGGTGGCAACAAAAGCAGCATGAGCAAAATGAGGACTGTTCCGAACCCTCGACCATGTAGTATGTTCATTCATGTCGCCGATGATCCTCAAAGCTAGATGATCCACTTGACCTCGCCAGAGAGGTTCTCGCCTTGATGCTACCTCCTCCTCAATAGCAGCTTCTCCTTGATCTTGATTTGTCGTCGTGGGCGTGGGAGAGGGGCCGTTCACCACTGTAGTCGAAGTAGTAGGTACATGCTCAGCTGGGGGCACCATACCTCCATCTTCATCATCTCCATGTTCATGCTCCTCCTCTTGATATAACATCATTTTCCAATGACCTTTTTGACGAGTCTCGGTAAGACCATGAGAAGCTTGTCTTGTTTTGACAACATCTCATTTATAATATCTTGGTAGGACTAAACTTTCCCAAAAAGCTCCATACAAAGCCTACCACACAAATAAATGTTATGAGAGGGAAAGAAGTAGAATAAATAGGCTTGAGAGACAAGATGAGATGAGAGTTCATGAGCAAGATGCAAGGCGGTTTAAATTTGTGAACTTGGTTTAGCTCTTTTTCATCTCGTTCTTTATTTCAAAAATTCTGAGATCCATTTGAATTTTGGGAGCATGTTAATACTTGTGGGATACACTTAATTAAATATCTACCCTCCGCAGGGATGAAGGCTAGTACATTATGGAACTTTAACGAACTAAACTTTTGAGAGCATTATGTTTTCTCATGTATGATCAAGTGCAAGGTTTAAACATTGATGGGCAACGATGATATCCATCGAAGGCTTACTCGAGGACGAGCAAGGTTTAAGCATGGGGGAGCTGTTGACGGTGAAAATACATCAATCTAGCCATGAGTTTACCTTCGGTGTTGCCATGACTTTTGTATCTTATCCATTGGTACTAACCCCCGTGGTATAACAAGTTCACTTGTGCATGTCGGTTTTGGAGTTAAGTGTTTACGCAGGTTTTTAACGTTGAAAGCAAGACTTCCGGGATAAGTTCATTAAGCACCTCATGACATGACCTTGAAGCCTGGTACAAGTCAAGCAATGAAGTGAACATGACTCCAAGAGCCCAAGGACCAAGCCCGAGAAGATGACAAACTCCGAGGACCTAGCCAGAAAAATGCTGAAACTTGCAAGACAAGTAGCTTCGTCCAATTCGGAGAGAAACCGATGACAAGGGCCCACATGCAAAAGTGGAGAGGATCTAGAAGACTCGGGAAGCAATACCAAGCGAAGGAGGACACGGGCTGGGCCAGGATGGGCCCAGGCCGGTCGGCCCAGGCCGGCCGGCCCAGCCTGTTCCGAGGCCCCGGTCGGGCCCCCCTTTGACCTAGTTGCATCTCGGGCTATGTGTAGCCCCCCGACCGAGAGCCACGCATCAATCAATTCGTCATCCGCTCGCCGAGGAGCCGAGAAGCTTGAGGGAGCAAATCTCGGAGATGAGGGTCGTGCTAGTTGTCTAGGGTCTCCCCAGCCGACGTGGGAACCTTGCATGGAAGACCACGTCGGAGCTCCAGAGCAAGGATCAAGATCGAGGTAGGATCCCGGTGGTGATCTTGTTCATGTAATCATTCATGGTGAAGTCTTTAAGTGAATCCGATTTCTAGCGATCAAGCGCCTTCTCGATGATTTTGTTTTCTTCTTGGTTTTGCTTCTTCTACGATCTAGTCTATAGCTAGATTACATAGGGTGCTCTTGTAGCCGCGGTGCCTAGAGGTGCATACCAGACCGGCCAAGTGATTTCAACTTGTTCTTATCGAACTCGCCCTAGACTACCCGCATGAGTAGGGATACGTTGTGACAGAACAGGGGTTCCGAAAGGCGGGCGTTTTCGGAGTCGGATGGGAGGCCACGATTTAAAGATGCTTTTAATGAGATTCGCTTTTCTATCTTCATCTATCTTGTTTGGAGCTACAACATAAGCATGATCTAGATTCTCTAGATCGGTTATCTCTTGCTTTCTCTTGCTACCTCTTTAGTAGATTAGATTAGATGTGTTTCCTTTATGAGTTGGTAGAATAGATGCAACTTGTCTTCAAAAGATAGCTTACCTCACTTTACTAGATTGATTCCTTACATTGCATATTGTTCCACAGATTCGATACCTTGGGTTCACCACTCGAGGGAAGAAGGGTCCCTTGACTACGACGGGAGACTTGTCCGCTTGCAAGTCTAAACGAACTTTGATAGAACTATTAACCGTCAACAGGGTGTCGACGAAGATGACGTTGAGCCCACTCCCTCCGTTGATGAGGGTTTGAGGGAGCAAGGCGCCCTCGACGATGGGCTCGACGACCAGTGGGTACGATCCAGGATCTGGGATGTGAACCCAGTGATCAGCCTTGGAGAAGGTGATGGGCTACTTCGACCAACGCAGGGGCTGCGATGGCTTGATGTGGATCAGCTGGACCTCACGGTTGTCCATGCGGTACCTCCTCCTACTCGAGCTGCTCTTCAGGCCACCGATGATCATGTTGATCGACCTCTTGGCCTATTGGAACGGGCCGTTGGGGTTGCCTGTCTCCAGCGGGGGAGGCAGATTGCGCTCATCGCGGCGGTCTTCCGGCTGATGGTTATCACATCGCCGGTCGTCACGGCGATCATTGTCCCTATGGCCACATTGGTCGTAGCGGCGATTGTTGTTGTAGCGACGTGAGGATGACCGGTCCCCGTTCCTTCTGGGTCACTTCGTGTCGTCGGGTGTGCGGAATGCTGTCTTGAACTGTTGGCACTCGCGGACTGTGTGAGTGCCCCTTCATGGTGTAAGGAATCAGATGCCCGTTAGCCTAAGAGGGGGAGGGGGTGAATCAGGCAACTTAAAACCTTAACCTATGGCTTCACTAATTTTCCACAAAAGTAAACTAGAACATACTATTTATATGTGCAACAAAGGTTGTTCTAGTGTGAAACTCCCATCCCAAAACAAGGTTTGCATCCTATAGCCATTCCAAGAAAGACACTACTCTATGAAAGTAAAGGCAAGCAAAGATTGCAATAGAGTAAATGCGGAAATGTTAAGGGGATGAGAGGAAGCAAACTCTTGACACGCGATTTATCCCGTGGTATCGGTAGGCACTAAGCCACCCCTAGTCCACGTTGAAGCACTCACACAAGAGTATTGCTTCCCGGCCACCAAGTCTCTCCCAATAGCACTCAAGAGCACCACTTGACTCGCCCCAAAGGCTAGCCACTTAGGCACTTGTCAAGCTCCCTTGGTCACCTTGATGCCGCCTCCACTAAGGAGCTTCTCCACCAAGGAAGGCGGTCTCCACGTCCACCGCACAAAGTGTCCTCACCGCTCCACACCAAGCTGGAGGGACGATGACGATTGCCGGTGAGCCACTTAGGCCCCAAGGCTTCCGGCGAACCTTGTACAACTGGATTCACTCAAGAATCACCTCACAAGGTTGGCACAACCTTGCACTCACTCAGCTCTAAGCTAAGCCTAGCACTAAGCACATACACAAAGAATATGCAAGTCTAAGGATGAGCAATTAAGCACTTGGATGGATTGGATATGATCTTCAATGTGTCTTGAACTCCTCTGCACTTCCACACTATCCAGCTGCCTCAAATGGGTGAATGGAGGGGGTATAAATAGCCCAAGGCATCAAACTAGCCGTTGGCTAAAAGATGCTGAAAAAGGTACCGTCGGATGATCCGACGCTAAGCTTTTCCAAGGCGTCGGTTCATGCGGTGCCCCTCCCACGTCACATAGCGGTTGAGGTTCTCTGACACAACTACTTCGACGCTATGCACCGATGGTGCGTCGGATCATCCGGAGCTGAAGACTCCGCGCTCAAGTCGCCTCTGTTAGCTTCCACTCGACCGTCGGATAGACCGACGCTTCATATTGACCAAGGCGTCAGATCATCCGGTGCTGAAGGCTTCATCTTGGCGCGTCTCTATATGAATTCAAATTGAGCGTCGGATAGACCAACGGTGTCCCCACATAGACTGTCAGATCATCCGGTGCTACTGTCTTCGCTGCTCTTCCTCTGCAACTCGTCCGACGCTACTAAATAATGGTCCGTCGATTCATCCGACGGTACCTAGGGTTCCACCCTGTGTACCAACTCGTCCGATGATTGCACCGATGCTTGTTAAATTGATACCGTCAGTTCCTCCGACAGTGCCTTTTCTTTTCCTTTTCTTGCTCGGTTTTGACCCTTTGGTTTGGCATTTTTGCATGTGGTTTTCTTGCATCCTTGGGACCTAGAAGTGTCTACAAAGACATGCTAAAACAATATGGTTAGTCCCAATGATCATGTTGTCATGAATCACCAAAATAAAATTCGAACTAATGGCATATGAGGCCATGTTCGCTACACATGGAATGTGCAGGGGTTGTCCAACACCGTGTTGAACTCCTCGACGTTGAACGTCGAAGGTCGGCGCCTGTCCGCTGCGAGTACCTCTGAAGATCGCTTGCGAAACATCGAACTGGAATCACCAGCGTTGCTAGAGGTGCCGGCGTCCTCCTTGCCATCATGGTCAAACTGGTTGACCAGGGCTTCCTCAGTGTTAATGAGTTTGTTGACGAGCTCCATGAGTGGCGCGACCTTCGTGGCACTAGACTCGTGGATCTTCTCAAAGACCTTGCGGTCCCTGAGACCTTTCTTGTAGCTATCGATGACCTGGTCGTCCCTGACGCCACCGCAAGTGTTGCTGTTCTCGAAGAACCGGTTGGTGTAGTCCCGTAGCCGCTCGCCGACCTTCATGGTCATGCTCCCGAGGTTGAAGGCGTTTCCAGGGTGATTATAGGTCGCCTGGAAGTACGGGGGGAAGGCCTGGGATAGGTCGGCCCACGACATGATGCTACTTGCCGGGAGGTTGTTGAGCTAGAGCGACGGTGCGTCTCCCATCACTAGCGGGAAGTAGGCCGCCATGTGATCAAAGTTACCACCGGCCGCCTTGACAAGTGACATAGTAGGTCGACGCCGGATGTTTGGGTCGGAGGGGACGTCGTACTTCTAGATGTTCGGCTTGATATTGTCGGGGTAGGCGACCGATCGGAGATGTGGTGCCAACGCGGTGATCACCATGTCGTCGCCGCTGTCGCCGACCTAAGCTTCGACATCGTCCTGTGCTGCAGCCACAATCTGGATCTAGGCTAACGGTCTGGGTTAGGGACCGAACCGTCAGAATGATCGTAGTCTGCCTAGTACTGGGCACACTGCCGGTTCTCGACATCGTGGCGATCACGTTCTTTGGGCCCCATGATCCGATGGACGGCGCCCGGGGGGCTGTATTCGCGATCGTAGTCGAGGCGACATAGATGCTCTCGCACTTCGTGCTCACGGTGGCGCTAGTCAATGTAGCCGTGAGCGTCACGGCCACACCGGATTTTGTCGAGGTTGGCATGTAGGTCGACGCCTGGAGCGGCGTTCGCTTGGGGTTGGTTGACCTCCTCCTGGATTGTGGGGAGCTTGCTATGCGCAGGCCGATTGGATCGGTTGCGCGAGTGCCAGCTCGACGTAGATGACACCGACTTCGACGTTGCACTCCTCTCCTCCACCAGAGCTATGGCGACCTGGACGTAGGCCATGGCTGCGTTGGCTTCAGGTGGAGGGTTGGTCTGCTGGAGGTGTGCCAACAACGCACCCAAGTTGGCCTGGGGGCTGTTGAATGTCGGCACTCCTGCCTCTTCGAACTCAAGGCGTAGGTCGTGGGCGCACGGGGGTATCGCCTGGCGCTGCTCCTCCGCCTGCCTTTGTGCACGATTCGTCTTGGCTTGGATCCAACATGCCTCCTCAGAATCTGTCACGCCAAACCGTGGTGGGTCATTCGCCGAAACCACCAGGACGCGCCGCCGTGTGGATCTTTGGTCGTTAAGGAGATGCGGATCCGGGCCTTCTGGAATTCACCGACGTCCAAAGACGTGGGAGTCCATGCAGTGCGTGAGGTGTCGCGCTCCTTGTCAATCTTCTTCCGTAGCCGGCAGCCACAGAAAGTGTGTTGTGCGCTCTTGTGGTAGGTGCACGGTACGTCTAGTGGGTCGCGACGGACGTGAGTTTCGACCTTCAGGTCGCCAGATGGTTGGCGTTGCCCAGATTGGATCTAGATAGACTTCACTGCCTGACGAGCGTACGCATTGCCGGATGGCCGCAGACCAAAAGGGAAGATCTTGCGGTGCAACGCGTCGTGTGTTGAGCGCTGGGCTCTTTCCCAGATCTGGAGGGTTTCCTCCATCATGTCGATGACGCGCTCCATTCCCTGAACGATGTCATAGGGATTTGGCGGGTGGGTCTTTGACTTCTTGCTAGAGCTGGGGACGGCGTCAGGCGTCGCTGGAGCCTTCATGGAGGCCGTCAAAGAGGTTGCCGCCGCCAAAGCATGATCGAAGTCGCCGTGAAGGAGCCAAAGCGGATCTCCACGGGGTTGGCGAGGATGTCCGCCACGCTCGCCGGGAAGACGACACCGGATCGGGCCACCATGCTACACAGTGAGTGCCCGATCTCCCATACCTGGTACACTAACCGTCCGGTGGTGAGACCCGGCGGATCGCAAGGGGGCCACCCAAGCGGTTGTAGGTTGACTAATGGGGGGATTGGGACCTAAGAGCGTAAGTGGTAGTTCTTATATCAAACTTAGAACACGGCGAGAATGGCAAGGACATAGTAGTTTTAGATAGGTTCAAGCATCCGGAGAGTAAAACCCTACGTCCAAAGGTGGTGGGATTATGCGTGAATAGGGAAGTCACCTCGAATGGAGCTCTAGGCCGCCTTATATGGCCGGCGGGCTAGGGCTTCCATTCAAGGCCGGTGGACCCTCATCGGGGGTCGGTTTCAGATTAGGAAGGTCTCCTTCTGTGATTACAGAGGGGATCCCACGATCCTCGAACCTAGTGGCGGCACCGCCACCGCGATCTACGGGAGAAGCTTGCGCCACAAGCCCGACAGGTCTTCCGGAGTCTGGATAAGGTTGTCCGTGGTTTCCAAGATCGCCGGGATTGTGGATAAGGTCACTGGGCCCACTTGCAGGTCGACAGGGCTTCTGGCAGGTCGGGTCCACTTGACAGGGACCTCCGGGACCCTGGTCAGTGGGGACCCATGGGTACCCATGTATCTCAATATAGGAGAAGGTTTTCCTAACAAATGCATATGATACAAAATGCATGCAACCTAAGATACAAAGATGCATATACATCATGTTACATATGCCATGCCAAATGCAAGAAATGCATAAAGAAAAGCTATACATATGTTACAAAGGAGCTCCCACACACCGACTCAAGAAATTAAACACACACCAACCTCCCCCCGCAAACGAGTGAAAGTTGCTTGATCTAGGGGTTTGGTGAAGATATCGGCTAGTCGGTCATGTGTGGGTACATGGATCAAAGTTATCTTCCCTTTCTCGCATTGTCTTTCGTAAAATTATACCTCACTTCTATGTGCTTAGTTTTGGAATGAAGACCCGGGTTCTTTGTTACACTTATGGCACTCGGTCTTTGTCACATTGAAGTGGAACATGGGTATACTCCTCACCAAAGTCACTCATGGTGTATGTAATCCAATGGAGCTAAGAGAAACAACTAGTTGCAGCAACATACACTGCCTCAGTAGTGGATTAAGCAACACTCGACTGTCTGCGGGAGGACCAAGACACCAAAGAAGACCCCAAAAGCTGGCAAGTCCCAGAAGTGGACTTCCTATCCAACCGACACCCAGCAAAATCCACGTCTGAAACCCATGAAGAGCAAAAAAGAAGACGCGGAGTACCAAAGGCCAAAGTCGGGTCAACCAATTCCCAAACCTGATTCCTCTCAAAGTTCTCCAACTCCTCATGCATCAAATTAACCCAATTATGATCAGATGGTGCGTGTCCAATGTCTTTGGGCTCAAAGGTGGCAACAAAAGCAGCATGAGCGAAATGAGAATTTTTTTGAACCCTCGACCGTGTAGTATGTTCATTCATGTCACCGATGATCCTTGAAGCTGGGTGATCTACTTGTACTCGCCGGGATGGTTCTCGCCTTGATGCTACCTCCCCCTCAATAGTAGCTTCTTCTTGGACTTAATTTGTTGTTGTAGGTGTGGGAGAGGGGCCGTCCATCACAGTAGTCGAAGTAGTAGGTACATGCTCAGCGAGAGGCACCATTCCACCATCTTCATCATCTCCATGTTCATGCTCCTCCTCCTGAAAGATCTCCTCGCCAAGTTCATCATCACCTGCACACTCAAAAACAATCTGACTACGTGGTCGTGTCTCGTCGATGGTTACCTCGCAAGTCTCCATGATTTGGTTAGTTTCAAGATTGAGCACACGATATGCTCTAGAGTGAGATGCATAACCAAAGAAAATACCATCGACCGACCTAGCCTCAAACTTGTACAATTTCTTCCCTTTCTTAAGGATAAAGCACTTGCAACCAAAGACATGGAAGTGACTCACCTTGGGTGTGCAACCGTGCATCAATTCGTAATAGGTTTTCTTCTTATGCACTCTGAGGTAGATCCTGTTAGAAACATAGGACGCGATATTCACCTCCTCAGCCCAGAACCTTCTCGGAGTCCTATGCTCATCAAGCATCGTCTGAGCCATCTCACACAAGGTTATGTTTTTCCTTTCCACAACACCATTCTAGGGAGGAGTATATGGACTTGAAAACTTGTGTTCAAGACCCAAGTCATGGCAAAAGGTTTCAAAACGAGATTTTCTGAATTCTGAGCCATTGTCACTGCGGATAGCTCGTATGGCATCTCCGTGCCTCTTGTTCCTCAACCTCAAGACAAGATCTCGAACAAAACCAATTGTCTCCCCTTTCGCCTCAAGAAAGAACACCGACTCATACCGAGAGTAGTCATCCACCACAACAAGGACATACCACTTCCCACCCGCAGTTCACACACGAGCCGGGCCAACAAGGTCCATATGGAGCAGCTCGCATGGACGCTCAGTCATCACATCAGCGAGTGGCGGGTGAGAAGAGGCTATCATCTTGGCATGCCTACATAGAGCACAAACCGACTCTTTTACAAGCCTCAATCGTGGCAATCCTCGGACCAAATTAAGTTTACTCAAGCGATAAAAAAGGTCAAAGCTCAAGTGATCCAACTTCCCATGCCACTTCCACAACTCTGCAGATATATCAAGTCATCGACTCCATGGCGGGCTGCGACCTGCTCTCCTTCCTCGACCACTACTCCGGGTACCACTAGATTTCTATCAAGGAAGGAGACCAGGAGAAGTCCGCGTTCATCACCCCGTTTGGCGCCTACTGCTACACGACCATGTCGTTCGGGTTGAAGAACGCCGGCGCCACCTACCAGCGAGCTATCCATGCCTGTTTCAAGAGACAGCTCAACAAGAACGTCGAGGACTATGGGGATGACATGGTCGTCAAGACCAGGAACTTCTACATGATAATCGACGATCTTTAAGACACTTTCGCATCCCTACGAGAGTACCGCAGGAAGCTCAACCCGAACAAGTGCGTCTTCAGCGTACCGTCGGGAAAACTACTCGGCTTCATCATCAGCCATCGTGGCATCGAAGCCAATCCCGAGAAAATCTCCGCCATGACCAAGATGAAAGCTCCCACCTGCATCAAACATGTGCAGAAGCTTACCGTGTTCATGGCGGCTTTGAACAGATTCATCTCGAAGCTTGGAGAATGGGGGCTACCCTTCTTCAAACTACTGAAGCATCAAGAGAAGTTCGTGTGGACTCCAGAGGCGGATCAAGCTCTGGCTCAGCTCAAGGACTTCCTGTCCAAACCACCAGTCCTCACGGCTCCTCGCAAAAAGGTGCAGCTACTGCTCTACCTCGCCGCGACTATTCACGTGGTCAGTACTGCCATCATTGTCAAGTGGCAGGAAGACGACCACGCCTACCCAGTCCAACGACCAGTCTACTTCGTCGGCGAGGTCTTCTCGGAATCTAAAGCACGCTACCAACCAGTACAGAAGCTATTGTATGTAGTGCTCATCACCTCGTGGAAGCTACTCGATCTCCGTCTCCGTCGTCACTGACTACCCGCTCAGTGACATCATGCGGAACCAAGATGCTACTGGAAGAATCTCTAAGTGGTCAGTCGAACTCGGCGCCCTCAACATCGACTTCAAGCCACGAACAGCCATCAAGTCGCAAGCACTAGTCGACTTCATGGCAGAATGGCGAGAGAATCAGCTACCAACTCCAACCGAGCGACCTGAGCATTGGGTGATGTACTTTGACGGCTCTCTCAAGCTTGAAGGCGCGGGTGCAGGGGTACTCTTGATTTCTCCGATAGGCGAACAACTCAAGTACGTCCTGCAGATCTTCTGGAAGGTCTCGAACAACGATGCTGAGTATGAAGCCCTGCTACATGGGCTCTGCCTCGCAACTTCTCTGGGCATTAAGCGACTACTAGTCTACGTGACTCTGCAGTGGTCATCAACCAAGTCAACAAGTCTTGGGA
Organism: Cenchrus americanus; assembly: GCA_947561735.1. Lineage (NCBI taxonomy): Eukaryota > Viridiplantae > Streptophyta > Magnoliopsida > Poales > Poaceae > Cenchrus > Cenchrus americanus. The sequence goes on along the minus strand of OX387242.1, from coordinate 173,807,155 downwards.
CCGCAACAAGGAGAACATGGACGCCTACTGCCTAGAAGTCTGCAAGCTCAAGAACAAATTCTATGGTCTCGAGTTCCATCATGTCATCCGCGACAACAACGTTGCAGCGAACGTCCTGTCAAAGCTTGGTTCTACTCGCGCTCAAGTACCAGCGGGTGTCTTCGTCCACGAACTTCACGCGCCATCCATCCCGGAGCCTGTGCCCACGACCACTGACCTAGCACCTCTGCCAGCTGGCCAGGAGGTCATGATGATCGACGTGGACTGGAGACAACCCTTCATCAACTACATCCGCGAGCAGAAGGTTCCCATGCAAAAAAAAACTTGGCCGAGCGGCCTCATCCGCGGGCCAAGTCCTACGTCGTAGTCGGGGACAAGCTCTACAGGCGGGGCGCCACTTCCGGAGTACTCATGAAGTGCGTTCCCCGAGAAGAAGGCTTACACCCTGGGGGAGGGTCAACCAACTCCCAAACTTGGTTCCTCTCAAAATTCTCCAACTCCTCATGCATCGAGTTAACCCAATTATGATCAGATAGAGCGTGTCCAATGTCTTTGGGCTCAAAGGTGGCAACAAAACCAGCATGAGCAAAATGAGGACTGTTCCGAACCCTCGACCATGTAGTATGTTCATTCATGTCGCCGATGATCCTCGAAGCTGGATGATCCACTTGAACTCGCCGGAGAGGTTCTCGCCTTGATGCTACCCCCCCTCAATAACAGCTTCTCCTCGATCTTGATTTGTCGTCGTGGGCATGGGAGAGGGGCCGTTCACCACTGTAGTCGAAGTAGTAGGTACATGCTCAGCCGGGGGCACCATACCTCCATCTTCATCATCTCCATGTTCATGCTCCTCCTCCTGACAGATCTCCTCGCCAAGTTCATTATTACCTGCACACTCAAGAACAAGGTGACTACGTGGCTCCTCGCAAGTCTCCACAATTTGTTTAGTTTCAAGATTGAGCACACGCTATGCTACATGGGCTCTGCCTCGCAACTTCTCTGGGCGTTAAGCGACTACTAGTCTACGTGACTCTGCAGTGGTCATCAACCAAGTCAACAAGTCTTGGGACCGCAACAATGAGAACATGGACGCCTACTGCCTAGAAGTCCGCAAGCTCGAGAACAAATTCTATGGTCTCGAGTTCCATCATGTTGTCCGCGACAACAACGTTGCAGCAGACGTCCTGTCAAAGCTTGGTTCTACTCGCGCTCAAGTACCAGCGGGTGTCTTCGTCCACGAACTTCACACTCCATCCATCCCAGAGCTTGCGCCCACGACCACTGACCTAGCACCTCTGCCAGCTGGCCAGGAGGTCATGATGATCGACGTGGATTGGAGACAACCCTTCATCAACTACATCCGCGAGCAGAAGGTTCCCATGCAAAAAAACTTGGCTGAGCAGGTCATCCGCCGGGCCAAGTCCTACGTCGTAGTCTGGGACAAGCTCTACAGGCGGGGCGCCACTTCCGGAGTACTCATGAAGTGCGTTCCCCGAGAAGAAGGCTTACACCCTGGGGGAGGGTCAACCAACTCCCAAACTTGGTTCCTCTAAAAATTCTCCAACTCCTCATGCATCGAGTTAACCCAATTATGATCAGATATAGCGTGTCCAATGTCTTTGGGCTCAAAGGTGGCAACAAAAGCAGCATGAGCAAAATGAGGACTGTTCCGAACCCTCGACCATGTAGTATGTTCATTCATGTCGCCGATGATCCTCAAAGCTAGATGATCCACTTGACCTCGCCAGAGAGGTTCTCGCCTTGATGCTACCTCCTCCTCAATAGCAGCTTCTCCTTGATCTTGATTTGTCGTCGTGGGCGTGGGAGAGGGGCCGTTCACCACTGTAGTCGAAGTAGTAGGTACATGCTCAGCTGGGGGCACCATACCTCCATCTTCATCATCTCCATGTTCATGCTCCTCCTCCTGACAGATCTCCTCCCCAAGTTCATTATTACCTGCACACTCAAGAACAAGGTGACTACGTGGCTTCTCGCTAGTCTCCACAATTTGTTTAGTTTCAAGATTGAGCACACGCTGTGCTCTAGAGTGAGATGCATAACCAAAGAAAATACCATTGACCGACCTTGCCTCGAACTTGTCCAATTTCAACCCTTTCTTAAGGATAAAGCATTTGCAACCAAGGACATGAAAGTGACTCACCTTGGGTGTGCGACGTGCATCAACTCGTAACAGGTTTTCTTCTTGTAGACTTTGAGGTAGATCCTATTCGAAACATAGCACGCGGTATTGATCGCCTCAGCCCGGAACCTTCTCAGAGTCCTATGCTCATCGAGCATCGTCCGAGCCATCTCACACAAGGTTCTGTTTTTTCTTTCCAACACACCATTTATCGGAGGCGTATACGGACTCGAAAACTGGTGTTCAAGACCCAAGTCATGGCAAAAGGTTTCGAAATGAGAGTTTCTAAATTCCGAGCCATTGTCACTACGAATTGCTTGTATGGCATCTTCGTGCCTCTTGTTCTTTAACCTCTAGACTAGATCTCGAACAAAACCAAACGTCTCGCCTTTCTCCTCAAGAAAGAACACCCACACATACCGAGAGTAGTCGTCCACCACCACTAGGATATACCACTTCCCACCCGTAGATCACACACGAGCTGGGCCAACAAGGTCCATATGGAGTAGCTCGCATGGACGCTTAGTCATCACATGGGTGAGAGGAGGGTGAGAAGAGGCTACCATATTGGCATGCCTACACTGCGCACAAAGCAACTCTTTCTCAAACATCGACCGTGGCAATCCTCGGAACAAATTGAGTTTACTCAAGAGAGAAAAAAGGTCAAAACTCAAGTGACCCAACTTCCTATGCCACTTCAACAACTCACTCGAAGAACTAGCCAAGAAACAACGCTCAGCACCAGAAGACTGGGAAAAATCAGCTTGAAACACCTGACCCTCGGGAACGACCATACAGACAAGATCCCCTCGAGAATCCAACATCCGAGAACCACCAGGTCGAAACAACACCTCAAAGCCCTCAGCCAATAGCTAGGAAATGGAAAGCAAATTGTATCCAAGCAATTGAACAAGAGCAACACGCTTGAGAGTGATCTTGTCATTCACCGTAATCTCACCTTCTGACAACACACTCCCTCGCCCATTGTCCCCAAAGGTGATGTACCTCTTTGTCACCACCGGGACGAGACTTAAGAACCACCCCTTATCTCCAGTCATATGCCTCGAGTTACCGGAGTCAATCAACCAAATGTTCTTCAAATCTCTCACCTGAAATTAAAAAACGAGCACGTGAGCGAACAAACGACTGAGCATTGGGGTTAGTACCTAAAGAGTAAAACCAGTGCCGAGCCATTTGCTCCAAAGTGGGAATAGCACAATCCAAAACAACTTTCCTACCAAAGCTACCTCCACGAACACCACCATGGTAACCACTATGAGGAATCCAACCCTCTCTAATTGGAGGAGGACCAAAGCCACAAAAGGAAGACCATGGACCATCCCTCCTCTCCATCTCATAGCTACAACTCCTCCCATCCCCGTACTGTGCACGAGGGGGAGAACGCCTGGCAAACTGACCACCTGCAGACTCTCCAGACCAACCACTAGAACCATGACCTCTAGAAACTAACTGAGACTCACCACGGGCACGAAAACCAGACCTCTCCCTGCCCAGACCTGCACCGGTCTGACCGGTGTGGCGCACCAGTCTGATCGGTGTAGCCCAGCCAGCAGCACCTCTGCAGCCTTTCACTCTCCCTAAGCCGGAACTGTCCTCACACTCGCCTTGGCCCTGGGCATCTGCACACGAGGCTCAAGTACCCCACTAGAAGGGTGGTACTTGTCCTTGCTAGCCCACTCCTTCTCCATTCTCTCCTCACGCCTCCTCTTGCAGCAAAACTCACCTTTGTGGCCATCTCTCCCACAATAGCCACAATGAAACTTTATGAGCTTAGGCTTAGGCTTGGGATGGAGCTGTTCATTTGGCTTCTATCCGCTCGGCTTCTCAACCGGTTTCTCCTCACTTGGCTTCGCAACCGGTATCTCCTCACTTGGCTTCTCACTCTCTTTCCCAAAGAACATTTTACTCGAAGTGCTCATGAACTTGATAGGTTTTTGTAAATCGTTGGTTTGTGGGGGAAACACAGGTGGAGCTGGGGTTGTGTCTAGTCGGTTCCTAAGATGGTTCAGTTTAGGGACAAAAGCATTTTTTTGGTGGGTTTTTGGTGGCTCTGGGATACTCTCACAATTTCCCTCACCAACCTTGTTTGCCCCAAGCCCCTCAGCATCCTGGCGCTTATATGTCTTGATCATTTTGCTCAACTGAGGCTCCTGACCAGACAACCAACCCATCAACTTTCTCAACTCACCATTCTCATCCTGCAAACAGTCAACATAATGTGCAAGTTCCAGATTCTTTAAAGCATGCAATTCACAGGTAGAGCAAGAAGTAGGAATCGGTTCTTTCAGCTTTGCCTCGAGAGAAACAATGTAAGCATGCATCTCATCAACTTTTTCATGCAAAACAGGGCAAGAAGTGCAAGCACCTAGCAAAGGAGGTCTAGACTCAAGCTCAGCCACTTCAACCCTAAGCACGTATAGTTCCTCACACTTGGAGGCATGCTTTTCCATGAACATAGCAAGATCAGCTAGTAAAATAGGACAATCATCACATTCAACTTCATCAGAAACAACAGGTGAAGCTTTAAGCGAATCAATCTCAAGCTTAGCATCTAGATTCTGTGTTTCTAACTCAGCCAGTCTACTCCTAGCATCCTCAAGCGAAGCCCTAAGCACTTTCCTCATCTTCTTTGCCTCTCTAAGCATATCATCATGATTATAAAGCAACAAGCCAAGCTGTTCATTCTCCTGACGCAAGAAAGGAAGTTCATCATGCACCTCGTCGTCGGAGTCAGAGTCCGAGTCGCTATGGTTGCTCTTCTTGCTACTAGAGCTAAGTGCCATGGTGCAGAAGCCGTCTCTAGCGAAGCAACTCAGCCCGCTCAGGTTCTTGGACTACTTCCTACCCTTGCGCCGATCACCTTCATCTCCACTGCTGCTCGAGCTCGAGGTGGAGTACGCGGAACTAGAGTCGACGTCGCTCGCTCCAACCATCGCTCTGAGGACCAGGAGCGTCCCAGTGGTCGGTGGATGACCGCTCCTTAGTGATGAGTGATTGACAACGGGTGTTGGACTGACTCTTGGCTTAGTGCGCAGGTGTAGGCTGCGGCCTAGTTCGTGTTGTTGCGGGTGAAGAACGGGCGCGAAAGGTCTTCAGCCTTGAGGGGCCTCCGGGAGATGGAGAGACAAGTAGGCTCGGTTCGAGGGACCCGGTGGACGGCGGGGATCGGGTGCGGGCCACATGGTGGCGACACAAGCAAGACGAAGTCATGGACAAGTGAGCCGGTGCACGGTGGCGGTCAAGTCAAGTGGTTTGGCGGGAGGCCGGACCGGCACGCGGGGTTTGGTGGTTTGCCCACAAAACCACCGGCGGACGGTTTTACGGTTTGGGCCTCAAAACCAAGTCCGAGGGCCCAACACGACGGAGACGGGATCCGGCGTGTCGGGAAGCTTCGAAGCGGAGGACACGCGGCGGGATCGCATGGCTTGCGTCGGGAGGACGCGGGGTGCGGCAAAGGCGTGGCCGTCCGATGGCAAGACCCACAAACATTACCAAAATGCCCCTACGTGGGTTGTATCGCCGTAGTGTAGTTAGGGGTAGTCGAGTCATTTACCACTCCGGCGGGACTCGATATATAAGCCTGGAGTGTGTGTTGATGGCTCTCTCTCTCGCGACTTAGGGTTTCATTTCCCCCCTTCTCTTTCTCTTTTTCGTAGCTATTTTTCTTCCTATTTTCTCTAGGCTAGCATGAGAGCTTCATGAGAGATTTGTTGAGAGGGATGGATGCTAGGGCGGCATGCTAGACCTTGTGAATCTTTCTGGTTTGTATAGAAGATTCGGGGTTGTTTTTCGTGCCTTTTTGTGCTTATTTTCGTGCCTTTGTTCTCGGTGTGCTTCCGCGGATTTGAGTGAGTTTCTTCCCGGATTTCTTTGAGGGAAACATGGATAGATGCCTTGTGCATCTTTGTGCTTGATCTTGTGCCCTCAAACGCCGGAAATCACTTCGATTCGTGAGTTTTCGTTCGGTGCTCTAGTTTTTGGAGGTGCTCAAAGGATTCGCGATTCCCGGTGATTTAGGGAGTTAGGAGGCAAGATTTTTGGGCTATAGCATCCTTGTGTGACGCTTTTCAAGTCCCCAAACCCTTGTCTCCATAGCTTCAACCGTTTGGGAAATCCGATGATGATTTGGGGGAGTTGACTTTCGGGGTCGGGCTGTTTCTGCTCTGTCCGCACCTGGCGGACAGTCCGCAGGGGGGTCGCGGACGGTCCGCGTGGGCCGTGTTCGTCCCGTGTTCTTCGCGTTCTTGCTCGTCCTTTGTTTCGATCCGTCGCGATTTTGGTTTTTGGTTGGACGGAGTTTCGGACGGTCCGCGGTGTCGGGCGGACGGTCCGCGGGTGCTTGGCGGACGGTCCGCGTGCTCCCCGCGGACGGTCCGTGGGTCGTGTGTGGCTTTGGTTCGTTTCCGTGTGATTTAACGGACGGTCCGCGGGAAGGGCCGGACGGTCCGCGACGTCGGCGCGGACGGTCGCGAGAGCGAGGTCGGACGGTCCGCGCGGTCCATCGCGGACGGTCCGCACTTGCCGGGCGGACGGTCCGCCAGAGCCTCGTGCGGTCTTTGTTTGTTTCGATTCCTTTCCTCCCTTTCTAGTGCTTCCGCGTGTGCTTCTAGGAATCGTTCCTAAGGCTAGAGGTTGATCCATAACCTCGTGGTCTTGGCGATTGGTGCGTGATTCGATCCATCGCTCGTGTGTGACCGGGATTTGAGTAGGACATAGGCCGGGTTCTTTGGGAAGAATTTTTACCGGCTCCTATTCACTCCCCCCCCCCTCTCTAGTCGCCATCTGATCCTTCAATTGGTATCAGAGCTTGGTGCCGGATTCTTTGCGACTTTGACAAGTCTCGAATCCTAAGATGGCGTACGTTGAGCGGGGCGGTCCGCCGCACTTCGATGGCAAGGGTTACCACAAGTGGGCGGCTCGTATGAGGATTTTTCTTCGAGGAAAGTCGTTGGAGTTTATTGTGCTTGACAAGACATATGCTATTCCGGTCAACATCCATACTCTTATGGTGACCGATGCCGATGCCAAGGCCAAGTATGAGGCTAATGCAAAAGCCGTTGATCACTTGTGCCGAGCTTGTGTGATCCGAGTTTGATCGTGTTCGCCATTTGGATCTTGCTTGGCAAATTTGGGATAAGTTGTTGGTTGCTCACGGTGGTGATAACCATGTGAAGGCTCGCCTCTTTGTCTCTTACCGGATGCAATATGAGAATTTTTCTCCACTTCCCGGTGAGGACATTGATGCGATGTTTCAGAGGTTCATCGCCATCGTGAACAACATGAAGGCTAATGTTGAGGATTTTCCGTACTCCGAGCATGATCGGGCTTTGAAGCTCTTGCATGTCTTGGATCCAAATGTTTGGGGTGCTAAGGTTGAGGCCATCAAGGAGTACGGGAATTATTTGACTATTGAGTTGGATGACCTCTTTTCTAAGCTCAAGTCGGGCCGAGGTTGACGGGAAGATGCTATCCAAGCATGAGGGCTCGACCGACCATAGTCTTGCTCTTGTGGGAGGATCAAAGGGCAAATCTAACCCTTCCGTCGACGGTTTTCTTTGTCCTCTCTTATGTCCATTCCGGATGAGGAGTTTGATGTGCCGGGCGAGGAGGAGGCGGCCTTGCTCTCAAGAAGATTTGAACGACTACACGAGAGTCGGAGGAACGCAAGGCGGAGCTCGGGGACGTGCTACAAGTGTGGCAAGCGTGGCCACTTCATCGCCGAGTGCCGGATGCGAGAGGAGAACAAGTACAAGGTGAACGAGTACAAGGCGCACCCGAAGCGTGAAGACAAGTACTCCTCCAAGGGCAAGCACTTCAACAAGTCCAAGAGCAAGGACAAGGACAAGCGGCGACCGAGCAAGAGCACCTACAAGAAGAACAAGGCAAGAGCGATGGTGGCCGGTGCGAGCGACGTCGACTCAAGCTCAAGCGAGGAGCGCTCAAGCTCAAGCGGCGAAGATGAAGACGCCGGGAGGCGCGGTGGCAAGAAGAGTGCAAGCCGGAACCTCGCCGGGCCGGAAGCCGTGTGGCGCTCGAGGGCTTTTGTGGCATGGCCCATAGCTCGAGCAGCAAGAAGAGTGTGAAGGAGGACAACGACTCCGACTCGGAGGATGAGGCAGGGAGGCTTGGAGAACATTTGGTTGATCGACTCCGGGTGTTCTCGACACATGACCGGAGATAAGAAGTGGTTCTCCAGCCTCACCCCAGTGAAGGAAAAGATGTACATTACATTTGGGGACAATGGACGAGGTAGGGTGCTTTCAGAGAGTGTTGTGCATGTGAGTGACAAGGTAACGTTGAAGAGAGTGGCTCTTGTGAAGTCTTTGGGTTTTAATTTGCTTTCGGTTTCTCAGTTGCTTGATGAAGGTTTTGAGGTGCGTTTCAAGTCTGGCGAGTCTCGTTTGCTTGATTCTCGAGGTGATCTTGTCCGTATGATCATCCCCGAGGGTCGATTTTCGTGGCCGATTTCTCTCGTTCTTTGGGTCCTCGCTTTCGCCGTTTGATGGCCGGTCCGTCTTCGACTTGTGGAAATGGCATAGGCGGTTGGGACACTTGAGCTTTGATTTGGTTTCCCGTTTGAGTGGTCTTGACCTTGTCCGAGGATTGCCGAAGTTGAAGTTTGAGAAGGATTTGGTTTGTGCTCCTTGTAGGCATGGTAAGATGGTAGCCACTCCCCATCCACCCCTGACCGATGTCATGACCGAGCGTCCGACGGAGCCGTTGCATATGGACCTTGTTGGGCCGGCTCGAGTTCGCTCGGTGGGTGGGAAGTGGTATGTTCTTGTTGTGGTGGACGATTACTCTCGCTATGCACCCGGGTGTTCTTCTTGGAGGATAAGAGTGAGACTTTTGGTTTTGTTCGAGATCCGATCGTGAGGTTGAAAAACGAGAGGCATGGGAATGCTATTCGAGCTATCCGCGGTGATAATGGCTGCGAGTTTAAGAACTCTCGTTTTGATGCCTTTTGTCGTGATCTAGGTCTTGAACATCGGTATTCGACCCCTTATGTGCCCCCTCAAAATGGAGTCGTGGAAAGGAAAAATCGGACTCTTTGTGAGATGGCTAGGACGATGCTCGATGAGCACGGGACTCCTAGGAGGTTTTGGGCCGAGGCGGTCAATACAAGCTTGTCATGTTTCCAATCGGATTTTATTGAGAGCTTTCAAGAAGAAGACTTGTTATGAGCTTATGCATGGTCGGGCACCCAAAGTGAGTCATTTCCGAGTTTTTGGCCGCAAGTGCTTTATTTTGAAAAAGGGAAAACTCGACAAGTTTGAGGCTAGGTCTAGTGATGGTATTTTCTTTGGATATGCTAACCACTCTAGAGCCTATAGGGTGCTTAACCTTGAGACTAACAAAATCATGGAGACTTGCGAGGTGACCTTCGACGAGACAATGCCATGTACTTCTCTTGGCTTTGAATGTGCAGGTGATGAAGAGATGGCCGAGGACCTCTTTGAAGAGGAGAAAGATGAAGCTGGAGATGATGATGGGGAGAACCATGCGCCTGAAGCTGAGCATGTACCCACTACTTCCCCCTACGACTACTTTGGAGCATGGACCGTCTACTTCATGGACAACGACGGTGCAACAAGAGGACCAGGCGAGAGAAGTTGAAGTTGAGGGGGAGGTAGTCTCGAGGCGTGAGGCTCCCCACGGATTCAAGAAGTGCATCCCCTTTCGAAGATCATTGGAGACATCAATGAACGCACTACACGGTCGAGGTCCGGGAATTCCTCTCATTTTGCTCATCTTTCGCTTTTGTTGCTACTTTTGAGCCCAAGGACATTGGACATGCTTTATCCGATGCAAACCGGGTCAATTCTATGCATGAGGAGTTGGAAAATTTTGAGAGGAACCGGGGTGTGGGAGTTAGTTGAACCACCTCCAAATTGCCATCCCATAGGAACCAAGTGGGTTTGGAAGAACAAAGAGGGAGAGAATGGGATGGTTGTGAGGAACAAGTCCAGACTTGTTGCTCAGGGGTTTAGTCAGAAGGAGGGGATCGACTATGAGGAGACCTTTGCTCCTGTGGCCCGTCTTGAGGCAATTCGGATCCTTCTAGCCTTTGCCGTGGCTAAAGGGTTCAAGTTGTTTCAGATGGACGTGAAGAGTGCCTTTCTGAATGGGGTCATAGAGGAGGAGGTGTATGTGAAGCAGCCACCTGGGTTTGAGAGCGAGTTGTACCCACACAGGGTATACAGGTTGAAAAGGGCTCTGTATGGGTTAAAACAGGAGCCCCGTGCTTGGTATGGGAGATTGAGAGGTTTTCTTTTGAGCAGAGGGTTTGTGATGGGTACAGTGGATAGAACCTTGTTTCTCCTCAAGCATGGAAATGACTTGCTGATTGTTCAGATTTACGTGGATGATATTGTCTTTGGTGGCTCGTCACATAACCTTGTTGCCAAGTTTGCAGATGAGATGAGCGGGGAGTTCGAGATGAGCATGATGGGCGAGTTGCGTATTTTCTCGTCGGGATCAAGCAAGTGAAGGATGGTACATTTGTGCACCGGACCAAGTACACGAAAGACATGCCGAGGAAGTTCCGGATGCAAGATGTGAAGCCGATGTCGACTCCCATGGGGAGTACGGCCACTTTGGATGCGGATGAGGACGGAGAACCGGTGGACCGGCGGGAGTACGGGGAGCATGATCGGCTCCCTCCTCTACTTGACGGCGACGAGGCCGGACATACGGTTCGCCGTGTGTCCGTGCGCTCGTTTTCGAGCTTCGCCGAGGACGTCACATCGACAGCCGTCAAGAGGATTTTCGTGTACCTACGGCGTCCGCCCTCGGTCTTGGCCTTTGGTATTCTTCCTCCTCGACTCGTCTCTTCATGGTTTTTCGATGCGGATTTTGCTTGGTTGTCGAGTCGAGAGGAAGTCTACTTCCGGCACTTGTCGGTTTCTTGGTTCTTCGTTGGTCTCATGGTCTTCCCGCAAGCGTCTAGTGTAGCTCGGTCTACCACCGAGGCGGAGTATGTTGCTTTGCCGCGAGTTGTTTGTTCCCATTGTTGTGGATTTCCTACACTTTGAGAGACTTTGGTGAGGAGTGCACCCGGATCCCACTTCTTTGTGATAGCACCGGTGCCATAAGCGTAGCCAAAAACCCGGTGCTTCACTCCGGAACCAAACACATAGAGGTGAGGTATCATTTCCCGAGGGACAATGTGGAGAAAGGAACCATCGTTTTGAGCCATGTCCCTACCCAAGATCGCCTAGCCGACATCTTTACAAAGCCTCTCGACCAAGCTACCTTTGTGCGCTTGCGGGGGAACTTGGGGTTTGTTGCCCTTTCTAGTTGATTCTTGGGGGATTTCCTTTTTGTACCATATGTATCATACCATGTTTACTTTGATGTATATACATGCTTTGCTTGATGTACAAACCATGGTAGGATAGCCATCTTGTCATATATCATGTTGCATTTGTGTCATATTGCATTTTAGGATGATGAGCTTCTTTCATATGCCATATTTGAGTCTCTTTGGCTATTTGTGAGATATTGGTTATATGTGTGGAGAAATGGTGATGTGAGGCTATGCTCTTGGAATATTTGAGATATATGTGTGGTGAGATAGCCCCTTTTTGAGATAAATGCTTAACTTGACTAATTTTTGATGAAATATGCTCCACTCGTGTGTAGTTGTGTATCCATGTCACAGTTTGGTCTAGATGTGCTTTTCATGCTTAGATTGTGCTTGGATGCCTTGTTCTTGCATTTGGGCCAAAGGCCGGATATCATTGTGAATGTTTAGCCTATGTTGCATTCATGGGGGAGCATAAGCTTCTTTTTGCCGCAAAGGCACTTCATGTACCATGAAATAATTTAATCTTGAAAAGAAGTGTCAAATGCTTGAAAAATGCTCCATCCATCATGTCTATGCCGAAAATGTCGTATCTTTCACATATGGGTGCAAAACATGTTGCATGATGTTCACCAGTGGAGAAGTCTCCCCGAAGTGGACACATGGCTCATGAGCTTTGACATGACATGCTTTGCTTTATGGGTGTTTGCCATGATCTTTTGTCGAGAATTTGATATCCTTGTATGATCTTTGAGTATTATGCATGTTTGTGGCTCAAGTGTGACATGGATAGGCTTTTACATGTGAAGCGAGTCTTCTTTTGGTAAAAATGCTTAAATCTGAAAATTTTGCTTTGTCACATGCTTGTATTTTCATATATTACTTGTGGCAATGCTTTGACTATGCTATGATTCATGTGTGTGATCTTTGTCTCAATTTTAGCCTTTGACACTAGATTTGGTCTATTTGAGAAGCTCATGTAGATGTTTATATGCTTTGCTTTGCATTTCTGCATTTTCACCTTGATTCATACATTGTCAACAAGGGGGAGAAAAGGTGAGCTTAATGAAAATTCAGAAAAAGGTGAGCTGAAATTTGGAAGTGTGCATCCACATGTTCGGGGGGGAGGCATTTGTTCGGGGGGAGCTTTCTTGCTTCGTTTTCGGTGTGGATTTTGTGCTTTGCTTGGCTTGTGACCTTTCTTTGCCTTTCTTCGGTTTTGGTCATGAGTTGAGCTTCCTTGTTTTTCTTTCTTCTTTCTTTCTCTTTCACTGCGAATTTCATTTCGCGTTGTGTGTTGTCAATGCACTCATCAAGGGGGGAGATTGAGGACCGAGAGCGTCCCGGTGGTCGGTGGATGACCGCTCCTTAGTGATGAGTGATTGACAACGGGTGTTGGACCGACTCTTGGCTTAGTGCGCGGGTGTAGGCCGCGGCCTAGTTCGTGTTGTTGCGGGTGAAGAACGGGCGCGAAAGGTCTTCGACCTTGAGGGGCCTCCGGGAGATGGAGAGACAAGTAGGCTCGGTTCGAGGGACCCGGTGGACGAGCGGGGACCGGGTGCGGGCCACATGGTGGCGACACAAGCAAGACGAAGTCATGGACAAGTGAGCGGTGCACGGTGGCGGTCAAGTCAAGTGGTTTGGCGGGAGGCCGGACCGGGCACGCGGGGTTTGGTGGTTTGCCCACAAAACCACCGGCGGACGGTTTTTCGGTTTGGGCCTCAAAACCAAGTCCGAGGGCCCAACACGACGGAGACGGGATCGGGCGTGTCGGGAAGCTTCGAAGCGGAGGACACGCGGCGGGATCGCATGGCTTGCGTCGGGAGGGACGCGGGGTGCGGCAAAGGCGTGGCCGTCCGATGGCAAGACCCACAAACATTACCAAAATGCCCCTACGTGGGTTGTATCGCCAGTAGTGTAGTTAGGGGTAGTCGAGTCATTTACCACTCCGGCGGGACCTGATATATAAGCCTGGAGTGTGTGTTGATGGCTCTCTCTCTCCGCGACTTAGGGTTTCATTTCCCCCCTTCTCTTTCTCTTTTTCGTAGCTATTTTTCTTCCTATTTTCTCTAGGCTAGCATGAGAGCTTCATGAGAGATTTGTTGAGAGGGATGGATGCTAGGGCGGCATGCTAGACCTTGTGAATCTTTCCTGGTTTGTATAGAAGATTCGGGGTTGTTTTTCGTGCCTTTTTGTGCTTATTTTCGTGCCTTTGTTCTCGGTGTGCTTCCGCGGATTTGAGTGAGTTTCTTCCCGGATTTCTTTGAGGGAAACATGGATAGATGCCTTGTGCATCTTTGTGCTTGATCTTGTGCCCTCAAACGCCGGGAAATCACTTCGATTCGTGAGTTTTCGTTCGGTGCTCTAGTTTTTGGAGGTGCTCAAAGGATTCGCGATTCCGGTGATTTAGGGAGTTAGGAGGCAAGATTTTTGGGCTATAGCATCCTTGTGTGACGCTTTTCAAGTCCCCAAACCCTTGTCTCCATAGCTTCAACCGTTTGGGAAATCCGATGATGATTTGGGGGAGTTGACTTTCGGGGGTCGGGGGCCGTTTCGCTCGTCCGCACCTGGCGGACGATCCGCGGGGGGTCGCGGACGGTCCGCGTGGGCCGTGTTCGTCCCGTGTTCTTCGCGTTCTTGCTCGTCCTTTGTTTCGATCCGTCGCGATTTTGGTTTTTGGTTGGACGGAGTTTCGGACGGTCCGCGGGTGTCGGGCGGACGGTCCGCGGGTGCTTGGCGGACGGTCCGCGTGCTCCCCGCGGACGGTCCGTGGGTCGTGTGTGGCTTTGGTTCGTTACGTGTGTGATTTAACGGACGGTCCGCGGGAAGGGCCGGACGGTCCGCGACGTCGGCGCGGACGGTCGCGAGAGCAGGTCGGACGTCCGCGCGGTCCATCGCGGACGGTCCGCACCGCCGGGCCGGACGATCCGCCGAGAGCTCGTGCGGTCTTTGTTTGTTTCGATTCCTTTCCTCCCTTTCTAGTGCTTCCGCGTGTGCTTCTAGGAATCGTTCCTAAGGCTAGAGGTTGATCCATAACCTCGTGGTCTTGGCGATTGGTGCGTGATTCGATCCATCGCTCGTGTGTGACCGGGATTTGAGTAGGACATAGGCCGGGTTCTTTGGGAAGAATTTTTACCGGCTCCTATTCACTCCCCCCCCTCTCTAGTCGCCATCTGATCCTTCACGCTCAGGCCTTACCTCCACCACAACAAGGACATACAACATTCCACCTGCAGATCGCACACGAGATGGCCCAACAAGGTCCATATGTAGCAGCTCGCATGGACGCTCAGTCATCACATCGGTGAGAAACAGGTGAGAAGAGGCTACCATCTTGGCATGCCTACACGATGCACAAACCAACTATTTCTCAAGCCTCAATTTTGGCAATCCTCGGACCAAATTGAGTTTACTCAAGCGAGACAAAAGGTCAAAGCTCAAGTGACCCAACTTCCTATGCCAGTTCCACAACTCACTCGAAGAACCAGCCAAGAAACAACGCTCAACACCTAAAGACTGGGAAAAATTAGCTCGAAACACCTGACCCTCGGGAACGACCATACAGACAAGGTCCCCTCGAGAATACAAAATCCGAGAACCACCAGGTCGAAACAACACCAAAAACCCTCATCCCATAGCTAGAACAAAGAAAGCAAATTGTACCCAAGCGATTGAAAAAGAGCAACATGCCTAAAAGTGATCTTGTCACTCACCTTAATCTCACATTCTGACAGCACACGCCCTCGCCCATTGCCCCCAAAGGTGATGTACTTTTTTGTCACCACCGGGACAAGACTTGAGAACCAGCCCATGTCTCCAGTCATATGCCTCAAGCAACTGGAGTCAATCAACTAAATGTTCTTCAAGTCTCCCACCTCATCCTCGGAGTTGGAGTCCGAGTCGCTCTAATGACTCTTCTTGCTGCGAGAGCTAAGTGCCATGGTCCAGAAGCCATCTCTAGCAAAGCAACTAAGCCCACTCAGGTTCTTGGATGACTTCTTGACTTTGCGTCGATCGCCTTCACTGCTACTCGAGCTCGAGGTGGAGTACGCGAAATCGGAGTCGACGTTGCTCGCTCCAACCATCGCTCAGGCCTTGCCTCATCCATCCTGTTAACACCAAAATTTGGTAAGGAGTCTGACTTGTGGGTCCGGCTCGATGAGGAGTCCGTCTGGTGGAAGGAAAGGTTTTTTCAGATGTATTCGGCAGAAAGATCCGCGGTCGGCTGTCTACTTCCGTTCGGCAAGGGAACAGTTGAGCTGATTTCGCGGGATTGGACGGTGACGTGGCTCAAGCAGGAAGGACGAATGGATGGATAGGCGATCAAGCTTAGATATAAGTTAGGCAACAAATCCATTCGAAGTTGTACTTGGCAGGGTATAAATATGAGCCCTGAATGTATGTAACAAACACAATGAATTCTTCAAAACAAACCGGCCTTACGCCAAACCCTAGAGTCCATTTGTCGTGTCGTCGAGTACTTCGAGAGAGTTCATCGATCCGTCGACCTCCGTGAGTACCGGCAACCTTGTATCATATCTAGTATCATGTGGTGGATTTAGATCTGATGCAAGTAGTCTTGATACCATGCTTCGTGTCATGCGGTAGATTCAAGCTTGGTTCAAAAAGGTTTCTTGTTAGGTCATGAGCCATGCGGTAGGCTAAGATCTGGCTTGAAGCCAGTTATTGGCTCTATTGCATTTTGGCAAGATCCAATAGATTCATTAAGTTACCCCGTGTTGCTTTGAGTTTTTGCTTTACGTTTAAATTCATGTAACACCTTTTGCCCAACTTAGATGGGTTCGGATCGGCTTTTTACCTTTTGGAGATCCTTATGCGAGTCAAGTTCTTGCTTCGGGTTATTTCAACACGTGGATCACATGCTCTTCGGATAGCTAAAACCGAATCGATCTAGGTTGCTACGTGTTGCGGGTTCAAACTTGCCAACGTTTGTATAAATCTTGAAAGAATTGAGTATCATGCGGTAGATGCAGGTTTTTGGGTTGCTTTGGAGCTAGTCATCCGGTGGATTAGATTTCAAATCAATCTGATAGATTTATTTTACTTGGTAATGTTCGTTCCTTCTTCATGGACCCTGAATCGGCTGTTTAGCCGTATTCGGTTATGTTTCTCACGTGTAGAACACGTGCGTAATTCATGCTTTAAATAATGTATGCTTTTAGCTTTCCATATTTAGATTGTATCATGCGGTGGATAGATCTATTTGTGGACAGTGGTGCGATCCCCATGCAAGTTGTATCATACGGTGGATAGATTTGTCTGGCATCGTACTTGACGGATTTTAAAGTACCTAGACATGCGGTAGACTAGTGCTTTAGATCTATGCATGCTTGTTCATCACATGTTTATGTTCGTGCTTTACTTCATTTATTTATTTAATGTTGATCATCATGGGGATCGGTCGTGATCTCACGCACGTGCATCTTTGTCCAAACAAAGACCGATCGCCGTCATGCTTACGTCATCCATTCGGCTATGTTACTTTTTCCTTCTTTAAGCTCTCGAATGGTGTCAATTTGTTGGCAGATAGCTTTCTATAGCTATATGTCGTCTTACCTGGCTTCGTGGCCATAGATATGGAACTGTCTGGTACCACCCAGCAAGTTCCAAGCTTTGGTATCTAACTACTTTCTCTTTTGTTAATTTTCAAGGAAAATTGACTGGCACGTCTCGTGATTCTTTTCGCGTATGAAGCCAGCTTGTTCGGCTTGCTGTGTGTTTGACGCTAGGTGCACATTTTGCGTCAACACACTTTTTGGCACGCCTGGTGGGACAAAGCCGAAAAGATCAAGATGCCTGAGATCGCGGATATCATGGATGTCAACATTGAAGACCTCTCTCCTGAACAGCGGCAGCAGCTCCAGGACGCCGTGGACCAATTCCAGCAGAAGTATCTGCTGTCCTTCAAGAAGAACAGAAGTGGCGTCTCGTACCTAAAAAGTGACATGCCCAGGGTATTGTTGCCAGGGGAGAGTGACGCCACGACCCAGCAGGAGAGAGAGGAGTGCCTGCAAGCGTTCCGGGAGTCTGCGGACCACGTTTTGAGCGAGCACCACAAAGCTTTCCTTGGTGTGTTCCAGCAAATGATGGTGGCTGTCTTTGGCCCATGCATGGCGCAGGCATTCAGCAAGGCACCCATCCAAGTGGGCACCGTGGCATTGGGCGAGTCAAGCTCTCAACCACCGTTACGGAGCCAGCCGGTCCAGCCTCCTCCTCAGAGCGCTGGGAGTCAAGCTTTCCAGCCTCCTCCACAAGGCGCGGGAGGTCAGCCATCTCAACCTCCGCTGCAGGCAGCAGGAGGACGACCAATTCAACCACCGCCACAGGGCAGCACGGGTCAACCTGTGCAACAGCCGAACCCATACCAACCCACAAACGGGGACTTGGCATTTGGCTCGCCTGGGGCCCCGCTCGCTTCCGGCCACAGGATTGCTCCAGCGAGCAACTGGCTACAAAGGAATCTCTACGGCGGAGGCTACCACGAGGTGGGGAACTACGGTGCCATAGACGCCTTCCCGCATCTGGGTTACGCACCAGCTGCAGGCGCACAGGAGGACGACGCCCTGGCGCAGAAGATGGCCGAGTTGATGCAAAATCAGTTCGGCCTCAAACCGAAAATGCAGGGGCCTGATTAGAAGCCGCCGTTCCCAGAATGGTACTTCAACGTGCTCCTTCCGCCAAGGGTGAAACCTCCAACGGAATTCACGAAGTTTTCCGGGCAAGACGACACAAGCACGGTGGAGCACATTGCTCATTACCTGATGCAGCTCGGAGAATGCTCAGCTGAGGAGGCGTTCAGGGTCAGATAATTCCCCGCGTCACTGACGGGCCCGGCATTCCAGTGGTTCTCGTCCTTGCCCCCTGAGTCAGTCAGCAGATGGAAGGACCTGGAACGGAAATTCCACGCCCACTATTTCAGCGGCAGCTCAGAGAAGAAGCTGATCGACCTTGCCACCCTGAAGCAGAGGCACAGCGAGACGCCATTGGAATTTCTCAGGAGGTTCAAGGAAGTCAAGGGCATGTGCTTCTCGCTCAACCTGCCAGACGACTAGTTGGCTGACATGGCCGTCGCCGGGATGCTGCCGGCCGTACGTGAGAAGCTGTTTGGCATGGAGTTTGAAAACCTGGGCCATCTGTCTCAAAAGTTGTCATTGATGAGCAACCAAGCGTATGGCTTCAACAAAGATGCCAGGTTTGGCAAGCAGCATGACGTGGCGGACATCTACAACAAGTTCTTGGACAAGGCCGACCCGATAGAAGATTCTGATGACGAGCTGGACGTGGCCGCAGCCGAAATTATGTGGGGAAAAGAGCCATTAACGATGAATAGGCGCTGGGTCAAACAGACCAAGGGCACCTACGACTTCGACATCACGAAAGCTGACAAGTTATTTGAGCTCTTGGTAAAGGAAGGCCGAATCAGGTTGCCTGAAGGGCATTCCATGCTTCGGCCCAATGGAGTCAAGGGGAAACGTTACTGGGCTTCCACGACAGGGACTCGCACTCCATCAACGACTGCAGGGTCTTCAGGATGAGGATCCAGAAAGCCATCCAGGAGGGACACCTCAAATTTGACAACAAGATGAAGCTGGATGGCCACCCCTTCCCTCAGAACATGGTGGGCTTTTCCGTCAACATGGTGACGGCTGAGGAGAAGGGCAAGGTCAAAGTCTTGACCTCAGTCTGGGCTAGACAGGATGGAGCAGTGGACCCGGAGCGTCAAGTAACTCTGGAACAGGTGCATGGAGAAACCCCTCGCATTCTCAAAAGCCACATCGAAATCGGGGAATCATCCAAAACCAAGCCCAGGGTGACCACGCGTATCCTACTCAACAAGTGGCAGCGCCAATTGGAAAAAGAGCACTACCAGAAGCGAAGATACGAGGAGGAGAGGCGCAGAGCTAAAGAAGAGGCACACAGGAGGGACCTGGAGCAATACACGCGCGAGCAGGAGCGCGCACACTGGGGATGTGCGTTCTTCAGGCGCTGTTGGAACGAGGGTTTGAAACTGCCCACGCTGAGGAACTGCCCTAAGTGCAGTGATAGATATGTTGAGTACAGGCAGGAGACTGCCAATCGCCGATCCGTCCATGAGAGAATTGGAAGGATCCAGCCTAACGGGGATCGGCGCCAAAAAATTGAAATCATTGATCATCCCAGGAAAAGGCAAGCTGATTTAAGGTGGGCTGATTAAGAAGAGGACGAAGACGAGCACATCTGGCAGAAGGGGGAATGGTGCCCGCCTGGCCTAAGGAAAAGTCAGAAGAGACGGGTTCAGCGCTTGAGGAACCGCGAACTGAGGCAGGCTGGGATCCAAACAAGACAGGTGTGGCGTCCAAAGGATCAACCTGAAGGGTCAAAGCGTTCGGCTCCAACATGCATGGTATATTTTCTGCCGAATGAGTTCATGGCTCCTGCTAATTAGGTTGTGCAGGAAGAGGCGTCCCCAGATGATGAGCAGATCGAGGGGATGATGGGGCAGCTGGTGCTAGCCAAGCAGGCCATCTTCGACAAACCGGCCAAAAATCGACACATGAGGCCGCTGTACTTGAGGGGATATGTCAATGGCAAACCATTGACCAAGATGTTTGTCGACGGTGGAGCGGCAGTCAACGTGATGCCGTACACCACCTTTAGGAAACTTGGCATGGGCCCTAGCGATCTGACGCCTACAAGCATAATTCTGAACGATTTCGCTGGGAATCCTTCAGACGCCAAGGGATGCGCTCACGTGGATCTGATGATCGGGTCCAAGACGCTGCTCACGACCTTCTTCGTTATCGAAGGTAAAGGAGCCTACAGCCTACTGCTTGGACGGGACAGGATTCATGCCAATTGCTGCGTCCCATCCACCATGCATCAGCAGCTTATCCAGTGGGTGGATGATGATATTGAGGTCCTCCAAGCAGATGACTCCATGAGCATTGCGAGTATGGAACCAGCTTTCTGGGAATACCAAGGCATTGATTGTTTCTCAGGGAAAGACTGGGGAGAAGGTCCTGTTGAACCTATTAGCAGCGATCAACAGCCGATTCAAGCAGTCGGCTCTTATAGTAATTTTTAATGGGGAACCCCGTCGATGGCACTGACGGCAAGTTGGGGCGAGGATTTATGTCGGCTGACAAATTAGAAGAAGTTGATATTGGAAGCGGTGATAAGCCAAGGCCGACGTTCATCAGCGCAAACTTGCAACCGGACTTCAGGGAGGAATTAATCAAGCTGCTCAGGGAATATAAAGATTGCTTCGCCTGGGATTATTCGAAGATGCCTGGACTGGATCGTTCCATCGTTGAGCATCGGTTGCCAATCAAATCCGGTTTCAAACCATACAAGCAACCACCCCGGAAAATCTACAAGGATGAGGTATTGGCTGATGTGAAGAAAGAAGTTGAAAGATTGCTTGATGCATACTTCGTTCGGCCATGCAGATATGCGGAGTGGATTTCTAACATTGTCCCTGTTTACAAGAAGAATGGAAAGATGAGGGTTTGCATAGATTTCAGGGACTTGAACAGAGCTACTCCGATGGATGGTTACCCCATGCCTATTGCCGATTTGTTGGTTGACGCCGCTGTCGGGCACAAGGTTATCAGTTTCATGGACGGCAACGCGGGATACAACCAAATTTTCATGGCAGTAGAGGATATATCGAAGACGGCCTTCAGATGTCCTGGTCATATAGGCCTATTTGAATGAATAGTCATGACTTTTGGGTTGAAGAATGCCGGTGCAACTTATCAGCGAGCCATGAATTACATTTTTCACGAGTTGATCGACAAAATTGTGGAAATTTACATTGATGATGTGGTAATCAAGTCCCTAAGTCATGACACACATTTGGAAGATGTGAAAAGGACCTTGGAGTGTACCCGAAAGCATGGTTTAAAGATGAATCCAAATAAGTGCGCTTTTGGGGTATCAGCTGGAGAGTTCTTGGGATTTTTGGTCCACGAAGGGGGGATTGAAGTTGGCAAGAAGAGCATGAAGGCCATCGATGAAGTTGTTCCACCAACTAATCTCAAGGAGTTACAATCACTGCTCGGCAAAATTAACTTCGTGAGGAGATTCATTTCAAATTTGTCACAGAAAGTTTTGTCATTCTCTCCATTGCTGAAGCTAAAGAAAGATCAGAAGTTCACGTGGGGCGACGAACAACAAAAGGCTTTTGATGAGATCAAGCAGTACATGAAGGAGCCGCCAGTGCTGGTCCCTCCTCAGCTGAATAAGCCTTTCAAGTTATAAGTGGCGGCCGATACCCAAACCACTGGATCGGCCCTTATTCAAGAATTCGAAGGGAAGGAACGGGTAGTAGCATATCTTAGCCGAAAATTACTCGATCCTGAGACCAGGTATTCGGCTGTAGAGAAAATGTGTCTGTGCGTATACTACTCGTGTACAAAGTTTCGGCACTACTTGTTGAATGCCGAATGCACTGTGTATTCCAAGTTTGATGTAATAAAACATATGTTATCTATTCCAATTTTGAATGGCAGGATTGGCAAATGGATTTTGGCTTTATCAGAATTCGAGTTGAAGTTCGAATCGGCAAAAGCTATCAAAGGTCAGATCATTGCCGATTTTATAACTGAACATCGCGATCCGTCAATTGATTTGCTTGAAATTACCCCTTGGGCTTTATTTTTTGATGGATCATCATGTGGTAAAGGTGGGGGAGTAGGGATTCTACTAATTTCGCCAAGGGGTGAGATGTTTGAATTTGCCATCCCTATACAGCCCACTGTTACAAACAATCAGGCCGAGTACGAGGCACTGCTTCACGGACTTCAATATTTGAGAGAAGCCGGGGCCATTTCAGTTGAGGTTTATGGAGATTCAGAGCTGGTGATCAAGCAATTGAACGGCCACTACGAATGCAAAAGTGAAGCACTGAGGAGTTACTACGATGAATGTAGGGAAATCTTGAAGAGCTTTCCGTTGGTAACTCTACAGCATATTCCTAGGGAACATAACGAAGAAGCAAACAGGTTGGCTCAGAGCGCCTCGGGTTACAAAGAGAACCAAGACGCGTTTGCTGCAGATTTGTGTGCACTAGGGACGGATCTTGCGGAGAATGATTGGAGAAAAGAGATCAACGACTATTTGAAGGATCCATCCCGAAAGGTCTCTAGGAAGCTCAGGTACAAGGCCATAAAATTCGTTCTTCTGGATGACAATTTGTTTTACAAATCATTAGATGGGGTGTTGTTACGACGCCTGGGTCCAGAAGAAGCGAAGAAGATGATGGGTGAAGTGCATGATGGGATATGCGGAGCACACCAATCGGCCTACCGCATGAAATGGGTTGTCAGGCAAGCTGGATGCTTTTGGCCGACGATATTAGAGGATTGCTTTGAGTATTACAAAGGGTGTCAGGATTGCCAAAGGTTTGGAAATATTCAAAGGGTCCCTGCATCAGCATTGAATCCCATCATCAAACCATGGCCATTCAGGGGCTGGGGTATAGACCTGATTGGCCAGATTAATCCACCATCTAGCAAGGGGCATAAGTTTGTGCTTTTGGCTACAGATTATTTTACTAAATGGGTTGAGGCAATCCCACTGAAAAAGGTGACGTCGGAAAACATGGTTGAATTTGTCAAGGAGCACATCATCTATCGATTTGGGATCCCTCAGACCATCACAACTGATCAAGGGGGCTCAATTCATGTCCCTGGAGTTCAGAGAATTTGCCGAAAGCATGAGAATCAAATTGTTTAACTCTTCTCCCTATTATGCCCAGGATAATGGTCAAGCAGAGGCTTCTAATAAGATCATGATCAAGCTAATACAGAAGAAGATCGATCAGAAGCCAAGGAGATGGCATTCGGTACTCAGTGAAGCGTTATGGGCTTACCGAATGGCCCCTCATGGAGCTACAAAGACTTCTCCTTAAGAATTGGTTTACGGGCATCATGCGGTTCTACCTTGGGAAATGCAATCAGATTCAAGGAGGATTGTGTTACAGAAAGATTTGAGCTCCAAGGATTACAGTGGCCTAATGATGGACGAGCTAGAGGATTTACACATGATTCGTCTTAGGGCCCTGGAAAACATTGAGAAGAACAAACTGCGGGTTGCCAAGTACTATAACAAGAAAGTAAAAGTCAGGCAATTTGCAGAGGGTGATTTGGTTTGGAAAGCGCTATTGCCGATTGGAACTAAATACAGCGAATTCGGCAAATGGTCCCCTAACTTGGAAGGGCCCTTTCGCGTGGTCAGATGCGTCCCTGGTAACGCATACATATTGAAAACTTTACTAGGAGAGGAATTTTCCGCTGCAATAAATGGAAGATATTTGAAGAAATATTATCCTAGTATTGAAATTGATCGATGATCACCAGCAGTGGGATTACAAGCATCTGACACAAGAGATAGCCGGCGCTCAAGAGCGAGGCCGCCTTCAGAACAAAATACACAAACAAGAGAAATGGCGAGTGCCTAGATGCATTGCCCTTAGCACCAAACTACTTTACAACTGCCTCTTGCAGGTTTACATCCAACGACCCTGGTGATCTAGACTATGAGGAGGTGGGAAGCAGAAGGCATGGAGAAAGAAGCGAAAGTATGATTCAATCTTTTCTTTGCTTCTTCGACTGCTCCCTCTTCAGTTGCTCCAAGACCACCGTGACGGCAACTTGGAATGCACGGGGGTGCCCATGATTTGCGGCCTCCACCAAGCTGTCCCAAGCCGCTTTCAGGTTGTTGTACCTGTCAGAGACATCTGAAACAGAGGTATGGGTGTCAGGGGCAAGAAATCCAGATGTGGGCACGAAGTCAAGAAGAAGTCAGAAACATTTACCCCCCACTAGTGCCTCCAGAGCCATGCGACGCTCGCGTTCGGCTTGGCAACGAGCGGTGATGTCCCTGAGGCCGTGCTCCAGGTGCCGAACGAGGCGGCGCAGTTGATGGCTGGTCCTCTGTTCAGGCGTGGCATTCTCTGCTTCGAGGGAGGAATCGGAGGAGATGTACTCAGGCACGTCTTCGGTCCCGATGATTTCTTCAGGGAGCAAATCAAGGCTGAAAGAAGAAGAGGAAGAGAAGAGGTAAAACGCAAGATCATATGGGAAACAAGGAGCAAATCAAGGGAAACTCACCTTCGAATCGTGCGTTTCTTTGGGGCGCTACTCCCCTGAGGCTGCTTGCCTTCGTCCATGGCCTTGGGGTTTTTTCCTCTGGAGACATGGGAAGAGATGAGAAGTGATGGATGAGTGTGCGAGTGGATTTGCAGGGCGTCCCAGCAGGCTAATTTATTGACCGAAGGGGTGCATTGGGAGTGATGACTGGCCAACGTACACTGTTGGAATACCAAGCGGCAGGGTTTTCTCCCCAAATGCAAAGGGTTTTCACTTGAACAGTACTTACGGGTTGCCGATTCAAGAATCTTCTGCGGATTTTTGCACCAAGGGGCATCTGTTCTCGCGTGTTTGGCTCAAGACAGTTCCCGGATACGTTTAAGGAAAAACAAGATTCACGGATGCAAACATGAAGAAAATCATCGCAGTGCAAGCACAGAATTCAAAAGTTCTTTAGTTATTGCCGATATTCAAACATCCCTAATACAATCTAATCAAAAAGCCTGTTCAGCACAGATTGGGGATGAGTGATTTCGGCAATGGCGTCGCCGTGGCCATCGAGGCGCTCCAAGATGAGCTCAATCTCCTCAATGTCTTCTGGCGCGCCGCCCCGGAATCCGCGCGGCCTGGTGGAGTAGTCGACGTCCGTGTGCGTTGCCATGGCAGCCAGGCCCAGGGTGGTGCCCAAGCGGACGCCATGGGTGGCCACCTCGTCAACGCGGTGCTCCACCGCGGCAAGGCGCTCCGCCGGCGTGTCACCGCGGGCGTTCACCTTGTCGGCCAGCTGCTCCACCAGCATCTTCAGCTGGTTAAGCTCGGCATCACGGGCTGCGAGGTGCAAGAAGAAAGGAGGTTAGCATCAAAGGCCGGGTTGGATCAAGGATTGATTTCAGAGCTGTACCGTCGATGGTTTCTAGCAGCTGCTTGCGCTGGTCCTCCCACTCCAACTCGGCTATGCCCGCCTTTTTGGAGACATCCTCCAGCTCACGCTGGGCCGTCTCCAGTTCCGCCTTGAAGAGAAGAGCTTCGAGTTCCCCGTAGGGCACAGGGGAGTGGCCGTCAGACTCCGAGGAATCATCCGGAAGGGGCTGATTGGCCGGCGCAGGAGACGGATTCCACTGGATCAACCTGAAAAGGAGATGATCGTCGAAACAAAAGGAGATCAAAGATGAATCACGGGAGAGGAATTGACGATCATTGCCTCCAGCGCGCATTAGCGCTACTCCCCTCCGCCTCAACAGAGGCGCGGCGTCGGTTGAGGCGGCGCACCATGCTGCTCTGGGATGTGCACTGTTTGGAAAGAAGAAGGGTTGAGATTAGCAAAGATTCGAGAGCTAAAGGCTTTGTGGAGAGCTAGGGGCACCTACGGTTTCATTTATAGGTCTGGCAAGACAGATCGTGGCCTCAAGTCGTGGCTCTGGATCGTGGCGCATATCCCAAGAAAATCTGAAGGTGGAAAGGATTCCTTGACCAGTCCGCCAATGGGTCGCTTGGAGTTCTAGGCTGAGTCATATTCAGTTGACTGGCTCGGTTGAGAGGAATCAAAGTGCCATTCGGGTATTGGCATTTCTTTGCCGAATGGGTCATTCAGCATTACATTTGATGGAGCGCAGAATGAAAAGGAAATAAATTGCAAGAACAGATATTACAAGAGCGACCAATTCGGCCATACATCAGTTAAAGCATCTAAATGTTCAAGTATTTCGCGATTACATTACGGACATTTGATGTTGCTTGGCGGAAATTGTCCAATCGCTCCTGGCAATCTTTCTGGGCACTAGACAAGGTGGTGAGTTCTGCATCGCATTGTTTCACCTTGGCTATAGCCGATTTTGCTTCTTCTCGAGTCTTTTCTATCAATCCAGGGAGCTCGGCTATTTTCTTGTTATCAGCCTCTATCTCAGCTGATAGGTTTCTCAGTTCTGCCTCCAGAGCAACTTTCCTGGCAATTTTTAAATCATAAGAAGCTTGCAGATTAGCCAATGTATCTTTATGGCTCTCGGTCTGAGATTGTGCCCCTTTCATGGCTTGTTCAGCACTGGCCCTCATCTTTTCAACAGCCGGGTGGGAGCGCACCTTCCTCAAAGCTTGCCTTATGGGCACGTAGTGCATTTCCAGGCCAGAGATAGATGCGAGTGAGGCGCTGATGTCCTCGAGGAGTTCTTGGCTAATAGATTCGAGCATTTCTTCAAAGTGATCGAGATCCTTGAACTGATCTCGTGCATTGAAGGACCGAATAGGCGACCAGAGAGGGGGGAGTGAATGGGAGCCGATAAAAATTCTTCTCGAGGGAGATTGAAACTCCGACAAGATGAACTAGCTCGGTCGAACCCCCAAAATCACACGCTCCGCACTTCAACCTTCCGTTTGCCAAAACCACGTAGCCACTGGAGTGCTACTGGTCCTAGGAACAAACTCTACCAAGCAACCACAACACACACGCAAGACCGACGGCGGAAAGAACTCGAAAGCCGGCTAACCGAGGGGGTGGTTAGACCGGGTATAGGGGGCGGTTAGACCGCCTCCACCGGCAACCAAGAAATCCCGCGAAACGCCTCTTCCGAGCACCAAAACTCACCACGGTTTCACCAACGGAGATTTACGGTAAAGGCCATGCTTGCTACCGGAAAATCTTGGCGAAAACCAAAACTTCACCCAAGGTCCTAGGGGCGGTTAGACCGGCTACCCGGGGCGGTCTAACCTCCCGTACCCAAAGCAACAAGCTCCAACCAAGAACACCTAGCAACCGCACGAGAACGACCCCAAATTTCACCCGGACGCTCCTCGATCAAGGTGAACAAACTCACAGAGGAAAATCCGGCGAAACAAAACTTTGACCCGGAAACACCCAGGGCGGTTAGACCGCCCCCTGTAGGCGGTTAGACCGCCCCTTCGAGAAAACGAACCCGCGGGTCAAACCTCAACTTCCTCACGCCCGATCTCCCGAATCACTCCACGGATCGCAGCAAAACTTCAGGAATAGCTGGGTTACCCCCTGGGAAACCTCTACCTCAAAGGAATCGACCTGAAACGCTCACAATCAAGAGGAATCGAAGAAATCGCTTCTCTAGGTCAAGAACTCGCCCAACTCGAGAAACCACCAAATCGAGTCCGATCCAAAGGGGATTTAGGGGCAAAGTCACCAGCCAAAGAGGCACAAGAACCTCATACGTGACACCCTCCAAAAACCCCAAGAAATCGTCCTCAAAACACCGCCAAAAAGAGCTCTGAAAATCAACACCAAAGAAACGGGAAAACCACCATGATGAACAACGCCAAACCTTCTATACATGCCATGAATGGTTCGTACAAGGTCTAGCTTGCCACCCAAACATCCATCCCTCTCTCTAGATCTCACATGAAGCTCTCAAGCTAGCCTTCTAAAATCCTAAGGAAAAATGGAGAACGAAAATGGAAAAACTAAAGGAGCTAGGGTTCCAAAAGTTGGCTGCCATCCACCCATCTAATGAGTATATATGGAGGCACCCAAAAGACTAAACTACCCTTCACTAATAACTAGGGATACATGCCCCTAAAGGGCGGATTTGGAATTCTTTATGTCTTCACCATCGTACGGATGCCCGGCAACTGCACCCTGCGTAGCCTCGACGCAAGCCTTGCGATCCCGACGCGTGTCCTCCGCTTCGAAGCTTCTCGGCGCCGGCGGCCAGGGCGGTCAGACCGGCCCGGGGAATCTGACCAGCCCCAGGCGGTCTGACCGCCCCTCCTGGGCGGTTGAACCGGCCTGGGTGGCCGCACCTCCTCGTGGAGTCTTCGGCCTCGGTTTTGTGGCTCAACCGAGTAACCCAGCGGTTTTCTGGTGAACCAATGCAAACCCCGCGAACTCGTGTAGCCTCCGCCAATCTCCACTCATGACTCGGCTCCCACGTAGTTCCGGCTCGACCTTGGTTTTGAGGCTCTACCAAGAAACCGTCCACGACTTCATCTTGCTGTTCATGCCACCATGCGGCCCACACTTGACCCCACTGGCCACCGGGTCCCTCGAACGAAGCCTACTTGTCTTCTCCACACCTGGAGGCCTCACCGGCAACGACCTTTCGCACTTGTTCTTCACCTGCACCAACACGAGTCAAGCCGCAACCGGCACCTGCAATACTTAGCCAAGAATCAGTCCACACAACGTTATCAATCACTCATCACACAAGGAAGCGACCATCCACCGGTCCTTGAACCACACATGGTCCTCAATCTCCCCCTTGATGAGTGCATTGACAACATCCACACGAAAGTAACAAGAGAGAAAAGAAAAAGAAAAGAAACGAACAAAAAGAAACTCCAACAAGCGATGGAAAGCCAGACAAAGGCAAAGAGCAAGATCACTTGATGAAGACAAGTCTCGGACCCCTTAGGCAAGGGCAACGGCTCGACAAATCCGAGACAAAGCAAAGCTTAAGCAAAGAGCGCAACACACCGAACCAAAGCTCGAACACCACAAAGAGCTTCCCCTGCACATATGCAAGCTCCCCCTGAGCCAAAGCACACTCCCCCTGGACAAATGCAGCAATGCAACGCGGGAAAGCAACAAAGAGCAAAAAAAAACCTGCTCACACTGCCCAGGGCGGTTAGACTGCCTGTACAGGGCGGTTAGACCGCCTGTGCCTCATCTGACCGCTTGGGGGGCGGTTAGACCGCCCCAAGAGACCGGCCCTGCACCAAACTGCTCAAAATTTGCCCGAACCAGTTGGAACACCTTCCAAACACTCCCAGGTGCCCAAAGCATGCACAAACTTCTCCCCCTTGTTGACAATGCATGAATCAAGGCAAAATGCGAAACTTTACAACATATAGCTTCTCGAATATACAAAATTCATCATAAGGAGCTACACAAGTCCAAATGAGCAAGTTAGATACCCGACAGGTTCATAATGACCTTAACTACGTGATCACCAAGTTTTACAACCATTGGACAAGACTAAAAAGGATTTGAGTAATTTTGCGAAAAGTTACTCTCTCAAAAGCAAATACCTAAACATGAGCAAAACATATCAAAATGGCAAAGCCATTCAAACTTCATGCTAGGACAGCCATTCTAATCATAAGACCATCATAAACACCCAAAAGCACCTCATGTCATGTCAAAGCCACCGAGCCATGTGCCTACTTCTATGTATGAGACTTCTCATTGGTAGGCATCATGCAACGGTTTAGCACGCAAAGCAAATTAATTTCAGCACATATGACATGGGAGCATATTTTCCAAGCATTTTTCATTTCATGTTCAGATTTATGATTGGTACATGAAATGTCTTTGCGACAAAAAGGAACTTATGCCCCTCCACAAGATTAAGCAAGAGGGCTAAACATTCATGATGGCAAATGAGCCTTTGGCCCCATATGATCAATAAACTAGCTATCCAACCACAAAGTAAGCATAGCAAAGCCACTAAAACATGTCAAGATCATGTAAAGGCATTTACACATGAGAGAGCATATATGTGACATTTTTCAAAAAATTAGCCATCAACCATGGATCATTCATCAAGATCATCAAGAGCTAAGCCAAACTAACCGTAGCATACCAAACAAGCTCACAAGAACATATATAGCAACCCATGGTGAACAAAGTATATAGGAGAAGCTTTTCCTATCCGTTGCATATGATACAAAATGCATGCAATCTAAGATACAAGGATGCCTATACATCATGTTACATATGCAATGCCAAATGCAAGAAATGCACAAAGGGAAGCTATACATATGCTACAAAGGAGCACCCACACACAAAGCTCACAAACCACCGGCTCCTCTAGGGGAGGCAAAACGGGCTCGACACCACCGGCAAAAGACAGCTCCCACACACCCAACTCAAGAAATCAAACACACACCAAGTTCCCCCCGCAAACGAGTGAAAGTTGCTTGATCTAGGGGTTTGGTGAAAATATCGGCTAGTTGGTCATGTGTGGGTACATGGATCAAAGCTATCTTCCCTTTCTCTACGTTGTCTCTCAGGAAATGATACCTCACTTCTATGTGTTTGGTTTTGGAATGAAGCACTGGGTTCTTTGCAACGCTTATGGCACTGGTGCTATCACATCGAAGTGGGACATGGGTATACTCCTCACCAAAGTCACTCATGGTGTAGGTGATCCAATGGAGCTGAGAGCTACAACTAGTAGCGGCAACATACTCGGCTTCGGTCGTGGATTGAGCAACACTCGACTGCTTGCGGGAAGACAAAGACACCAAAGAGGAACCCAAAAACTGGCAAGTCCCAGAAGTGGACTTCCTATCCAACCGACACCCGGCAAAATCCGCATCTGAAAAACCATGAAGCGCCAAAGAAGAGGACGCGGAGTACCAAAGGCCGAAGTCGGGAGTGTGACGCAAGTACCTGAAAATTCTCTTCACCGCTTGCCGATGCGAAGTCCTTGGAGACGCTTGAAAACGAGCGCACAGACACACCGAGAATCGTATGTCCGGCCTCGTCGCCGTCAAGTAGAGGAGTGACCCGATCATGCTCCGGTACTCCTTCTGGTCCACGTGTTCACCTTCCTCGTCCGCATCAAGAGCTGTAGTCGTACTCATCGGCGTCGTCATAGCCTTGGAGTCCTCCATCTTGAACTTCCTCACAATGTCCTTGGTGTACTTAGCCTGGTGCACAAATGTTCCTTCCTTTGATTGCTTGATTGTAGCAACCCATCATGCTCATCTCGAACTCCCTGCTCATATCATATGCAAACCTTGCAACAAGAGAGTTAGACGAGCCACCAAAGACAATATCATCCACGTACACCTGCACAATCAGGATATCTCTGCCCTGCCTCAGCAAAAACAAGGTCTGATCGACCTTCCCCATCTCAAAACCTCTCTCAAACAAGAACCCCCTCAACCTGCCATACCAAGCTCTAGGCGTCTGCTTCAACCCATACAGCGCCTTCCTCAACTTGTACACCCGGTGGGGGTACTTCTCACTCTCAAACCCCGGAGGCTGCCTCACATACACTTCTTCCTCCAACACACCATTCAGAAAAGCACTCTTCACATCTATTTTGTGCAACTTGAACACTTTAGCCACAGAAAAGGCTAGAAGGATCCTAATCGCCTCCAAACGGGCTACGGGAGCAAAGGTCTCCTCGTAGTCAATCCCCTCCTTCTGACTGAACCCTTGAGCAACAAGTCTCGACTTGTTCCTCACAACCTCACCCGTCGCTCCCTCTTTGTTTTTCCACACCCACTTTGTACCAATCGGCTTACACCCTGGGGGAGGGTCAACCAACTCCCAAACCTGATTCCTCTCAAAGTTCTCCAACTCCTCATGCATCAAATTAACCCAATTGTGATCAGATAGTGCGTGTCCAATGTCTTTGGGCTCGAAAGAAGCAACAAATGCAGCATGAGCGAAATGGGAGTTGTTTCGAACCCTCGATCGTGTAGTGCGTTCATTCATGTCGCCGATGATCCTCGAAGCTGGGTGGTCCACTTGTACTCACCGGGGAGGTTCTCGCCTCGAAGCTACCTCCCCCTCAACATCAGCTTCTCCTCGTTTTTGATGTGTCGTTGTAGGTATAGCAGAGGGTCCATCCATCATCGTAGTCGAAGTAGTGGGTACATGTTCAGCCGGGGGCACCGCACCGCCATCTTCATCATCACCATGTTCATGCTCCTTCTCCTGAAAGATCTCCTCGCCAAGCTCATCATCACCTGCACACTCAAAGACAAGCTGACTACGTGGCTCTGTCTCGTCGAAGGTTACCTCGCAAGTCTCCACGATTTGGTTAGTTTCAAGATTGAGCACACGATATGCTCTAGAATGAGATGCATAACCAAAGAAAATGCCATCGACAGACCTAGCCTCAAACTTATCCAACTTCTTGCCTTTCTTCAGAATGTAACACTTGCAACCAAAGACATGGAAGTGACTCACCTTGGGTGTGCGACCATGCATCAAGTCATAGCATGTCTTCTTCTTGTACACTCTGAGGTATATCCTGTTCGACACATAGCACGCGGTATTCACCGCCTCAGCCCAATACCTCCTCGGAGTCCTATGCTCATCAAGCATCGTCCGAGCCATCTCGCACAAGGTCCTGTTCTTCCTTTCCACAACACCATTATGGGGAGGCGTATACGGACTCAAAAACTGGTGCTCAAGACCCAAGTCATGGCAAAAGGTTTCAAAACGAGAGTTCCTGAATTCCGAGCCATTATCACTGCGGATAGCTCGTATGGCATCTCCGTGCCTCTCGTTCCTCAACCTCAAGACTATATCTCGAACAAAACCAAACGTCTCCCCCTATCCTCAAGAAAGAACACCCACGCATACCGAGAATAGTCGTCCACCACAACAAGGACACACCACTTCCCACCCGCAGATTGCACACGAGCTGGGCCAACAAGGTCCATATGGAGCAGCTCGCATGGACGCTCAGTCATCACATCGATGAGAGGCGGGTGAGAAGAGGCCACCATCTTGGCATGCCTACACGGAGCACAAACCAACTCTTTCTCAAGCCTCAACCGTGGCAATCCTCGGACCAAATTGAGTTTACTCAAGCGAGACAAAAGATCAAAGCACAAGTGACCCAACTTCCTATGCCACTTCCACAACTCACTCGAAGAACCTGCCAAGAAACAACGCTCCACACCCGAAGACTGAGAAAAATCAGCACGAAACACCTGACACTCGGGAACGACCATACAAACAAGGTCCCCTCGAGAGTCCACAATCCGAGAACCACCTGACCGAAACAACACCTCAAAGCCCTCATCCAACAACTGGGACACAGAAAGCAAATTGTACCCCAGCGATTGAACAAGAGCAACACGCCTCAGAGTGATCTTGTCACTCACTTTTATCTCACCTTCTGAAATCACACGCCCACGCCCATTGTCCCCAAAGGTGATGTACCTCTTTGTCACAACCGTAACGAGACTTGAGAACCACCCCATGTCTCCGGTCATATGCCTCGAACAACCGGAGTCAATCAACCAAATGTTCTTCAAGTCTCCCACCTGAAATTCAAAAACAAGCACGTGAGCGAACAAACGACTCAAAGATCGGGGTTAGTACCAAAGGAGGAAAACCAGTGCCGAGTCATTTGCTCGAAAGTGGGGTTAGCACACATCAAGCCATCTTTCCTACCATAACTACCACCACGAACACCACCTCGGTAACCACTCCGAGGGAACCACCCCTCACTGCCTGGAGGAGGACCAAACCCACGGAAGTCAACCCGTGGAACGTCCCTCCTCTCCTTCTCAAAGTTACGACTCCTCCCATCCCCGTAGTGAACTCGAGGGGGAGAATGCCTAGCAAACTGACCAACTGCTGTCTCTCCAGACCAACCACCAGCAACTCCACCTCCGGACACGAAACCTTTCGACTCACCACCTCGAAAACCACTCCGCCCGGGGAGTGCGGGGGGGGGGGGGCGGTTAAACCGCCTAGCCAGGCCGGTCTAACCGCCCCCCTCTGGGCTGGGCCGGTCTGACCGCCTAGCCAGGCCGGTTTGACCGCCCCCTCCAGAACTGCTCCTCGGCTGCGGGAACTCGCATCTCCCCATGCCGGAACACTTCTCACCACAGCCTTACCCCTGGGCAGTGGCATACGAGGCTTAGGTACACCATGGGAAGGGTTGTACCTATCCTTGTTCGCCCACTCCTTTGCCATCCTCTCTTCCCGCTTCCTCTTGAAGCAAAACTCATCCTTGTGACCCTCTTTCCCACAATGGCCACAACGGAACCTCACAAGCTTAGGTTTAGGCTTCGATTGGGGCTGCTCGCTTGGTTTCTCTCCACTCAACTCCTCCACCGATTTCTCCTCACTTGTCTTCTCACTCACTTTCCCAAAGAACACTTTCCCGTAAGTGCTCACAAACTTAATAGGTCTTCGGAGATCATTTGTGGTGTAGGAAATGTAGGTGGAGCTGGGGTTGTGTCTAGTCAGTTCCTAAGATGGTTGGGTTTTGTAGGGAAATCATTTTTGTGGTGGGTTTTTGGTGGCTCTGGGATATTCTCTCCACTTCCCTCACCAACCTTGTTTGCCCCAAGTCCCTCACCATCTTTCCTCTTAAAGGCCTCGATCATCATCCTCAACTGAGGCTCATGACCGGACAACCAACCCATCAACTTCCTCAAGTCATCATTCTCATCCTGCAAACGATCAACATAATGTGCAAGTTCCAAATTTTACAATGCATGCATTTCACAGGTATAGCATGATGTAGGCATGCGTTCCTTCAATTTAGCCTCAAGCAAACTAGTGTAAGCATGCATCTCATCAATCTTAGCATGCAAAACAGGGCAAGAAGTGCAAGCACCTAGCAAAGCAGGTCTAGACTTAAGCTCAGCCACTTCAACCCTAAGCACATCTAGTTCCTCACACTTGGAGGCATGCTTCTCCTTAAACAAAGCAAGATCAGCAAGGAATATGGAGCAATCAGCACAATCATTCTCATCCGAAACAACAGGGCTAGCCTTAAGCGAATCAATCTCATGCTTGCTATCAAGCACCTGTGTCTCTAGCTCAGCCACTCTAGTCCTAGCATCCTCGAGTGAAGCCCTAAGCTCTTTCCTCATTTTCTTGGCCTCTCTAAGCATGTCATCACGGTTATCAAGCAAAGAGCCAAGCCTCTCATTCTCCTGGCGCAAGAAGGGAAGTTCATCACGCACCTCGTCGTCGGACTCAGAGTCCGAGTCGCTCTGTGTGCTCTTCTTGCTGCCGGAGCTCAGCGCCATGGTACAGAAGCCATCTCTCGTGAAGCAGCTCAGCCCGCTCAGGTTCTTGGATGACTTCTTGTTCTTGCGACGATCGCCTTCGTCTTCACTGCTGCTCGAGCTCGAGGTGGAGTACGCGGAACTGGAGTCGACGTCGCTCGCTCCGACCATCGCTCGGGCCTTGCCTCGGCTCTCCTTCTTCCTCGATCGTCGCTCGTCCTTGTACTTGTTCTTGTGCTTGCTCTTGTGGTCGCGCCTCGAACGGTACTTGCCGTCCTTCCTCGGCTTGTGCTTGTAGTTGTCCTTGTTCTCGGCCTTCTCCGGGCAGTCGGCGACGAAGTGTCCCGGCTTGCCGCACTGGAAGCACGTCCTCGTGTTCCTCCTCATGTTCACGCGGTTCTCGTGCAGCCTCTCGAACCGCCTCGTCAACAGCGCCAGCTCATCCTCTCCAAGATCATCAAACTCCTCATCTGGCATAGACATCAAAGAGGAAAAGGAGAACATCCTGGTGGATGGGTTAGAGTTAGCCTTTCCTTTGGAACCACCAACGAGGGCAAGACTATGGGAATCAGTCGGTCCCTCGAGCTTGGCAGTCATGCCCCTATCCACCTCAGCCGACTTGAGCTTCGAGAACAGCTCGTTCACCGTCAGAGTGTCATACTTCTCCGACTCGACAATGGCCTAGAACTTTCCGCCCCATATCGTACGATCCAAAGAGTGCAAGAGCTTGACGGCTCTATCATGATCATCGTACGGGAGCACGTCCACATTGGCCCTCATGTTGTTCACAGCCACCGTGAACCTCTGGAACAAGGCATCGATGGACTCACTGGGGAGATGAGTGAAGTTCTCGTACTCTCTCCGGTAGGTCGCATACATCCGTGCCTGAACTTGGGCGTTCCCAACATGAGCCTCCTTCAACACCGCCCAAATTCTACAAGCCAAGTGCTCGGTGTGCACCCGATCGAACTCAGGCTGACACAAAGCACGAAACAAGTACTCGACCGCCTTATTGTTGGCGTCGAATCTGTCCCTCGACCCTGGAGCAAGGAAATCCATCGGCTGGACATAGCCTGTGTCCACCGTGACATCCCAAAGAAGCTGACCCTTTCCGCGGAGGAACGCACCCATCTGCTTGCTCCACATCTGGTAGTTCTTGCCATCGAAGTGTGGAGGACCCGAACCCCGTTCCTGGTACGCCATCCTTGGATCTTAGACTGGTTAGAGTCAACAAAAAGCCGAACCGGCTCTGATACCACTTGAAGGACCGATTAGGCGACCAGAGAGGGGGGGAGTGAATGGGAGCCGATAAAAATTCTTCTCGAGGGAGATTGAAACTCCGACAAGATGAACTAGCTCGGTGGAACCCCCGAAATCACAGGCTCCGCACTTCAACCTCCCGTTTGCCAAAACCACGTAGCCACTGGATTGCTACTGGTCCTAGGAACAAACTCTACGAGCAACCACAACACACACGCAGCACCGACAACGGGAACAACTCGAAAGCCGGCTAACCAGAGGGGGCGGTTAGACCGGGTATAGGGGGCGGTTAGACCGCCTCCACCTGGTAACCAATAAATCCTCTGAAATGCCTCTTCCGTGCACCAAAACTCACCACGGTTTAACCAACAGAGGTCTCTGGTCAAGGCCATGCTAGCTACCAGAAAATCTCGGCGAAAACCAAAACTTCACCCAGGGTCCTAGGGGCGGTCTAACCTCCTGTACCCAGCAACAAACTCCAACCAAGAACACCTAGCAAACTGCACGAGAACGACACCAAATTTCACCCAGACGCTCCTCTGATCAAGGCGAACAAACTCACAGAGGAAAATCCTGCGAAATAGAACTTTGACCCGGAAACACCCAGGGCGGTTAGATCGCACTCGTAGGCGGTTAGACCGCCCCTTCCAGAAAACGAACCCGCGGGTCAAACATCAACTTCCTCGCGCCCGATCTCCCGAATCACTCCACGGATTGCAGCAAAAGTTCGGGAATAGCTGGGTTACCTCCTGGGCAACCTCTACCTCAAAGGAATCGACTCGAAACGCTCACAACCAAGAGGAATCGAAGAAATCGCTTCTCTAGGTCAAGAACTCGCCCAACTCGAGAAACCACCAAATCGAGTCCGATTCAAAAGGAATTTGAGGGCAAAGTCACCAGCCAAAGAGGCACAAGAACCTCATACGTGACACCCACCAAAAACCCCAAGAAATCATTCTCAAAACACTGCCAAAAAGAGCTCCGAAAATCAACACAAAGGAGACGGGAAAACCACCATGATGAACAACGCCAAACCTTCTATACATGCCATGAAAGGTTCGTACAAGGTCTAGCTTGCCACCCAAACATCCATCCCTCTCTCTAGGTCTCACATGAAGCTCTTAAGATAGCCTTCTAAAATCCTAAGGAAAATGGAGAACGAAAATGGGAAAACTAAATGAGCTAGGGTTCGAAGGGTTAGCTGCCATCCACCCATCCAATGAGTATATATGGAGGCACCCAAAAGACTAAACTACCCTTCACTAATAACTAGCGATACATGCCCCTCGAGGGCGGATTTGCAAGTCTTCATGTCTTCACCATCGGACGGATGCCCGGCGACCGCAACCTGCTTAGCCTCGACGCAAGCCTTGCGATCCCGACGCGTGTCCTCCGCTTCGAAGCTTCTCGGTGCCGGCGGCAAGGGCGGTCAGACCGCCCCCTCCTGGGCGGTTAGACCGGCCCTGGGAATCTGACCGGCCCCAGGCGGTCTGACCGCCCCTCCTGGGCGGTTGAACCGGCCTGGGTGGCCGCACCTCCTCGTCGAGTCTTCGGCCTCGGTTTTGTGGCTCAACCGAGTAACCCAGTGGTTTTCTGGTGAACCACTGCAAACCCCGCGAACTCGTGTAGCCTCCGCCAATCTCCACTCATGACTTGGCTCCCACTTAGTTCCGGCTCGACCTTGGTTTTGAGGCTCTACCAAGAAACCGTCCACGACTTCATCTTGCTGTTCATGCCACCATGCGGCCCGCACTTGACCCCACTGGCCACCGGGTCCCTCGAACGAAGCCTACTTGTCTTCTCCACACCTGGAGGCCTCACCGGCAATGACCTTTCGCGCTTGTTCTTCACCTGCACCAACACGAGTCAAGCCGCAACCTGCACCTGCAATACTTAGCCAAGAATCAGTCCAAACAAACGTTGTCAATCACTCATCACACAAGGAAGCAACCATCCACCGGTCCTCGAACCACACATGGTCCTCAAAAAACACCGCCAAAAAGAGCTCCGAAAATCAACACCAAAGAGACGGGAAAACCACCATGATGAACAACACCAAACCTTCTATACATGCCATGAATGGTTCGTACAAGGTCTAGCTTGCCACCCAAACATCCATCCCTCTCTCTAGATCTCACATGAAGCTCTCAAGCTAGCCTTCTAAAATCCTAAGAAAATGGAGAACGAAAATGGAAAAACTAAATGAGCTAGGGTTCCAAGAGTTGGCTGCCATACACCCATCTAATGAGTATATATGGAGGCACCCAAAAGACTAAACTACCCTTCACTAATAACTAGGGATACATGCCCCTAAAGGGCGGATTTGGAATTTTTGATGTCTTCACCATCGGACGGATGCCCGGCAACCGCACCCTGCGTAGCCTCGACGCAAGCCTTGCGATCCCGATGCGTGTCCTCCGCTTCGAAGCTTCTCGGCGCCGGCGGCCAAGGCGGTCAGACCGCCCCCCATGGGCGGTTAGACCGGCCCGGGGAATCTGACCGGCCCCAGACGGTCTGACCGCCCCTCCTGGGCAGTTGAACCGGCCTGGGTGGCCGCACCACAGAAGATGAACCTTCATAGCCACATGTTCAGAAACGCCCTGTATTCAATTTCACCAAGGGGGTCGTCCTTCATGTGGTTCAAGATATATTGCTTGTATCCGCTGCCTGGTTTCACCCCTGTTTGTCGTGAGGAACTTCTGAAATCCCAGGGTTGAGCGAATTCTGTAATGTCAAGGCCGGTGATCATATACACATCGGCCAGAGTTGGAGACATCGGGCCGTGGCCAATGAGGAAAGCGTTGGCGCCGTTTGACCAAAAATGACAAGCTGCTACCAGGAGGTCTTCGTTCTTGGGGGTCTCGGCCAAAGATAACTCCAGGCACTGAGCAATGCGAAGGGTATCCCAGTTTTGGGTCCTAGCACTCTTGTCTGCAAGAATCCTTCGGTACCAATTTTTCCAGCCTGCGATTGGAGGCAAGGGCCAGTTCTTGAAAGCATCTTTCCACCGAGGGGGTGGGGACAGAGCCGCTTTGAAAGGGATCCTTTGAGATTCAGCCGCGATGAAATCTCGAGGATCGGAGTTTCCCACAGGACCAAGGTAGTAAGATCTTGAATTGACCTCAGTGCGA
Source organism: Cenchrus americanus (assembly GCA_947561735.1). Classification (NCBI taxonomy): domain Eukaryota; kingdom Viridiplantae; phylum Streptophyta; class Magnoliopsida; order Poales; family Poaceae; genus Cenchrus; species Cenchrus americanus. Next base: position 173,767,525 of record OX387242.1, on the reverse strand, counting down.
ATCAAAAGCTCAGTGGAAGGCTCCTGAAGGAAAGCAGAAAAGAAATTTCAGGTAAAATTGAAACTTAAATGCCGATTGAAGCTTACGGGAGGAAAATTTACCTGAGCAGCTTGGTTTTGGGCCACCATTGGGGATTTGAGCTCGGAACAAGGGGATCTAGGGTTTGGATCCAGACGAGGATTCCGGCGGATTGCGAAGAGAGAGAGAGTAGGTGTTGATAGATTTGATTTGAAAATGTTTGTGGCTGGAGTCAATTCCGGAACAAAATCACTTTTATCCCGCAATTGAAGGGGCATGTGTTAACACCAAAATTTGGTAAGGAGTCTGACTTGTGCGTCCGGCTCGATGAGGAGTCTGTCTGGTGGAAGGAAAGGTTTTTTCAGATGTATTCGGCAGAAAGATCCGCGGTCGGTTGTCTGCTTCCGTTCGGCAAGGGAACAGTTGAGCTGATTTCACGGGATTGGACGGTGACATGGCTCAAGCAGGAAGGACGAATGGATGGATAGGCGATCAAGCTTAGAGATAAGTTAGGCAACAAATCCATTCGAAGTTGTACTTGGCAGGGTATAAATATGAGCCCTGAATGTATGTAACAAACACAATGAATTCTTCAAAACAAACCGGCCTTACGCCAAACCCTAGAGTCCATTTGTCGTGTCGTCGAGTTCTTCGAGAGGGTTCATCGATCCGTCGACCTCCGTGAGTACCGGCAACCTTGTATCATATCTAGTATCATGCTGTGGATTTAGATCTGATGCAAGTAGTCTTGATACCATGCTTCGTGTCATGCGGTAGATTCAAGCTTGGTTCAAGAAGGTTTCTTGTAAGGTCATGAGCCATGCGGTAGGCTAAGATCTGGCTTGAAGCCAGTTATCAGCTCTATTGGATTTTGGCAAGATCCAATAGATTCATTAAGTTACCCCGTGTTACTTTGAGTTTTTGCTTTACATTTAAATTCATGTAACACCTTTTGCCCAACTTAGATGGGTTTGGATCGGCTTTTTACCTTTTGGAGATCCTTATGTAAGTCAAGTTCTTGCTTCGGGTTATTTCAACACGTGGATCACATGCTCTTCGGATAGCCGAAACCGAATCGATCTAGGTTGCTACGTGTTGCGGGTTCAAACTTGCCAACGTTTGTATAAATCTTGAAAGAACTGAGTATCATGTGGTAGATGCAGGTTTTTGGGTTGCTTTGGAGCTAGTCATCCGGTGGATTAGATTTCAAATCAATCTGATAGATTTATTTTACTTAGTAATGTTCGTTCCTTCTTCATGGACCCTGAATCGGCTGTTTAGCCGTATTCGGTTATGTTTCTCACGAGTAGAACACGTGCGTAATTCATGCTTTAAATAATGTATGCTTTTAGCTTTCCATATTTAGATTGTATCATGCGGTGGATAGATCTATTTGTGGAAAGTGGTGCGATCCCCATGCAAGTTGTATCATGCGGTGAATAGATTTGTTTGGCATCGTACTTGACGGATTTTAAAGTACCTAGACATGCGGTAGACTAGTGCTTTGGATCTAGGCATGCTTGTTCATCACATGTTTATGTTCGTGCTTTACTTCATTTATTTATTTAATGTTGATCATCATGGGGATCGGTCGTGATCTCACGCACGTGCATCTTTGTCCAAACAAAGACCGATCGCCGTCATGCTTACGTCATCCATTCGGCTATGTTACTTTTTCCTTCTTTAAGCTCCCGAATGGTGTCAATTTGTTGGCAGATAGCTTTCTATAGCTATATGTCGTCTTACCTGGCTTCGTGGCCATAGATATGGAACTGTCTGGTACCACCCGGCAAGTTCCAAGCTTTGGTATCTAACTACTTTCTCTTTTGTTAATTTTCAGGGAAAATTGACTGGCATGTCTCGTGATTCTTTTCGCGTGTGAAGCCAGCTTGTTCGGCTTGCTGTGTGTTTGACGCTAGGTGCACATTTTGCGTCAACACATCCTTCTTTGTCAATCGTCGCTCGTCCTTGTGCTTGTTCTCGTGCTTGTACTTGTTATCACGCCTTGATCGGTACTTGCCATCTGTCTTCGACTTGTGCTTGTAGCTGTCCTTGTTTTCGACCTTCTCGGGACAGTCAGCGACGAAGTGTCCTGGCTTGCCACACTGGAAGAATGTCCTCGTGTTCCTCATCGTGTTCACCCAATTCTCGAGCATCCTCTCAAAATGCTTGGTCAGCAGCACCAGCTCGTCCTCTCCAAGCATGTCAAACTCCTCATCCGGTAAAGACATTAAAGAGGACAAAGAGAATATCCTGGTCGATGGGTTAGCGTTAGATTTTTCTTTCGAGCCACCGATGAGGGCGAGACTATGTTAGTCAGTCGGGCCCTCAATCTTGGTTGTCATACCCCGATCCACCTCAGCCGACTTGAGCTTCGAGAACAACTCATTCACAGTCAAAGTGTCATACTTCTCAGACTCTACAATGGCCTTGAACTTTCCGCCCCAAACCGTATGATCCAGCGAGTGCAAGAGCTTGACGGCTTTATCATGATCATCGTATAGGAGCACGTCACATTGGCCCTCATGTTGTTCACCACAACCGTGAACCGCTGGAACAAGGCATCGATGGACTCAGCAGGGCGATAGTGAAGATCTCGTACTCTATCTGGTAAGTCACATACATTTGAGCCTGAACCTGAGCATTTCCTACATGAGATTCCTTTAACAGAGTACAAATTCTACAAGCCAAGTTCTCTGTGTGCACCCGATCGAATTTGAATTGTCACAGAGCACGAAACAAGTAGTCGACCGCCTTGTTGTTGGTGTCGAACATGTCCCTCGATTTTGGAGCAAGGAAGTTCATCGGATGGACATAAGTTGTGTCCACTGTGACATACCAAAGGATCTGACCCTTGTTGCGAACGAATGCTGCCATCCGCTTACTCCACATCTGGTAGTTCTTCCCATCGAAGTGTTTAGGACCTGAACCTCGTTCCTGGTACGCCATATTTGGATCTTAGACTAGCGAGAGTCAATAAAGACCCGAACCGGCTCTGGTACCAATTGAAGGACCAATTAGGCGACCATAGAGGGGGGAGTGAATGGGAGCTGATAAAATTTCTTCTCGAATGGATGACTTCCCAAGCAAGATGAACTCAGTTGGATACCCAAAATCACATGCTCCTCGCTCCACATCGTGTTCTTGGCATAGTTTCGTGGTCGTTGCTCGCCACCAAGCTATTGTGGATCTGGGGTGCTGGAGCCCTGCAACTAGCTAGTGGTGTGCCGCAGACATAAATCCTTCCCCAAGCCGTGTTCGCATCTCTTACCTTGACACCACCGCTACCATCGCTTTGAGCTTCTCCGCGCATACTCACCCTCGCTCAACCTTGTTTCTGTTGCGAAGCACGTGCCACACCATGTGCTTGTAATTGGGGTGCCGCACATGATGGACGGCCGTGCCGTGAACAGAGGCCTCTGCTTCACGCACGGCAACCCCGCATCGCAACCTAGCTACTTCGCTATAGTTATCACCGTAATGCTAGCATAGGCCTCGCTGTGCTCTGAAGCATGCCTTGTCACTCCGCCACCCAATATCGACCACTAATTGTTCCTTTCTGTTCTCTCGCCACATATCTCGGCATGATAATGCCTTTCCTAGTTTCATCTCCTTCTCGCTTTGCTATCAGCATCCTTTGTGCTACCGCTTAAACCATCCGAGAGCTGGTATCTTGCAAGTGCTTGATCTCATCCCCTCCGCTTCCCTGCTTGCAAGCATGATCTTTTGAGATCTTAGCCGGGTGACCCGTAAACTAACCTTGACCTAACCCTGGTTCCTATCATGTTTACTAGTATATAAAACTAGATGCTTAAACTACTTTTGTTTTAAAACCAATTGCTCTGTTTTCATTAATTAAACCGGAGCTGCTTGTATTTACTCTGGAGTTTATTTGGATATGTTGAATTGGTTCTTATTGATGTTTTTGCATTAGATGAATGCTCGTTATTTATTTTTTCGTGTCGCATCTCGTGTAGGCTTGTGTTCTTGTTTGAAGACCCGAGCTGCGATGACTGAGGAGACGCGTCTACCCCGACTTTGCCAGAGAGAATGCTCAACCTCTACTAATCTACGACAACTACAGTGCAGGTGTCATGTCACTCCCAACCATGTAGAACCCATGCATGCTATTAGTTGCTAGTGCTATATTTATGTTACTTTATTTGATAGATTGCATAGCCATTTGATTAGCCTTGCCTTGTATTTGATTTATCCTGATTCCTTGCTTTACCTACCTCGGGACTAGCTACAGACCCCTAGCTAGTCCCATATACTTACTATCGATACTTTTTTGCTTGATTATTCATGGTATTCTGGGCTTGGACTAAGATGTGGGAGATCTCAGTATGTTCTGGCGTGAGTTCTAGGAGCGTTCCTCCTTGACGTGTTTTTGGCAGGAGCAAGCCATTTGGTTACTAGTGAACGTCTGCCTCGGAAAGATGCCATCTGGCCTCTTACCCGAGCGGCGTGTCGGACGTGATGGAGAATGGGAGTGCTCGCTCTCGGTCCCTATGGACCGAGTTGACTTACCACAAGATGCAGTATCTACTTTCGTACAAACCACCATCCTTATTATGGGCGGGGTGCGGGTGAGACTTGTAATGGATAGCTCCCTGCCTGTAGGCGGATCGGAGTGATCGTGATGGGAGACGGCGTTCCTCCTTAGAAGACTTCGCCCCGGCGAGGCCAGGGAAGGGATCAACAGCTTCGAAGGGGCTGTGCCAGACTCGGAGACGCAGGAGGGTACTGTCGTATGGACCTCCCTAGGCCTACTACCTAGGTGGGTACCAAGACCGACTACTCGGTGGGCCCCTGCGACTACCCGACTTGCGCTGCACGGCACCTGATGGTGTGAAGCACAAGGACTACGGAGGAGAAGTACTTGGATAGGAAGCTGTACATGTCCCGCACTGTATAGAGGACTCCTAGACGTACTCGACTAGTACTCTCTCCCTGAACCGACTTGTAACCCTGCCTCTCGGACTATATAAGGCGAGGCAGGGACCCCTCTCTCTCTCACGGCTTAAGATTGCATCATCCTGTAATCGCACCCAATCAATCCAGAGCCACGCAGCATACAGGACATAGGGTATTACGCACCTCGCAGCCCGAACCTATCTAAATTGTGTGCCACGTGTCTCTTCCTTCGAGTTACCGATCTCGGCGAAGCCACATTCATCTACTTCGGGTACTCCCCTTAGTAGGTTGCCGGTCTAAAACACCGATAGCTGGCACGCCAGGTAGGGGATCTCGCCCGAGATCACATGGTGAACTCGACGGCTTCCGTCTACATCAAGCCAATCGTCGCCTTCAACTGCGGCGACACCTTCGTCTTCGGCGCGGCGCTGGGTCCTTCCAACGCCGCCTCACCATGCCGCCCAACCCTGAGACCGGCCTCGTGACACTTCCCGAAGTAGTCACGGGCGAACTCACCGGCAAATTCGGCGAAATTTCGCTTTTCAACCATCACACCGACTTCGAGCTTGGATCCGCCTCCAACTCGAGCTCGACGTCCCCGTGGGCTATCGTATGTGAGCCGGCTTCTCAGCCATCACATGTGGATTCCGCATCCCGCGAGCGCTTCACACGTGGCCCCCGCAACATCAGCAGGGCTCATACGAAGGCTCCCACTACGCGCGGGGCCGGCAAGGAGCCCGTACCCGAGTACGACTCGGACTCCGACACCGCCCCCGGCCACGCCTCAGACTCCAACCCCCTCTTCAGCTTCTACTCGGACTCCGCGTACGAATTCGACTTCGGGTCGGACCTTGAGGAGCCCGAGTCCGTGGACAACTCTACAAGGCAACCCCTGTCAGGACCAGCTTCCGGGTCGGGAGATTCGTCTACTGGCCGGACCACAAGCCCGCTGACCTGACGAAGGGGATCTCACGCTGCGTCGCCTACCTCCAGGAGGGAATACCACCTGCTCCAGCTGGAGAGCATGATCCTAAAGAGGAGGCAACTAGCGTCTCCAGCCTTGGCTCTCCCGACCGGCCAGTGTTGACGGTGAAAATCCGTCAACCTAGTCATGAGTTTACCTTCGGTGTTGGCATCAGTTTTATACCTTATCCATTGGTACTAACCCCCGTGGTATAACAAGTTTACGTGTGCATGTTGGTTTTGGAGTTTAATGTTTATGCAGGGTTTAAGTGTTGAATGCAAGACTTTCGGGATAAGTTCATCAAGCCCCTCATGACAAGACCTTGAAGCCCCGTACAAGTCATGCAACGAAGCAAACTTAACTCCAAGAAGCCAGGGACTTGATCCGAGAAGACGACAGACTCCGAGGACCTGACCAGAAAAGTGCTGAATCTTGCAAGACAAGGAGTTGAGTCCAATTCGGAGAGAAACCGACGACATGGACCTACATGTAGAAGGGGGAAACATCCGAGAAGCAAGGGAACCGACGTAGAGCAAAGGAGGCCTCGGGCTGGGCCTGGATGGGCCCAGGCCGGCCGGCCTAGTCCGGTCGGCCCAGGCCCATCCAGGGCCCATTTGCCCCCTCCTTTGCCGTAGCCGCCAATCGGGCTATTTATAGCCCCCTGACCGAGAGGCACGGGGAGAAGAATTCATCATCGGCCGCCGAGGAGCAGAGAAGAGAGGGACACCATCTCGGAGAGGAGAGGGTCGAGCTAGTTGACTAGGGTTCCCCTAGCTGACGTGGGAACCTTGCTCGGAAGACCATGTCGGAGTTCCCGGAGCTAGAAGCAAGGTCATGGAAGGATCCCGGTGGTGATCTTGTGTATGTATCATTGTTATAGTTGAATTATCAAGTTGAATCTTTTCCTAGCGATCAAGTGTTTCCTCGAAGATTTCGTTTTTCGATCGGCTTTGCTTATTCCAATTCTATTCTCGAGATAGATTACATAGGGTGTTCTTGTAGCCGCGGTGGCTAGAGGTACACGCCGGATCTTCCGAAAGAATCTCGACTTGTCTTTTGACTCGCCCTAAGCTCCCCGCATGAGTAGGGATACGTTGTGATAGAACGGGGGTTCCGAAAGGCGGATGTTTTCGGATTTGGACGGGAAACCACGATTTAAAGAGGCTTCTATTAAGATTCGATTTGCTAATTCTTCTCTTGCTTGGAACTTCAACAAAAGGCTTACCCCGATCCCTCTAGATCGGTTTATCTACCCAATCTTACTTTGTTTTCTCCGGTCTTTAGTAGATTAGATTAGTTTCGTGTCTTTTACTTAGATGCATTAGGGTTTCTTTTATCGAAGATTGAGGGTACTTGGCTTTATTAGATTAAGTTTTGCGTCACACATTTGTTCCACGGATTCGATACCTTGGGTTCACCACTCGAGGGAAGAAGGGTCCCTTGACTACGACGGGAGACTTGTACGCTTGCAAGTCACAAACGAACTTTGATATAATTATTAACCGTCAACAAGCCCCTTTTTCTGGCGCCGTTGCCGGGGAACAAGTGATCAAGATTTGATTTTTTATTGCCTTTTTGTAATTTTCAGTTTTCTTTTTGTTTTTTCTTTTTGCGTCTACTAAATTTTGATCATCCTCAAAATACATCTAATCTAGTTGTCTAACCCTAGTTTTTATAGATTTGTTTTTACTTTCTAGTTTTTGCATACTTTGTTTATTGCTAACCCTAACAGGAGATGGACGGCTACCTCTCCAACAAACCCAATAATTTTGTGGATGATCCAAAAAAACTTTACAGGCTAAGGAGACGCGAAGCACATCAAGCTAAAAAGCTGGATTTTGTAGATTCAGAGTCGGAAGACAAAGGATCGCAGGAATCTCCGAAGAATTCACCACCTCAAAGTCCTCGGGAGAATCGACTTCCACCGATGGGTGACCAGCCACCGCAAGAACGCAAGATTGGGGAGCTATGCACCCCAGACATCATCGACCTACCAATCTTGAACCTCAAGGAGATCGGAAGACCGTTCGAGATCAAGACCTCAACAATCCGCATGGTGCAACATTCACCCTTCACCGGTAAAGAGGATCCGAACCTTCACCTCGAAGCATTCATTCAACTATGTCAGACTTTCAACATGGATGGGGTGACTCAAGATCAAATGAGGGCAAGGCTTTTTCCGTTTTCACTACTCGGGAAGGCTTTGCAATGGTTCCACTCTCAACCGGCGGAGACGGTGCAAAATTGGAACACGTTGATGAAGGCTTTCATGATGGAATACTACTCACCGGGTAAAACCCAAAGCTTGCGTAATAAGATTGCCACCTTTGTTCAATATCCTACGGAAACTATCTCGGAGGCATTCGAGCACTTCAACGAGTACACTCGGCCGGTTCCACATCACAAGTTCCCGAAGGAAGACCTCGTGCAAAAGTTCTATCAATGACTCACCAAGGCGTCAAGGACGATCATCGATGCATGGGTGGGAGGATCCATCATCGAACTTACACCGACGGAAGCTTTCACTCTATTCAAGAAGGTCGCGGATAATGACACATGGGCGTCATCCGGGCGCCTACATCCGGTTCAACCCACGGGGAACGTCAAAGGAGTCTTGCAAGTGGAGAAGGAGAACATACTTGAAGGCAAGATCGACTCACTCATGAGGAGGTTGGAGAAGATGGAGATGGAAAAAAAAGAGGCTCAAGACTTCAAGGCCACCGAAGCAAGGTCCACATGCGAAGAATGTGGAGAGTACGGCCATGTCCGCAAAGATTGTCCGGAGGAAGCCAAAGTGCTCGACTACATGAGGAAGGGAGAATTGCCGAACTTCCGCTACGGGCAAGGTAGACCTCAATTTAATGCAAGCTCATCTATTCCTAACGCGGTTCCGCTTCGTATACAATTGAAGAAGTTCATGGATGAGCAAGCTAAGATCAACAAGGACACCGTCACCAAGTTCAAGACCATAGACAAGGTGTTGGAGAACATCGATAGCAAAGTGACGGAGGTCGGAAGTTCCAATCATCAAGTGCTCAACATGATGAAGATGCTCGAGATGCAAGTTGGACAACTTGCGGGGCGCCTCACTAATGATGAAGGGAAGCTTCCGGGACAACCCAAAAGTCCCGAATCGGCGAAGGCCATTCAAACACATTCGGGGAAGGAGACCGAAGATCCGGAACGTTCCGCGGGAGCAAGGAAGCTTAAACCATCCACCGAGGTGGAAGGAGTTGCTAAAGAGAAGGTTACGGGGATCGTCACTGAGGAACCCGAATTTGAGATGCCGGAGGAAGACACGAGGATACCGCAACTCAAGCCACGCTTCTTCCGAGGTAAACTTGACAACCACTTTGAGAAGTTTGTGGAGGTTGTGCATAGACTTAGCATCAACATTCCATTACTAGATGCCCTACAAGTACCAACATATTCTTGTTACTTTAAAGACATACTTGCAAATAAATATGAGATAGCAACACTCGGGGTAGATCATGTCAAGATGTCCGAGGAGTGTAGTGCCGCTATTGCTAATGGGCTAGAGAAGAAAAAGGATCTCGGGTGCCCTACAATTCCATGTTCGGTTGGTTCTTTCAACTTCGAGAAGGCGTTATGCGACCTTGGAGCTAGTGTGAGCGTCATGCCGAGAGATGTGTTCGAGAAGCTACGCCTACCAATGGAGCCTACGGGAATATGTTTGGAGTTGGGAGACAACTCCATTCGCTATCCCTTGGGCATTGCTGAAGATGTACCCATAAAGGTCGGACACCACCTCATCCCCGTCAACTTCGTTGTGCTCGAGATGGGAGAGAGGGAGAAGCCGCCGCTCATCCTAGGGAGGCCTTTCCTCAAGACCGTGGGAGCTACTATTGATGTTGGCAAGGGGGAGATCACATTCGACATCAACGGAGAAAGGAGTTCCTTCAAGTTCCGTCCAAGAATCGAGGCATGCAACATGATTGGAGTGAAGGGAGAACCAAAACAAATGGAGGGGCTGAAAAGAAGAAGGAGCCAAAAAAAATGAACGTAAAGAAAATCAAAGAAGGTGTTGCATCCGTCAAGACAAAGGAAGAGAAGCCGCCTGTGAAGACCAAAAAAATGACTAAGCCGGAAGACAAGCCCGTGCCCAAGATGGTGCGGAAGTGGGTACCCAAGATTGCAACGCCCACAAAGAGCGTTGATCCGGAGTAATCAAGTGAAGAAGTCTAGCTATAGACTATAAACGAAGCGCTAGGCGGAAGGCAACCCGTTTCATCGAGTCAAGAATAAGCTACAGGGAGGACAACCTGATTCCAGGTTTTTCGAGTATTTTTAATAATTTAGTTTTTGAGTTTTATTACGCAAAGACATTAGAAATAGGAGTGGTTGAATAATATTAGAGACCTAATTCTTGATTGAATGTTTGCTTTATCATAAACCCTTTGCATGAACCCTATTATGTGCTTGTTTGTTCTTTTCTTTTCGAGCAACCTCAACTAAATAATTTCAGAACCTAACTCAACCTTTCACCCTCATTATGGTGCTGAGGTTGACTTATTTTTCATGCTAAAACCACACGAGTAGAGCCACGATTTATATTTAGGTGTTAATAAAATTCAGCACGTGGTAGAGCTCGCGTGAACCTAGAAATCAAAACTTTTGGTTGGTTTTAAAATCTATATCCTTGGTTTCTCTAGGATTAGAATTTTTCTAAGCCTATTCTAAATTTGTTTTATTCAAAATCTTTCTTATTTAGCCAAAATTAGAACCTAAACCTATGCCCCCATAATCAAGCCGGGAAAAGTTTGCTCTCAACCAATGAAGGCAAACTATACCGATGAGACCGAAATCAACGTAGTCGAAAAATATTTTCGACTTACATTTGTTTTTAATGGTTTAAAAACTTCTCTAAAATTATGTTTGAGCTCTTGCATGGCTCTGAAAAATATTTTAAATTTCGAATTAGAGGAGTGCTTAACCCTAAACACACCTTAATGGAGGCAATCTAGTTTGAATTAATCATGCATGCACCATTGGATTCCCTTTTATCAACATTCACCAATTCCACATGCAAAGGACAAGCATGGTGGGCAGCAAGCATCAACTTTGCAGGAATTTCATGGTGGCATGTGAAGCAAGTGGAGCTAGGGAGCATGTACATGACCCAAAGCATGGAGCATCAAGTGGAAGGACCAATAATGCAAGAAAAGGAGTGGACGAGAGCGTTTGGGCGGTGCAACTCGTGGAGCACGCGGGCAGGAAAGTTGCAGAGGCGAAATGATCGTGCTAGAAGAAAGACGAGGCGGGGAGGTGCACCAAGGACCCCAGGCCGGCCGGCCTAGGCCGGCCGGCCTCACCTACTTAAGGAGCCCCCCCGCTCCCGTTTTCTGCAGGCAAGCTTCCCTCTCCTTCCTTTGTTTGTGTGTTCAAGTTTGTGTGCTCAAAACCTTCGTAGACATAGCCAACCTTCCCAAGCTTGATAGCTCAAGAAAAATCCACATCCTTAATCCACTCAAAGTCCACATCCGAAGCAAAGAGTTTATGTGCCTAGTTACCAGTTGCAACCCGGAGTTTTAGTTGGAGAAAAGAGTGCAGCAACCATGTGGAAGAAAACCACAAGTCTCTTCTCCAAGAAGAAGAGTTCGTCGTCGTCCAATCCGTCATCAGCCACGTCTTCGAGGAGGCACTCGGTTTCCGAGTCTCCCCGGAGCATGGAGACGGATACGGCACCACCGAGGAGGAACGATGCTCTCCTCGTTGGTGGTATGAGGGCTGCAAGAAGCACATCCATGAGGTTTACCGAACCTCGTGGGCACACAGAGGAGCAGCCTGCGTCACCACGACGATCGACCCGTTCAACCGCGCCACCTCCTTACACTCCGACATACTCTTCGTACGGCTTCATCATCTTGTCATCGGAGGAGGAGGAGAGGCTCTATAATTTTGAGAAGAGGCTTGTGCCCAACGTCGAGTTCGACGACCAAGCACTCTACACCTTGGGTTTTGGCACCGACATATACTATATGTTGGGGCACCTTGGATGGGTGCAGTTCTCCAACGGAGTATCGGTGGACACCCACTTGGGGTTCACCTTGGAAATTTTAATGACTATTGCACCTATCCTTGATGAAGATGGGGTGCAAAGCTTGTCATTCCGTTTGGAGGGAGTCCAACAAGTGGTTCCCTACGAGCACGTTAGGGAGCTGCTTGGATTCCACAAGGGAGCTCCGGAGAAAGTTGACGTGCCACCCGGCATGTTAGCGGGATTTTGGAATATGATCTCCGGAGAAGCCCATCAACAACGCAATTCCATCCTCAACCCCATTATCCGGATATTTCACTATTGGATGTGCAAGAGGGTATTGGGGAGGATGAAGGAGACAAAGGTGACCGACACGGAGTTGAATTGGCTATACTCGTCTTTAATTGCCAGGCAGCCAATAGACCCCTCTTACCTTATGATCAACCGTTGGTGTTGTGAAGCAACATCGGGGGCGGGTAATATTGGTTCGGTGTGCTACCTCTCCATGTTGGCCTTCTCCTTACGGCCGGGGATCGCAAGAAACCCCGACCATCTTTTGCGTGTACCTCTCTCGGCATTGAGTATTTGCGGCAAGGCAAATACATTAGTGGAGATGAGAGAGGAGGTTATCGTTTGGCCATAGTGAACCTACCCCTTCCCAATGAGAGGCTTAGGCTTTTCATCGAAGGGAGAGAAGATTGGTTGGAAGAGGGACTCCTTGTCCCTGCAAGGAAGAACAAAAGAGGAAGAATCGTAGAGGAACATCCTCCGCACAAGCGAGTGGAGCACAACCCAATGTGCAACCATTCGGCGGGATCCCTCCTCCGCCAAGTTATTACGGAGGGCCACAAGAGCAAGCATGGGGGGGTGGTGCACCGGTACCCCCACCAAATTATGTGGTGCCCAACGCTAACTTCGCAGACTCCTACGCAATCATCCCCAACCACAACAAAGCATGGCCATAATTGGAGGGTATGCTGCAAGAAACGCTCAAAACATCGCAGCCATCCAAGCTAACGCATCTCAACTTGGTGAAGGCAATGCAAATATTGCCTTTGAGCTTGGACGCCTTCACCTTGTGGAGCCAAATCAATTCGTCAGAGGAAATGTCAAATCATATTATGAGCAAGGGTATTATTATCAAGATCATCAACATCAACCACCGACGGAGGACTAGAAGATTTAGAAACTTTAGTTTTCTTTTCTTTTCTTTTTCTCTGTAATTTTCAGCTTTTGCTTATGTGTGTTTGCGTAGTATTTTCTGTTTTTATTTAAATTTCAGCAAGCATGTTTTGTTTATTTTCAGTTTGTATTTCAACTTGATGTCATCATTAATAAAGACACCACCTTGATTATATCATTGGAAATGTTACAAAAATTGTGCCATGATGATATATGATTATAATTGCAGCTTTGTTCATCTTTGTAATTGTTCTATGCATGTTTAAGGTAGTGCTCTCTTAAAAATACAAATCTGAATTTATTTAAATGCTAGCTTAATTTTCAGCGGAGGTTATGATTAAAATAAAGACCCATAGTGTTTTATGTGCTCTCAAGTTATGAATAGGTTAAAGATGTCTTTTATGCTCAAAAATATCGCTAACCTTGTCACAAATATCGCTTGTGTGTTGCTCAACCTATCCAAAGCCTAATATATATTTGAGTGCATAAACCTTAGTGTACAAGATTTATTTTTGAGTGAGTTATTGCAGGCCATGATTTCTCTGGCCCGGGACTAAGAAGCTGGTCATTTCGTTTTTGCGTATCTATCTTTTTGCTAGACTTTTATCCGTGCATTGTGTATCCCCGCATTGGAGATCTCACAAACTTCGCCGGATATCCACCCTTAAACCAAATATCATCTTTTGTGATTGCCTCCTTGACCACAACCTATCGTTGAGAATGGATCATCAATTCAAGGAAGATCGCAAGACGGTGCTGACATTGAAGATTTCAAGTATCTCTCCAAGGAATAATATTTCTGGTACCTACCTTATTTTTCGCCTCTTTGCTCGAGGACGAGCAACATCTAAGCATGGGGGAGGAGGTAGGTACGGTGCAGTTTTAGAGTTCAAAGGGGAGTATTTTTAAAAAAATGATGATGATTGAAAACAAAATCGGCGATGAACGTGACTTCCAAGGTGAAGGTCTCCCAAGAAGAAAAAAAATATATATATAATGAAAGAAAGAAAGAAAGAAAAGAATGAGAAATATGAGAAAGAGAAAAAAATATGCGTAAAGTGAACTCCCCCGGTTCTCTAAGAGTGCATTCAAGGCTTCAAGTTAAAAAGATCCATTCTCATTTTCCAACCATGTGCAATCCGATAACGAGGACTTCCTTTGAGCCTCGGGATCATTCTTTGCCATTTGCACATGTCCACTTATCTAAAGTGTGTGTATTTTTCTCTTTCCCCTCCTTGATTTAACATTATTTTCCAATGGCCTTTTTGACGAGTCTCGATAAGACCATGAGAAGCTTGTCTTGTTTTGACAACACCTCATTTATAAAGCCTACCACACATATATGTTATGAGAGGGAAAGGAGTAGAATATATAGGCTTGAGAGACAAGTGAGATGAGAGTTCATGAGCAATATACAAGATGATTTAAATTTGTGAACTTGGTTTAGCTTTTCTTTATCTCGTTCTTCATTTCAAAAATTCTGAGATCTATTTAAACTTTGTGAGCATGTTAATACTTGTGGGATAAGCTTAATAAGAACCTACCCTCCGTAGAGATAAATGCTAGTACATTATGGAACTTTAATGAATTAAAATTTTGAGAGCATTATGTTTTCTCATGTGTGATCAAGTGCAAGGTTTAAACATTGTTTGGCAATGATGATATCCATCGAAGGCTTACTCGAGGACGAGCAAGGTTTAAGCATGGGGGAGATGTTGACGGTGAAAATCCGTCAACCTAGCCATGAGTTTACCTTTGGTGTTGGCATGAGTTTTATACCTTATCCATTGGTACTAACCCCCGTGGTATAACAAGTTCACGTATGCATGTCGGTTTTGGAGTTTAATGTTTATGCAGGGTTTTAGTGTTGAATGCAAGACTTTCGGGATAAGTTCATGAAGCACCTCATGACAAGACCTTGAAGCCCCGTACAAGTCATGCAACCAAGCAAACTTAACTCCAAGAAGCCAGGGACTTGATCCGAGAAGACGACAGACTCCGAGGACCGACCGAGAAAAGTCTTGAATCTTGCAAGACAAGGAGTTGAGTCCAATTCGGAGAGAAAGCGACGACATGGACCTACATGCAAAAGGGGGAAACATCCGGGAAGCAAGGGAACCGACGTAGAGCAAAGGAGGCCTCGGGGCCGGGCCCGGATGGGCCCGTGCCGGCCGGCCCAGTCCGGTCGGCCCAGGCCCATCCAGGGCCCATTTGCCCCCTCCTTTTCCCTAGCCGCCAATCGGGCTATTTATAGCCCCCTGACCGAGAGCCACGGGGAGAAGAATTCATCATCGGCCGCCGAGGAGCAGAGAAGAGAGGGACAACATCTCAGAGAGGAGAGGGTCGAGCTAGTTGACTAGGGTTCCCCTAGCCGACGTGGGAACCTTGCACGGAAGACCACGTCGGAGTTCCCGGAGCTAGAAGCAAGGTCAAGGAAGGATCCCGGTGGTGATCTTGTGTATGTATCATTGTTATAGTTGAATTATCAAGTTGAATCTTTTCCTAGCGATCAAGTGTTTCCTCGAAGATTTCGTTTTTCGATCGGCTTTGCTTATTCCAATTCTATTCTCGAGATAGATTACATAGGGTGTTCTTGTAGCCGCGGTGGCTAGAGGTACACGCCGGATCTTCCGAAAAAATCTCGACTTGTCTTTTTGAAGGATCAGATGGCGACTAGAAAGGGGGGAGTGAATAGGAGCCGGTAAAAATTCTTCCAAAAGAATCCGACCTATACCCTAGACAAACCCCGGTCACGCACAAGCGATGGATCAAATCACGCACCAATCGCCAAGACCACGAGGTTATGGATCAACCTCTAGCCTTAGGAACAATTCCTAGAAGCACACGCGGAAGCAATAGAAAGGGAAGGAAGGAAACGAAACAAGAAGCACTGCACACAGCTCCTGGCGGACTGTCCGGCCTGGCAGTGCGGACCGTCCTCGATGAACCGCGCGGACTGTCCGACCTGCTACCGCGGACCGTCCGCGCCGACGTCGCGGACCGTCCGGCCCTCTCCGCGGACCGTCCGTTAAACACACACGGAACACCGAAGCGACCGAGAAAAACGGACCGTCCGCCAAGCCGGCGGGGACCGTCCGCGCCACCCACGGACCGTCCGCTACTCGAGCGCGGACCGTCCGCAAACCGGGCCGCAACCAAAACCAAAAGCCAAACCGGATCGAAAACAAAGGCGCGCAAGAACACGACGAACACGCGACGAACCCTAGCCTCGCGGACTGTCCGCCAGCACCCCGCGGACGGTCCGCCGAGTGCGGACGAGCGAGAAACGACGACCCCGAAAGTCAACTCCCCCAAATCATCATCGGATTTCCCAAACGGTTGAAGCTATGGAGACAAGGGTTTGGGGACTTGAAAAGCGTCACACAAGGATGCTATAACCCAAAAATCTTGCCTCCTAACTCCCTAAATCACCGGGAATCGCGAACCCTTTGAGCACCACCAAAAGCTTGAGCACCGAACGAAAACTCACGAATCGAAGTGGTTTCCCGGCGTTTGAGGGCACAAGATCAAGCACAAAAATGCACAAGACATCTATCCATGTTTCCTTCAAAGAAATCCGGGGAGAAACCCACTCAAATCCGCAGAATCACACCAGGAACAATGGCACGAAAACAAGCACGAAAAGCCACGAAAAACAACCCCGAATCTTCTATACAAACCAGGAAAGATTCACAAGGTCTAGCATGCCGCCCTAGCCTCCATCCCTATCAACAAATCTCTCATGAAGCTCTCATGCTAGCCTAGAGAAAATGGAAGGAAAAATAGCTACGAAAATGAGAAAGAGGAGGGAGGAAATGAAACCCTAAGTCGCGGAGCCAGAGAGCCATCCACACACACTCATGGCTTATATATCAGGTCCCGCCGGAGTGGTAAATGACTCGACTACCCCTAACTAAACTACTGGCGATACAACCCACGTAGGGGCATTTAGGTAATGTTTGTGGGTCTTGCCATCGGACGGCCACGCCTTTGCCGCACCCCGCGTCCTCCCGACGCAAGCCATGCGATCCCGCCGCGTGTCCTCCGCCTCGAAGCTTCCCGACACGCCCGGATCCCGTCTCCGTCGTGTTGGGCCCTCGGACTTGGTTTTGAGGCCCAAACCAAGAAACCGTCCGCCGATGGTTTTGTGGGAAAACCACCAAACCCCGCGTGCTCGGTCCGGCCTCCCGCCAAACCACTTGACTCGACCGCCACCGTGCACCGGCTCGATTGTCCATGACTTCGTCTTGCTCGTATCGCCACCATGTGGCCCGCACCTAGTCCCGCTGTCCACCGGGTCCCTCGAACCGAGCCTACTTGTCTCTCCATCTCCCGGAGGCCCCTCAAGTCTGAAGACCTTTCGCGCCCGTTCTTCACCTGCAACAACACGAACTAGGCCGCAGCCTACACATGCGCACTGAGCCAAGAGTCAGTCCAACACCCGTTGTCAATCACTCATCATTGAGGAGCGGTCATCCATCGACCACTGGGACGCTCCTGGTCCTCACTTTTTACTCGCCCTAAGCTCCCCGCATGAGTAGGGATACGTTGTGACAGAACGAGGGTTCCGAAAGGCGGATTTTTTCGGATTTGGACGGGAAACCACGATTTAAAGAGGCTTCTATTAAGATTCGATTTGCTACTTCTGCTCTTGCTTGGAACTTCAACAAAAGCCTTACCCCGATCCCTCTAGATCGGTTTATCTACCCAATCTTACTTTGTTTTCTCCGGTCTTTAGTAGATTAGATTAGTTTCATGTCTTTTGCTTAGATGCATTAGGGTTTCTTTTATCGAAGATTGAGGTTACTTGGCTTTATTAGATTAAGTTTTGCGTCACACATTTGTTCCACGGATTCGATACCTTGGGTTCACCACTCGAGGGAAGAAGGGTCCCTTGACTACGACGGGAGACTTGTACGCTTGCAAGTCACAAATGAACTTTGATATAATTATTAACCGTCAACAGCCCGTCTTCATGACTACCAACGAGATGCTAGGGCCCTCACGCACGGTCCCTGACCAATACCTCCAGGACATCTCAGCGGACGAGTTGTCCGCCGACGCGCCCGCCGACGAGACCGCCGCCAACAGAGACGCCAGACGTGAACGCAATAGAAAGTGTAACGAACGGCGCCGTCGTCTCCGTGACTCCCTCCCCATTTGCAACCTCGCTGAGGCACTCGACCAAGTCGAGAGCCGGGTACACACTACCCCAGAGCAATGCCTCATGTCTATCACTATGATAGCACGTCAGGCCCAGGGGATGCGCGCGGGACAAGTCATCGCCAAGCTCATGGAATATGCCTACTTCATGCGAGTCAACACCAGGGTTGCTCAATCACCTCCTGTCAGGAACCGCGACAACGAAGCAACAAGTCACAGCGCGGACCTTGGTCGTAACCGTACTCGAGCGGAGCTACCGGCCAACCCCAACCGTACTCACGCAACGGCCGGCGGACCCTCTCAAGCTAGCAACAGCGCTGCAGCCGCTGGCGGCGATCGTGAAATCATCCCTCATCGCGACCCGGGCGGCGGAGGCAGCGACGGTGGAAGCTTCAACCATGAGGCTAACAGGAGGGCCGGTGGCGGAGGCGATCGCGGCGGCCGAGGCCACGCGAACAGCCACGCCTCCGGAGCCTCACAAGGCGGCTTCGACGCCTGCCAGAAGATTGAAGAACTGCGGCGCAAGAAGGCTTCCACGTAAAGTGACAACGATGGCTTCCCTGCCTTCTCTGCGCGACTTCGCAACCTCCTCCTCCCTAAGAAATTCAAGCCTCTGGGAATCACCAAGTACAACACGAAGCAGGATCCTGTGCAGTGGCTCAGATGCTACGCCCTCTCCATCGAGAACGCTGGTGGCAACAACAACACCAAGTGCCTCTACTTCTTCTTCTATCTGGACCAGGCACCGCTTACATGGCTCGAGTCACTTGAGAAGTACTCGATGGACAAGTGGGACCATCTGAAGGAGCAGTTCACCAACAACTTCGCGAGCGCTATGGGCCGCTCGGGTACCCGCATGGACCTAGCTATGGTGAAGCAGGAACAAGGCGAGACCCTTCACAAGTACATGCGGCACTTCTTCGACAAGCGCGCCACAGTAGTCGATGTCTATGACAAAGAAGTCATCGACCTCTTCCAAGACGGTCTCTACCACCGTCGCAACTTTGAAGACTTCGGTCGGCGCTGCCCCAGCTCCATCACCCATCTCAAGGACATGATCACGTCCTGGGCCGATGAAGAAGACAAAGCCAACGCCAAGTACGATGCCATCCGTGGCAAGGGCAAACAGAACACGGGCGGCAGCAGCAACAACGGGAACCAAGGCGGTCGCAACAACAACAACTACTCGGGTCCCAACCGCAAGCGCAAGCCAGACAACACTGTCGCGGCTATCTAGCGCCCTGCGAAGGAGAACTCGAAGAAGACCTCCGGCGGCTTCAAAGACTTGGTGAAGGAGAAGTGCCCGTGGCATCTGGACGACAACCACACCACCGAGCAGTGCTACCAACTTAGGCGAGCACTCAAGGATACTCTGGAGCCACAGCACCCTCATGACACGAAAGGCAAGAAGAAGAACGACGAAGGCAATGGCGACTTTTAAGAACCCGACAAGATGGTCAACGTCCTCTTCGGCGGACTACCCAGCAGATGGGTTCAAAAGGCTACCCGTCGAGAAGTCATGAGCATTGAACCAGCGGTTCCGACCCCACTCAGGTGGTCGGAGGTACCCATTACCATCTCCCGCGCGGATCAATGGACCATCTTCTCCGAACCAGGGCAGTTCCCACTCGTCCTGAAACCGGTGGTCGCGGGCTCCAAGCTCAACAAGGTCCTAATCGACGGTGGAAGCGGGGTCAACGTCCTTTTCACCAAGACCTTGAAGAAGATGAAGCTCGACATCACCAACATGCTCACCAAGAGCACCTCGCCCTTCTACGGCATTGTCCTCGGGAACGCGGCTATCCCACTAGGCTCAGTGGTCCTGCCAGTTACCTTTGGGGAATCTTGGGACAACTATCGTACCGAGTACATCAAGTTCGAAGTCACAGACTTCGAGACCTCCTACCATGTCATCCTCGGCAGACCGGCTATCGCCAAGTTCATGGTGGTACCCCACTACACCTACCTGGTACTCAAAATGCCAAGTCCAGCGGGTGTACTATCACTGCAAGGGGACTTGAAGATATCGCACGACTGCGCAGCGGAAGCTGTGGAGATCGCCTCCACAAATCAAGTACCCAATGCAATGATGGAGATCTACGCTGCGTCGAAGAAGCTTGCCCCAAGTGAACTCGACATCCCAGAGAATTCGGACAAAGCCAACAAGCCTTAGCCAGCTGAGGAGGTTCTGGTCAAGACAATTGACTTCGGGACAGATGACAGCAGCAAGACTACCACCATCGGGGTGGGCCTTGACCCCAAATAAGAATACACGCTGGTCAACTTCCTCCGGGCTAACCGCGACATCTTCACATGGAAACCAACGGACATGACAGGGGTGCCCAGGGAGTTGATTGAGCACTCACTCAACGTCGATCCTAAAGCTACCCTGAAGCGACAACACCTCCGCCACTTCGCCGACAACAGACGGGATGCCATCAAGAAGGAACTCGCCAAACTACTCGCGGCTGGCTTCATCAAAGAAGTCTTCCATCCTGACTGGCTCGCCGACCCCGTCCTCGTCCGCAAGAAGAACTCGAACGAGTGGAGGATGTGTGTCGACTACACCGACCTCAACAAGCACTGCCCCAATGACCCTTTCGGGTTGCCGCGGATTGACCAAGCCATCGACTCCACGGCGGGCTGCGACCTGCTCTGCTTCCTCGACTGTTACTCCGGGTACCACCAGATCGCGATCAAGGAAGAAGACCAGGAGAAGACTGCGTTCATCACCCCGTTTGGCGCGTACTGCTACACGACCATGTCCTTCGGGTTGAAGAACGCCGGCACTACATACCAACGAGCTATCCAGGCCTGCTTCAAGAGGCAACTCAACAAGAACGTCAAAGCCTACGTGGGTGACGTGGTCGTCAAGACCAGAAATTCCAGCACACTCATCGACGATCTTGAAGAGACTTTTGCATCCCTATGCGAGTATCACTCGAAGCTCAACCCGAACAAGTGCGTCTTCGGCGCACCATCGGGCAAACTACTCGGCTTCATCATCAGCCATCGTGGCATCGAAGCCAATCCCGAGAAGATCTCTGCCATTACTAACATGAAAGCTACTACGTGCATCAAAGACGTCCAGAAGCTAACCGGGTGCATGGCGGCTCTGAATAGATTTATCTCAGAGCTCGGAGAACGGGGGCTCCCCTTCTTCAAACTATTCAAACACCAAGAGAAGTTCGTGTGGACTCCAAAGGTGGACCAAGCCCTTGCCCAGCTCAAGGACTTTCTATCGAAGCCACTAGTCCTCACGGCTCCTCGCAAAGGCGAGCAACTACTGCTCTACCTCGCTGCGACTACTCACGTGGTCAGTACTGCCATCGTCGTCGAGCGGCAGGAAGATGGCCACGCCTATCCAGTCCAGCGACCAGTCTACTTTGTCAGAGAGGTCCTGTCAGAATCCAAGGCACGCTATCAGCCAGTACAGAAGCTTTTGTACGCAGTGCTCATCACCTCGCGGAAGCTACTACACTACTTCCAGGAGTACTCGATCTCCGTTGTCACCGACTACCCGCTCGGCGACATCATGTGGAACCAAAATGCTACTGGAAGAATCTCCAAGTGGGCTGTCGAACTCGGCACCCTCAACATCGACTTCAAGCCACACACAGCCATCAAGTCGCAGGCACTAGTCGACTTCATGGCGGAGTGGCAGGAGAATCAGCTACCCACTCCAACCGAGCGCCCAGAGCACTGGGTGATGTACTTCGACGGCTCACTCAACCTCGAGGGTGCAGGTGTAGGAGTACTCTTGATTTCTCCAACGGGCGAACAACTCAAGTACGTCCTGTAGATCTTCTGGAAGGTCTCAAACAACGAAGCCGAGTACGAAGCTCTGCTACACGGGCTCCGCCTCGCAGCTTCACTAGGCATCAAGCGGCTGCTAGTCTACGGCGACTCCGCAGTGGTCATCAACCAAGTCAACAAGTCCTGGGACCGCAACAAGGAGAACATGGACGCCTAAGTCCGCAAGCACGAGAACAAGTTCTATGGTCTCGAGTTCTGCCACATCGTCCACGACAACAACGTTGCAGCGGACGTCCTGTCCAAGCTTGCTTCTACTCGCGCTCAAGTACCAGCGGGTGTCTTCGTCCACGAGCTTCACGTGCCATCCATCCCGGAGCCGGCGCCACCAACCACTGACCCAGCACATCCCCCGGCTGGCCAGGAGGTCATGATGATCGACGTGGACTGGAGGCAGCCCTTCATCGACTACCTCAGCGAGCAGAAGGTTCCTTCGGACAAGAACTTGGCTGAGCAACTCATCCGCCGGGCCAAGTCCTACGTCCTTGTCGGAGACAAGATCTACAGGCGGGGCGCATCTTCCAGAGTACTCATGAAGTGTGTTCCTAGACAAGAAGGCAAGGACATGTTGACGGATAAAAGACGTATCCCTCTACGATCCGCAAGCGTACGGACCCCACACCTTCTTCACCACGGGATTCCCAAGGTTCTTGTCAATCCGCGGAGCAAGGGGATTACAAGCGTTCCATCAACAACGACACACTAGCTACTAAAACCCTAACTACTATTATACTAGAAAAACACTAAACTTCACTAGAGAGAATGATAAACGATCAACAGAGAAGACACTCGCCCACGGGTCTACGATACTAGAGCATGCAATCGCTTAAAGACATGAAAAACCAATCTAATCTATCGGGGTTGTGACCACGGTTTCGCCCTTTCCCTCCTCTCGTCTCGTCACTACGCGAAGGTAATCATGACTAGACCTTTGATGGCCACGGCGTATTGAATGGATCCAAGGAAGCATTGAGGCCTATACTCCCTTTACGGCACGGTAGCTAACCTTTAAGCATTAAAGTATATTCAACACAAGATGATAGACGGATAATCCGACAAAGTGCGATTACATCTCAATATCGATTACAACCCATGGACGAATGAGAAGATTACCCCATCAAGGTGCTTGGTCATGGCACCGTTGATCATGGTTTCCCTTCCGCCGGTGTCTTCCTCCTTCTCCACGAGAGGGTGCTTCCTTCGAGGTGGTTGATCTCCGGCCGGAGATCCTCCTCCTCTCTCTCTAGCTTGTAGATGGCCTTCGGGTGCGAATAAACTCCTCTCTGTCCGTTGGCGGCGCGTCGGGGGTTTTAGGGTCGAAGATCCTTCGAGGGCAAGGAAGACGGGACCGAACCGGTGCCCGAAGTGGGCCTCGGCCGATCCGGCGGGGCCGGCCGGCCCGAGCCCGATTTCGGCCCGGTTCGGTCGCCCTTTTTGCTCCGTGGGTCCTCGTGCACTTATCTACTTTGCCCCTTCCACTTGGATGATTTTGACGCCGTTATCCTCGCGATCAAGATGGAGGCTCTCTTTGCATGAAGTTTGATCTTTTACGCTTCAATCCCCGGGGGTGTTCCTCGTAACACTTCGGTCCTCACCACCATTGGAAGTAATTTCAGCGAACTCATGAACACGAACAAGACTCCATGAATGCTCCTTTGAACTTATTGCGAATCCGTCCTTTATGTCCATGATTTCCTACATAAACACAACACTTCCAAATGCAAGCACAAAGATGAACTTGTTATATGATTAGTGTGCCTAGTGGCGGGTTAGTTCAATAATCAAATCCAAACCAAAGTGTAATGAACATGCTAGGTGCACCAAAATACACCGTCAACATCTCCCCCACACTTAGCTTTTGCTCGTCCTCGAGCAAGTACTCGTAAAAGAACTTCGTCCAAGGTGTGTAATCGTGTACCACTTATCCCTCTTCACAAGTTAGTCAATCCCTTCATCTTTAATACATAAACACAAAGTAATGATAATCAATCATAAACATGGGCGTTTAGAATTTTTACCACATCAAGATTTACCCCACAACTCAAACTCTTCACTCGAAGCTTTCAATTTCAGCCATACTTACTTCTTTGCTTCCATCGGAGGGGTTTTATGGTTTTCAAAACAAAAATTCCTGCAACAAGTATTAGACAAAAACCTTTCTCCAAGCTCTCTCAAGTCACTCATATGAAGTGTCTATCCTAACCAAATTTTATAAAACTCTCACCTCCCATTAATCTCTCATATATCATGTAAAAGTGGAGCTATAGGTAGGGCTAGCGCAATCAACACAAGTATTGTCAAACTAAGAACTTCCTCTAATGGTTGTCTACCTTTCAAAGCCAATGATCATGAGAATTAACCATATGTAGGGATATCAAGGATGAGAAGATTTAGAATGGTGGACATGTGCAAGGGCAAAAGAAAATTGTGACTTCAAGGCACCAATGATGTCCTCGTTGTCGGATTGCACATGGTTGGAAATAGAGTAAAAGTTTCATCTCACAATCAACGTGACATCCTTCCTTACACTTTATTATTTTTCTTTTCTTTCACTTGATCCATCCCTCTCATATCTTCATTGCTAACTCATCTTTCTCTCTTTTTTTTTCTTCTTTCATTCACATATGATTTTTTTTTTCTCTTTTTTTTTCTTTCTTTTCCATACACATATTTTTTCTCTTTATTTTTCTCTCTCTTGACATCTTTTCAAAGCTTTCAATTCTCCCTTTTCTCGCATGCACACAATCTGAAATTTTCAAATAAATCATGCTAGAGACGAGACGAAACTTTGAAAATAGGTTGTGTTCAAGGAATACGATGTTCAAAAGAGATGTATAAGGTTGGGTATGGAATTCAGTGATATGCATGACTTTCGTTGCGAAAGTCATGAACTGAATATATGACGAGGCTAGCAACAAAAGATAAGCACAAGGACATGATCATCGCTTGAAATTAAAACTCACCAAGAGAGAAGGGTCCTAGCCTAACTCATCGTGCTTATCACACTTATGGTGGAGCGAAAAAAAACAAACTTGGCTTTGGATAGGAATTTTTTTTATACTCTCAACTTGGAAAAAGAGATTTTGCTAACCTTTATTACAAGGGTTTTAATATAATTTTCAGAACTGAAATCCTCCAATTTTTAGCATCGAACATAGCACAACTAGCATGTGAAGCTCAAGATCGAAGTGCGGTATGGGTACTTTAAGTAGTAGCGATTCCACTAAGCACCACGAAGAACGATTTTCAAACCACATACTTGTGTTCATATATCAAGAATCGAAGATTAGACAAACAAGTAAATAAAGATAAACAATACATAAAACACAAAGATATATATAAGACTCTTTTTATTTAGTTTTCTTGACTCAACACTAATTTAAGACGCTTGCAAAAATTTAAAAACAGACTCGAAAACTAAAGACTCATTAAAACACTAAGACTCTCACACGAAGATTAAACCGAACCTAAACTTGAAGTTCAAAAGCTAAGGCTAGCGAGCTAGCTCTCCCCCACACTTAAAACATACGACGTCCTCGTCGTATCTTACAAAAACCAAAGGGGAAAACTAGATCTAATGGTACTTCGAGCAAGCTTTGCACCACTTGCCTCTCATGTTTCCAACCATGCCGAAAAGTTTGCGCACGTTACGGTTAAGGAACTTGTAGTCATCTTCAACTACGTGCTCCAAGTCCTCCATACGCTGCTTCATCGCTTCCATGGTTTGAAGACATTCGTCGGCCGACGCGTAGAGAGCTGCGATGGATTGACGGCAAACTCGACAGCACACCGGATGCAATCCGAAGGGGTCGTCGTTGCCATAATCTCCACCGTTGTCACCACCGTCGTCGCCACCTCCATTGTTGTCGCCTTCGCCACCGCCGTTGCCGTCGCCGTTGGGGCCCTCGGGAGTCCTTTCGTAGGGCTGCTCGCCCCAATCGTCATCATCTCTACCGGCAGCCGCCCACGAGCTCGGGCTACGATCGTCGGAGTAGTCGCTATCCCCATATTCCTTAGGCTCCGCCGACACCTCCTTGTAATCCTTACGCTTGATGCCTTGGAGACGTGCCGACCTTCGAACGGGTGTAGGGACCTTCTCTCCTTTGACGGGGTGGCGAGATGCAAGAGCTCCGGTCGGGACACGTCCTCCGCAACGGATACGTGCGGTCCTCTTGACGGGTAGCTTGACCTCGCATCGCATCGCCTCCTCCATCGATGGCTTCTTGGCTTCTACCTTCAACTCTAAGCTTTTTGGAGGCTCAATGGTCGCTACAAGGGTGCAACACATTGCTTGAAAGGATTGATTCTCGAGCTCCCAATTCGGCCAAATATATAATCCCGAGAGAAAAGCCCCGGGAACCTTATTTTCCTTTTTTACACTTCCCTTAAAATTTTCGACCAAACAAGGAAGTCAAAAAGGAGCAATTCGAGCGAAATTCGGGGACGTCGGGCGTCGGGCCCCCCTTGGGCCGATCCGGACCGGGCCGGCCGGCCCACCCCGCCTCGGGGGCCGGGCCGGTCCGGTTTTTTTTTGCACACCGCCCTATTTTTTTCGTCCTCGGCCCGTGGGAAAAAGTTGGCCCGGTTAATCTTTGCGAAAAACTCCGGAAAGCTAAAAGAAAAATTATTTACGAAGTTGGTGCCTTGTTTTTCGTCCTAGGCGGGACGTTCGGGCTCTTCCTCCATGGTAAAGACGTCAACATGATGAACGGGCACGACATCGGGTTCGTAGTAAACCTTAAGCCGCTGTCCATTCACCACAAATTGATCGCCGTTTATATCCATAATGGTTACCGCTCCGTTGGAGAACACCGAATGCACAACATAAGGTCCGTCCCACTTGCTTTGCAATTTCCCCTTTCCGAAGGTTTTAAACCTCGAATTGTAGAGGAGGACCTTATCTCCTTCTTTAAATTCTTTTTTCTTCAATCTTTTATCATACCACCTTTTGATTCTCTCCTTGTATATGCTTGCGTTTTCATAAGCTTTCAACCTCAACTCCTCTAGCTCGCTTATTTGAATTCTCCGTTTCACCACCGCGGCATCGAGATCAAGGTTCATCTCTTTAATCGCCCAATAGGCTTTATGTTCTATCTCAACCGGAAGGTGGCAGGCTTTTCCATAGACGAATTGATAGGGGGTCATACCTATCGGTGTTTTAAACACCGTTCGATAAGCCCATAAAGCTCCGTCTAATTTCTTTGACCAATCCTTGCCTCCCTTCTCTATGGTCTTGTTAAGTATGCTTTTTAATTGCCTATTTGACGTCTCCGCTTGTCCGTTGGTTTGTGGGTGATAGGCCGTGGAGACCCTATGCTCAATCCCCAACTTGGACAAGCACTTTTTGAAGTTCTTCCCGGTGAAATGAGTTCCTCCATCACTTATCAAGATTCTCGGTGTACCGAAACGGGGAAAAATCACGT
Source organism: Cenchrus americanus (assembly GCA_947561735.1). Lineage (NCBI taxonomy): Eukaryota > Viridiplantae > Streptophyta > Magnoliopsida > Poales > Poaceae > Cenchrus > Cenchrus americanus. The sequence continues at coordinate 173,740,047 of OX387242.1, read as the reverse complement.
TCTTGATCATAGTGATGGACTCCTCCGTGGAGGCTTTACGACATGGTATAGCCTCTACCCACTTGGATACATAATCAACCATAACAAGTATATACTCGGATCCAAATGAGTTTTTAAAAGGCCCCATGAAGTCTATGCCCCATACATCGAATATGTCGATTTGCAAGTTGTATTTCAAAGGCATAGAATTTCTTTGAGAGATGTTTCCGGTTCTTTGGCATTCGGGGCATGACGCAACATATCTTTTAGTATCTTCATGCATCTCCGGCCAATAGAATCCGCTCGACCATACTTTGGCTTCGGTTCGAAAATGGCTATAGTGCCCACCGTACTCCGCCGAGTGGCACTTCCTTAGAATCTCAAGCCTCTCTTCTCTTGGCACGCATCTTCTCATCACTCCATCATTGCCAAGCTTGAAGAGGTATGGTGCATCCCAAAAATATTTCTTACTTTCAGAGATTATCTTCCTCTGAGTGTTTTTATCTAGATGATCGAGGGGCATCTTTCGAATTGCTCTAATTATGTCAATCATCCAAGTATCTTTATCAAGCACTCTATAGAGGTGATCATCTCTCATCTTATCTTCTATGGGCTCTTTATCATCTTGCCCACGATTCATCCTAGACAAATGATCGGCCACAACATTCTCCACCCCCTTTTTATCACGAATTTCAACATCAAACTCTTGGAGAAGAAGGATCCAACGAATCAAAAGTGGTTTAGCTTCCTTCTTAGCCAAGAGATACTTTATAGCTGCGTGATCGGTGTAAACAATGACTTTCGAGTTCACGATGTAGGATCTGAATTTTTCGAAAGCGAATACCACCGCTAGCAACTCTTTTTCCGTAGTGGCGTAATTTAATTGTGCCCCACTAAGAGTTTTGCTAGCGTAGTAAACGGCGTGAACTCGGCCTTCCTTTCTTTGTCCCAAGACCGCGCCTACGGCGTAGTCACTTGCGTCACACATGATCTCGAAAGGTTGGCTCCAATCCGGAGGTTGGATGATGGGAGCACTCACCAACGCATTTTTCAAGGTCCGGAATGCCGCTAGACACTTCTCATCAAAGTCGAAAGCCACATCTTTTTGAAGAAGGTGTGTTAAAGGCTTAGTGATCTTTGAGAAGTCCTTTATAAATCTTCTATAGAATCCGGCATGGCCTAGAAAGCTTCTTAAGGACTTAATATCCGTAGGAGGTGGGAGTTGCTCAACCGTCTCTACCTTAGCCTTGTCCACTTCAATTCCTCTCTCGGATATAACATGTCCGAGCACTATGCCTTGCTTAACCATGAAGTGGCATTTTTCCCAATTTAAAACCAAATCTACCTCCGCACACCTTGTAAGGACCTTTTCTAAGTTTGCTAAGCAATCCACGAACGTCTTCCCGTAAACGGAAAAATCATCCATAAACACTTCAACAATTTCTTCGATGAATTCCGAGAACACGGCCATCATGCAACGTTGAAAAGAGGCCGGAGCGTTGCATAGGCCGAAGGGCATCCTCCTATATGCAAACGTTCCGTAAGGACACGTAAATGTTGTCTTATGTTGATCTTCGGGTGAATGGGAATTTGCATGAACCCCGAGTATCCATCGAGAAAGCAAAAATAAGCGTGGTTTGCTAACCTCTCGAGCATCTCGTCTATGAACGGTAGGGGGAAGTGATCTTTCTTCGTCGCTTTGTTAAGCTTACGGTAATCAATACACATCCGCCACCCGGTCACGGTTCTTTGCGGTATTAATTCATTCTTCTCATTCTTCACCACGGTTAAACCTCCTTTCTTCGGCACACAATGTACCGGGCTCACCCATTCGCTATGCGGAACCGGGTAGATGATTCGGCATCAAGTAACTTGATAACCTCTTTCTTTACTACCTCTCGCATGGCATGGGTTAGCCTCCTTTGGTGGTCCACTACGGGCTTACATTGGTCTTCCATTGGTATACGATGAGTGCAAAAGGTGGGCTGATACCCTTGAGATCATTAATTGAATATCCAATCACCTTCCTATGTTTCTTTAATAAAATCAGCAACGCTTCATTTTCTTCGGGGCTCGGCTCGTCGCTCACAATGGACTGGATAAGTTTTTTCTGGCCCCAAAAATTCATATTTTAATCCCTTGGGCAAAGGTTTAAGGTCTACTTCGGGCACTTGTGGCTCCTCGGGTTTGATTTCTCCTATGTCTTCGAACTTCTCTTCCTCCACGCTACCTTCATGCGGCTCTAAGCCTTTTGTTGCTTCCTCTAGTTCTTCATCTTGTTGATTACTAATTTGATTTTCCATCGCTCTTTGCAGCGGGTCTCTAAGGGTTTCAACAAAACAAAGACTATCTATCTCTTCTATTTCTTCATCTTCGGGAGGAAAAGGAGTAAGGTGTTTAGAAGCACGAAGAAAGTTATATGTGTACTTTGTTCCATTAAGGTTCATTGTTACTTTGCCTTCTCCGGCATCTAACACGGCATCAACCAACTTAAGAAAAGGCCTACCTAAGATTATATGATCAGAATTACCATGGTAAGCATCAATAACAAAGAAATCGGTTGGTATATAGTTTCTAGAGATTTTTACTTTCATGTTGCAAGCAATACCTAGAGGTTTGATAGTTCTACCATCTCCCATAATTAATTTTATTGATGTTGGAGCTAAGTCTAGGTTGTGGTATTGAACTTTATCGTAAATTTTAGAAGATAGAACACTTACTTGGGCTCCGATGTCGCATAAAGCTTTGCATTGAACTCCGTTGATCTCGCAACTCAAGTGCGGCGTCATCTTCTCTTCTTCTTCGGATCCGATCGAATAAATTTCAGCAAGGCGAGCGTATGGTGATGCTTCGGGCTTGATCCCCATGATCCTCTTCACCTCGGCAATATGTTCCGGATCCACCACGTCATCTCCAAAGAGCTTTTCAAAAATCTCACCGGTGGTTTCGAGGTCGTATGAATTTTCAGCCTTCTTCTCCGGTGGGAAATCCACTTCCAATGCTCTTGCCATTCCCTTTTGATTAGGGAACGGTCTTCTCTTGTCGAATACTTCTCCGTAATCAATAGGAACCCAATCCATTGGTTCGAACTCCCTTAGTGGCTTCGCGCTTGACATGCTTCTCTTGTTCGTCTCATTTGGCGCGGCGAAGTCGATGTTTGGTGTAGTTCTTGACTTGATGTGTTCTTGTTCAAGCTTCTCCATGATTGGCTCCTCTTTTGTGACTTCCGGGGTTGCCTCTTTAGAAAAATCAGCAAGCTTTTTCTTCCTTGAATTGAATTCCGGCTCTTCCGCAAGTCTTGTTTCCCAATCTCTTCGCATGGCAGCCGCTTTGCTAACTTTTTGTAGAAGTTGGGCGACTTCCGTGAGTGTTTTCTCCATGAGATCCCCACCTGCACACATTTCGACGTGTCGCATGCAACTAGGGGTTAGGGAAAAGAAAAATGTATGCAAGAGTACGTCACCGGTGAAGCCGAGTTTTGGTCCTTGTTCGATTAATTCATTAAACCTATCCCAGGCTTGGTCTATCCCTTCCTCTTCTCCTTGCATGAAATTGATCACTTGCCTCCTTAGATGTTGAACCTTGCTCATTGGAAAGAACTTCTCGCAAAACTTCTTTGTCAACTTGTTCCAATTGCCTTCAACTTCAAAGGACGCAACCGAATACCATGTCTTTGCTTTGCCGGCAAGTGAGTAGGGAAAGAGATTCCATTTGAACCATTCATCGGGAACTCCTTCTTGACGCACCGTGTTGCATATTGTCGTGAAATCCCTTATGTGTCTATATGGGTTCTCCGTAACCATCCCTTCAAATGGGTTTTCCGCCACCATCTTCATGATCTTGGATTTAATTTCATACTTGGTCGCTTCGAGCTTCGAATCCGACTCTTGTACCTTTATGTCTTCACATCGAGGGCTAGCGTAATCCCTTAATGATTTCTCCGGTTCTTCCACGGGTTGATTAACGAACTCCATCTAGACAATAAGATAAAAACAAAAACAAAAAAGAAACAAGTGTTTTTCGATAATATATGTTAGATAAAGCAAATAAAAGATAAACTAAAATATAAAACTAAGTTAGATGCAAATCAAACGATGTAAACTAACTTGCTCCCCGGCAACGGCGCCAGAAAAAGGGGCTTGTTGACGGATAAAAGACGTATCCCTCTACGATCCGCAAGCGTACGGACCCCACACCTTCTTCACCACGGGATTCCCAAGGTTCTTGTCAATCCGCGGAGCAAGGGGATTACAAGCGTTCGATCAACAACGACACACTAGCTACTAAAACCCTAACTACTATTATACTAGAAAAACACTAAACTTCACTAGAGAGAATGATAAACGATCAAGAGAGAAGACACTCGCCCACGGGTCTACGATACTAGAGCATGCAATCGCTTAAAGACATGAAAAACCAATCTAATCTATCGGGGTTGTGACCACGGTTTCGCCCCTTTCCCTCCTCTCGTACTGTCACTACGCGAAGGTAATCATGACTAGACCTTTGATGGCCACGGCGTATTGAATGGATCCAAGGAAGCATTGAGGCCTATACTCCCTTTACGGCACGGTAGCTAACCTTTAAGCATTAAAGTATATTCAACACAAGATGATAGACAGATAATCCGACAAAGTGCGATTACATCTCAATATCGATTACAACCCATGGACGAATGAGAAGATTACCCCATCAAGGTGCTGGTCATGGCACCGTTGATCATGGTTTCCCTTCCGCCGGTGTCTTCCTCCTTCTCCACGAGAGGGTGCTTCCTTCGAGGTGGTTGATCTCCAGCCCGGAGATCCTCCTCCTCTCTCTCTAGCTTGTAGATGGCCTTCTGGTGCGAATAAACTCCTCTCTGTCCGTTGGCGGCGCGTCGGGGGTTTTAGGGTCGAAGATCCTTCGAGGGCAAGGAAGACGGGACCGAACCGGTGCCCGAAGTGGGCTCGGCCGATCCGGCCCCGGGCCGGCCGGCCCAGCCCGGTTTCGGCCCGGTTCGGTCGCCCTTTTTGCTCCGTGGGTCCTCGTGCACTTATCTACTTTGCCCCTTCCACTTGGATGATTTTGACGCTGTTATCCTCGCGATCAAGATGGAGGCTCTCTTTGCATGAAGTTTGATCTTTTACGCTTCAATCCCGGGGGTGTTCCTCGTAACACTTCGGTCCTCACCACCATTGGAAGTAATTTCAGCGAACTCATGAACACGAACAAGACTCCATGAATGCTCCTTTGAACTTATTGCGAATCCGTCCTTTATGTCCATGATTTCCTACATAAACACAACACTTCCAAATGCAAGCACAAAGATGAACTTGTTATATGATTAGTCTGCCTAGTGGCGGGTTAGTTCAATAATCAAATCCAAACCAAAGTGTAATGAACATGCTAGGTGCACCAAAATACACCGTCAACAGGACATCTTGGAGGACATCCACAGAGGCGTCTGCGGCAACCACGCGTCCTCTCGCACGCTGGTCAGCAAGGCCATCCGACGAGCTTTCTATTGGCCCACAGCTCTGGGCGCCGCTGAAGAACTTGTCAGAAGGTGCCATGGGTGCCAATACTTCGCCAAGCAGCAACAAGTCCCGGCCTACAAGCTAGTCACCATACCGCCAACCTGACCTTTCACCTGCCGGGGGCTCGACATGATTGGGCCACTCCCAACTGCGCCAGGTGGATTCAACAGAGTACTGGTGGCCATCGACAAGTTCACCAAGTGGATCGAGGTCAAGCCAGTTACATGCCCCAAGGCTGACAGAGTACTCGACTTCCAGGACAAGTTCACCAAGTGGATCGTGATGGACTACCCCATCGCATCATCACAAACCTGGGCTCCAACTTCAACAATCACCAGTTCTGGGAATACTGCGAGAACAGTGGGATTGACGCCCGATATGTCTCAATTGCCCACCCTCGGGCTAATGGACAAGTCGAACACGCCAATGGGATGGTGCTCGACGCTCTCAAAAAGCGGCTACATGACACTACCAACACCAAAGGAGGCAAGTGGATCAAGGAATTACCCAATGCACTCTGGGGGCTACGTACTCAACCCTCCAAGCCAACGGGACAATCTCCATACTTCCTGGTCTACGGCTCCGAAGCAATCCTCCCTGCCGATGTCATGTGGGACGCACCAGCAGTGGAGCAATACGACGAAGGCGTCTCCGAAGACAGCAGACGAGTTGACATCGACGGACTCGAAGAAGATCGTTGTGCCGCCCTCATCCAATCAGCAAGGTACCTAGAGGGTATCCGACGCTACCACGACCTCAACGTTAGGGAACGCTCCTTCAACGTTGGTGATCTTGTCCTCCGCCGCATCCAGAACACGGAGGGACTACACAAGCTCAACTCGCCCTGGGAAGGTCCCTTCACAGTTGCAAAGGTGACTGGACCGGGCTCCTACCGCCTCCAGACGCTTGAAGGCGAAGACGTCATCAACTCGTGGAATATCAACCAATTCTGTCGATTCTACGCTTAGTCTACACGACTACTCCGGGGGCTCCAGTCTATACGACTACTCAAAGACACCTTCGTCGTAAGCGGCCTCCAGGCCTAGGCTCCAGTCTCCGGACTACTCCACTCCAGGATCCAGCCCATGCGGCTACTCACGGATCTTGGGCTGCGACGAGCGATAAAGGACTCCAGCAGCGGTCTACTGAGAGACCATGCATTTCTATATCCAGCCTACACGGCTACTAACGGATCTACTGCTGTAAGTGGCTGTACGCCCTAGCACTACTCAGCCGTAGGTGGCCTCCGGGTCCTGCCGACTACTCTGTAACAACGGCCCTGGCCATCCAGCTGTACTTCTTCAGTAATAAAGTTTGATTATCAATCAACTACTTTACTGTCTCTTTCCCCCAGCGGGACTACTAGCGAGTACGACTACTCGCGACGACTCCATGGTGGGACTCCGCACTCACAGATCGCGATAACGAGTACTCATTCATGGAAGTTTTCCTCATTTATACTTAAACAAGTTCATTACAATTGTTTATGTACAACTACTGCTACGAGCTAACTTGACAGGACTACTGGAGATTCAACTTTTCGACAACTTGTCTAGCAATGGGCGCCATCTGCTGCAGCAGCTCTGCGTACTGCTCGTCCGTGCAGTTGGCGGCTAGTCCGCCGGCGACCACGTCAACCGGAGCCTTCGGGAAGTACGACTTCATGAAGGCCAGAACCTAGTTGGGGATCAACTTCGCCAAGTGCTTGACATAGGTCGCCAGGCGACTGGGGGCTTCCCTCAGCCGGTCCACCAGAGGAGCTATCTTCGGACCGCCAGGGTGAGGGACAAGTAGCCTCGCGATGGGGAGCGCGACTTCCTCGAGTTCCTTGAGTTGAGCCCGCAGCTTCTCGCAGTCCTCGTTCAGCTTCTGTAAGGATTTGTAGCAGTTGATGAGGTCACGATCCGATGCAATACGGAGCTCCATGTGCTTGTCGCACTCGTAAGCAAGCTGCTTATAATCATACTCCAGTTCCTGGCGGCCCACTTGCTCTCGGTAGAAGAGGTTCTTCAGATCGGTCTCTGAAGCCTTCAGCTGATCGACGCCGGACTCAAGATCTGCAATCAACAAAGGCAAAGTAGGTCAGACTATCTCAAGCTACTATCAACAAGTACTCGAGAAGGCAGTCGCGTACCTTTATTCTTGTTGCGGAGAGATTTGTTCTTCCGCACGAGCTCGTCGCTCTTCGCCTGCATATCTTGGATGTCGTTGTGATACTGGGCGAAGGCGATGTCCAGCTTTGACTGCATCGCAGCGGCGTGCTTCCGGGACTTCACGAGTTGCTCCTCTAAAGCTTCCGCCCGGAGTACTGTGTCGCCGTACCCTTGAAGCATATCGGACTTCTGATGGGACCTCTCCGCGACGTCCTGCAACAGGCAACACATGTCCACTGGGTACTCAACACTAAAGGATTGACTACTCTAAGGTGTCGACTACTCACCTTCATCCATTGCTCGGCATGGCGCACCGCCTCCAGGTGACGAGCTACCGTCCCTGGGTCGACTAGATCATCCGCCAACAGCTCGGTCCCGCCACGACTACTCGTCGCGGCTTCAGACATTGGCGCCGAGCGGATCGGCTCCGAATCTTGGATCTCCGGCGAGCGAACGACTACCTCCAGAGCAGGTTCTGGCAGCGCGTCCTCGCCCTCTCCTCCAGTCATCGCGGCGGCTTCTCCGACGGCCACCTCCATCGGCTCGGGAGCTCTTTCAGCAGCTCCCTGAGTCTCCGGTGTCACATCTTCAACGGGCAAAGCCGACGGGATATCGCTTCCCTCGGCTTCAGCACCTGTCATCAAATGACAACTGGATCAGTCTTACCTAGCCGCTACGACTACTCTTCGGGGTTGCTTGCACCTGAGCAAAGTACTCACCCTCTACGATGCTGTCTTCGGGCAAGGTAGCCTCCACGGCCGGCGCCTCGGATTCTGCCTGAGAGGCGGGAGCGGACTCCTCAGCGGGCGGCGCGGTTTCTTCTCTAGCCATCGTTGCGTCGGGTTCATCTCCCTCCCAGGTTAAGTCCGTCAATTTCCTGCAGAGTACACAAGCTGGTTGTCAACCCAGTACGACTACCAAGTCTAATGTACCACTCGGGAAGGATCAAAACTTACAAGCTCGACCGGACTACCGTCATGGTCGGGGCGCCGAGGATACTGGCAACATCGACCAGTCCTGTCTCGGCAAGCGCCTCCTCTTGCGCCTCTGTAGCCGCTGCCGCTTCAGTGGCAGCAGCGGCCGGTTCTGTGCTCCCCTCAGCAACAGGGGGCTGGGGCGCCAACTGCGCCAAGAGCTCCTCCACGGTGGGGGCTGGGCTATGACTACCCTCAGCTGGCTCTCCCACGATGTCCCTACCGCCTTCGTCACCCTGCTCAACGAGGTCGGAAGGCGGCATCTCCTGCAAGCAAGAGAACTTTGCCATCAACACACAACATCGAGACATAAGTACTCAACTACCCTGTTCAAGACGGCTTACCTCCTGGGACGCGGTCTCCGTGACCTTCAACTTCTTGGCCACGCACTTGCGGGCCACGTTGCGTGGCTAACTCGGCGGCGCGGGCAAGCTAGCCTCCAGGCTAGTCGGCTGATCCTGAACGAGAGGAGTATGTGGCAATCCAGAGCGGCTGAATCTTGACCGCAGCTGGAAGCGCTCCTGCAGCGTCTCCTCATCGTCGTCCTCCTCGGACGTGTCTTCGACGACTACTGTGTTGTCTCCTTCACCAACCTGGCGCCGCTCCTTGGCCTTGGCTTTCCCTTCCTCTGGGACCTTGATAAGTCGAGGAGGCGACGCTGGCTCGGAGACGAACTTCACCAAGTCATCCTGCAAGAGGCACAATACATCAGCTACGACTACTATTACGTAATGAGTACTCGACAACGGGTACAGCTACTGACCGCATTTGGTGGGCGCGCGGCGTAGTACTCGGGCACAGGTCACGGCGTGTACACCGGCATGTCTTTGAAGATCCTGCCCAGCCTATCAACGATGTCGTCGTCGTCGACTTCATCACAGGGCATCCACGACGTGTCGTCGCCGATGTACTAGTATCCTAGGGTGTCGTGGGCCATCAGCGGCTGCACCCTTCTCTTCATGAAGCTGAAGGCCACATGTTCGGCCCTCAGCCCGGCTTCTCTCAAAGCCTTAATCTTCGCCAGCAGCTCGGGTAGCTGGATACCCTCATGCATTGTTGGCTCCGAGTTCCACCACGGCCGGTGCTTGCGCTGCTTCCCGCTTGGCTTCGGCAGCTCCGGGTGGTGGTTGGTGACGTAAAACCACTTCGATTTCCAATCTTGGTTGGAGTCGATCAGCTTCTACCAGAGGTACTGCTCCGCGGCGTCCTCCCTCATCTGGATCCTGGCTCCCCCCACTATTCGGGGATTGTTGGCGCTGGGCTGGGGCTTCACCCGGAAGAATTTCCGGAACAAGATCCAATGGGGCCTGGTCCCGAAGAAAGCTTCGCAGAAATGTACGAAAACTGAGGTATGGAAGATACCTTTGGGGTTGAGGTTGAGGTACTCGATGTCGTAGTACCCTAGCAGCCCCTTGAAGAAGTCACTGGCTGGAAGAGACAACCCTCGCTCCGCGAACCGAGTGAACATCGGGATCTCGTCCGGGCTTTTCTCCATGCGGTACGGATCCCCTGCAGCGGCTCTCCACATGTCCACCTCCTTCTACCGCAAGAATCCACTGTTGAGAAGGGCCAGCAGATCTTCAGTCTTGGCCTTGGATTTCTTCCACTCTCAATTTGGATTTGGCCGCGGCGGAGACACCTGCGGCGATGTCCCCGCGGCAGATCCGGCCTCCTCCTCACGAGCCCTTTTCTTCCCACCAGCGGCCTTCAAGGTCTTCGATCGCGACGGCTTGATCCTCCAAGTGCACGGTGTCTTCACTCGCATCCGCTCCGGGGCTACGCTGGTGATTTTCTACAGCGGCGCGTTCGGATCTACAATCCTTTCAACGGCGGCAGTGCGCACTGGCGGTGATTTCTGGCTCGATCTGCTAGGAATGGCTGTGAATGCATAGGGTGAAAAAACCTAAGGGTTTTGGCTTCTATTTATAAGTCGACAGCGGCCTCCCAATGGCCGGATGGATAAGACCGCGCACTGCTGACTCAGCGGTGGTGCCTGACTCTTCAACTTCTACTAGTCGACACGCCTCATCTAGGGGGCTCGGCTACTTCTACTCAACTTCCTGGGTAGCGACAAGACTCAAGAGCAACTCAGGACACATTCTACAAGATGACCCTTCAATTCGAGAGGAAGTACTCGACTCAAGGCTCGAGGGCTCCATGCCACGTGTCCTTCGGTTTTTTCTCCGGATTTTACGGGATATTCTTCCCAAAACTTCAAATGGACCCTCAACAAGAGTCTACAACTCAACCTAAGGCTCGGGGGCTACTCCATATGGAGTGCGGTTTTGCAATCACACTTCCATATCTGTTTCGGCTTCAAGACAACACGAGCATTGTTGAAGACCTTCAAGGGCAGCACTCGAGGACGCTTGGGACTACTCAAGAAGACTTTAGGATTGCTCAAATATCAGCTGGAGTACATTCCAGCCTCGGGATGCTTCGACTACTCTTGAGGACTTTTGACTTGTAGCGCTCAGGGACGCTTGAGGACTACTCGTTAAGGCCGTCAAGACTACTCGAAGCTATCCTTCTCGACTACAAAGTACTCGGGGGCTTGTCGTATGGACATCCCTGGGCCCACTACCTCGGTGGGTACCAGGACTGACTACTCGGTGGGCCCCTGGGACTACCCGACTTACGTCGCACGGCACCTGATGGCGTGAAGCACAAGGACTACGGAAGAGAAGTACTCGGATAGGAAGCTGTACATGTCCCGCACTGTATAGAGGACTCCTAGACGTACTCGACTAGTACTCTCTCCCTGAATCGACTTGTAACCCTGCCTCTCGGACTATATAAGGCGAGGCAGGGACCCCTCTCTCTCTCACGGCTTAAGATTGCATCATGTTGTAATCGCACCCAATCAATCCAGAGCCACGTAGCATACAGGACGTAGGGTATTACGCACCTCGCGGCCCGAACCTGTCTAAATTGTGTGCCACGTGTCTCTTCCTTCGAGTTACCGATCTCGGTGAGGCCACATTCATCTACTTCGGGTACTCCCCGTAGTAGGTTGCCGGTCTAAAACACCGACAGGTACTATCCACTTACTTGGACTTCAGCTGTATGGTAGGGTTCGGGGCGGCGGCCACCGTTTCCGGCTCTATTCGGGCGGGTACAGTTGTACAGCCTCTGCATAGTGTTTAAACCTACAGCTATAGTCCGTGTCCACTAGTTATGGACAGTACTGCTATCTACCGCTACTTCCAACTAGACTCTTATCTTGTGCTTCTTCTCTCCCCCGAGTGTGTGAGCTCGGCCTAATGCCGTTCAGATGTGGGGATAGGAGCACGTGGGCCCCACATCGCAGATGAGATTTGGGAGCTAGATCACTTGTTGAGGAGTGTGGACCCGAGAGGCGTGGACCTCCCGGAGGTATGGACCTCGCTGCTTATTCTGCATACCTTGATTGTTTCTTCTGCGCTGCATGCATAGCTTTCTACTACCCAATATAGGTTTTATCCATGCATATTAGATTCAACCACCGCTTTTGCTCTTTGTTGGGAAGCTGACATGACCTACCCGCTTATCGGGTAGATGATGGCGTTTCAGACTTGGTAACTGTCTACGATTTCAACTTCATCGACGAAGGTGTGAAGGCTAGAGCTGGTCCTATGCTCGAGTTTGCCTGTGGAGCTGGAGACGCTTCGCTTCGATAGATTCGCTGCGTAGGTGTTTTACCTTTCTTGATTCAGTCTGGTTGGACTTGTACCCAACTTGTGCCGAAGAGTTATACTCTGATGTTGTAATAATATGATGTAATGTCTCTTTTATTTCTGTGTTATATGGATTTGTACTATTTGAGACAGGGATTGCACATGATAGCCGCTTCCTGGGACTATCACGGAGGTGCAGAGAGTCGGGTTTCCGTTCGCGGAAATTCGGTTCGTTTCAATGAGCATGTATTAGCTATTATGGATTAGAAAGACTTCTTTCCCTGTGGGAGAATATAAATATGTTACCTGGTTTTACTCCTGGTTAAAATGCTACAATGGTATATTCATATCTGTGCGCTTGTGGATACATTGTTTATATATAACTTATTTTCTAGAGATCCAAGTCATATGTAAGAGTACCATATCCATGCGTTTTCAGGCACACCTGTCTGGCTGACAACCTATATGGAGTTGTGCTATGAATCGTGTCGGAATTCATCTTTTAGTTTATCTAAAAGCAACATCCGATATACACTCAGCATCATGTTAAGATATACCTTCACATTTCTGGTGTCGTTGATAGAGGTGGATCCTATATCTGTTTCTGGTCGATGACGTTAGTAATGTCAACATACATGCGCTCGAACCGCCTGCTCAGCAATGTGAGGTCCTCCTCGCCCAGCAAGTTGAACGCCTCAAATGGCATGTACATAAGGCAAGACAAAGAAAAATGCCTTGAAGCCGTGTTAGCATTAGTCCTTGAACCAAACACGAGAGCCTGACTATGAGGGTCAGCCGGGTTCTCGATATTTGCACACACCCCACGGTACACCTCGAACGACTTGAGCTTGGAAAACAGCTCGTCCACCGTGAGGGTCTCATACTCAATAATGGCCTCGACCTTTTCACTCCACACGGTAAGATCTAGGGAATGCAAGAGCTTGATAGCCATGTCATGGTCATCATATGGGAGCACTACCACATTAGCCCTCATGTTGTTCACAATCATCATGAACCGCTAGAACATGGCATCTATCGACTCACCGAGGAGATGCGTGAAGTTTTTGTACTCCCTCTGGTAGGTCGCAAAGAGCCGAGCCAGAACCTGAGCATTCCCAGCGTGAGCATTCTTCAACTGCTCCCAGGTCCTACATGCCAAGTCCTCTGTCTGGACTTGATCGAATTCAGATTGACACAGAGCACGATTACATGTAGTCGACCGCCTTGTTGTTGGCATCAAACATGTCCCTCTATCCTGGAGAAAGGAAGTTCATAGGATGAACATAAGCTGTGTTCACCGTGACATCCCACAGGACCTGACCCTTGCCACGGAGGAAAGCAGCCATCCGCCTTTGCAACATCTGGTAGTTAGTACCATCAAAGTGTGGAGGACCCAAACCCCATTCCTGGTATGCCATCTTTGGATCTTAGACTGGTTAGAATCATGAAGATCCATAACCGTCTGACACCAATTGAAGGACCGATTAAGCGACCAGAGGAGCAGAGTGAATGGGAGCCGATAAAATTTTTTCGAAGGACGAACCCGGCCTATACCGAAAATTCACAACCGAGGGTACCCACACGAGTTTGCCAAGGTCGTGTAGTTACAACGGACCTACCAACCCTAGGAACAAACCCCAACTCAAAGCAACACGGAAGTGCAACTAAAGAAGCAAAGGACATAGGTGGACAGTCAGCGGTGACCGGGCGGACGGTCTGCGTGCGAGTGGTGGATGGTCTGCGAGACAGGGGCGAACAGTCTGAAAAAGGACACCGAACCTCCAGTATGCATCCTCCAAAATTCGGATGGTTCGCGAGCTCACTGCGGATAGTCTGCTCCTCACGGACAGTCCGGTCCCACCTGGCGGACGGTCCGGCCAACAATCTCGAACCAAAACCTACCGAACAAGTGCATTGAAACGAAGTGACTCAAGAACTCGTGAAGATCACTAGGAGTGGCTGGTTGTTGAGCTCCTCGCGGACGGTCTGCCAGGTGCGGGAACAGCAGCCTGAGCCTGAAAATGCAAGCACGAGCTCACCTATCCATCCAAGGATCTCCCAAACGGCTTGAGATCTTGAGGAAAGATTTGGCGGAGATGTGAAGCATCCCTAGGGGATGCTATGCCTCAAAACTTGAGCTCTCAAACAAACTAAATCTCTGAGAATTGAATCTCAATCGAGCTCTACCAAAAGCTAGGGTTCCAACAGAAATACTTCAATCGAGCTCTACCAAAAGCTGAGTTTGAGGGGTCGCGATCAAGAACAAAGATGCACGAGGCAACTATCCATGATCCCCACCAACAAATCCGAAACCAAACACCTCAGAATCGAAGGAACAAGGTGCGCACGAAAATCCAATGAAAATAGCTCGAAAAAGACACGAAAATCACACGAGCTACAAGAGGGAAATCGACACAACCATGAATGCTTCCATTCACTCGGAGGTCAGATTCTTTACAAATGTGTGAAAAATCTAAACCTATGAGGCAAGGAAATGAGAAGCAGTCCGGAAGGATTGTTTGCCCAAAAACCCTAGAGATAATTTATGAGTCCCTTAATGATGGAACTTGGTGATGTTTATTGCTTGACTTAATTATATTGTACAATTCTTGATTGTAATAGTAGGCACACTTATAAATGGTAATCAACTAGAATTTTATGCTAAAATATTGAAAGTAAGGACATAATCTTTGTTTCTTTTCAGCAAAAGAACTCCAACGGCCAAAAAGCCTCTCATGTCTAGAGTTTGGTGATGTATTTAGCACCCGACGGTTAAGTCTGGCTGAGTATTAGTATACTCAGCCTTGCTTTAAAAATTTTGTTGCAGGTGTTTTTTGGCCTGGTGAGATTCCTCCCGGCTAGGAGCTAGAATGGGTGGATGACGATGAGTGATGGCATCACGGTCGGCCTCCTGTGATCTTTATCATTGCACTAGTTTATTTGATTCCACTGTTTTTGAACTCCGACCTTTACTTATCGTGTCAGGAACAATGGTTTGTAATAATTAAACCTTAGGGGTAATTTGGTTTTAATTTGTGTTTGTACTCTAGACTCGCCTTTTTGTGAGTTTTAATGCATATGTTCAATCCTCTGTGTGATTTCCAAGTGATTTACTTGGCGTTAACCCAGCAACTAACAACGGGATGATACTTTACTGTCGCTTCATGGCCAAAGTGGATTGGTTTAGACGATAGTACAATATTTTACTGGGCGGGTTGTCACAACTAATATCAGAGTGATTATATTCACCGGAGATTAATTAACAATCTTAATCACTGGTTTTCAAATAAAATTTGCCAAGATTGTTTGGATTCGCAAAATACACTGGACCGTTAAGGATGAATTATACCGAGAGGCCCTAGAGGGAATGCGAGGGATGGATGGGACCTAATCCAAAGGGAACCCACCGTCGTGTTTCTGTCTCACCATATTTTGCCATACGTGGACGTTCCGCATGGTGAATATGTGAGGCAAGGATGCACTCCAATCAAAAGGATAGTGTCTGAGGTTGGACGCTGTCCATGCAGCGGCTTGACGCATGGAGACCGTTTCTATAGTGAACGGTAATGTATGTGGACGCCTTTGTGAGTGATTGCACGAAAGGTTCGTTGTGTTCTGTGATCTTCTGTAGGTACACTAACCACATTTCGTAAGTCTCTAAGTAAGCATCGACTAGTTCTCGACTAGTTATTACAGGGAGAAACGTGTATATGCCTTGACACCAGCACTAACTTCGATTTTCGGCTTGATCACCGTGTGAGGACGAATAGGACGTCTTGCACCATGTGCTCTCTAAGGTCAAATTTTGCTAATGTATTATTTGTGTTGTATAGCCTCTCGTGTGCATGTGTGTTGATGTCCAAAGATTTGGTGTCGCTGTTTACTTGATTTTTGCTGTAGCGAACATGGCCTCATATGCTATTAGTTTATGTTTGATTTTGGTGATTCATGAGAACATGATCATTGGGACTAAACATATTGTTTCAGCATGTCTTTGTAGACACTTCTAGGTCCCAAGGATGCAAGAAAACCACATGCCAAAATGCCAAAACAAAGGGTCAAAACCGAGCAAGAAAATGAAAAAAAAAGAAACCGTCGGATGAACCGACGGCATCAAATTAACAAGCGTCGGTGCAATCATCGGACGAGTTGGTACACGAGTCAAACCCTAGGTACCGTTGGATGAACCGACGGTCCATTATTTAGTAGCGTCGGACGAGTTGCAGAGGAAGAGCAAGGAAGACAGTAGCACCGGATGATCCGACGGTCTGAGTGGGGACACCGTCAGTCTATCCGACGCTCAGTTTGAATTCATACAGAAACGCGCCAAGATGAAGCCTTCAGCATCGGATGATCCGATGCCTTGGTCAAGATGAAGCGTCAGTCTATGCTACGGTGGAGTGGAAGCTAACAGAGGTGACTTGAGCGCAGAGTCTTCAGCACCAGATGATCCGACGCACCGTCGGTGCATAGCGTCGGAGCAGTTGTGTCAGAGAACCTCAATGGCTATGTGACGTGGGAGGGACACTGGATGAACTGACGCCCTGGAAAAGCTTAACGTCGGATCATCCGACGGTAATACTTTCAGCAGCTTTTGGCCAAAGGCTAGTTCGATGCCTTGGGATATTTATACCCCCTGCACTCACCCATTTGAGGTGGCTGGATTGTGTGGAAGTGCAGAGGTGTTCAAGACACATTGAAGATCATATCCAATCCATCCAAGCGCTTAATTGCTCATCCTTAGACATGCATATGCTTAGTGTATGTGCTTAGTGCTAGTCTTAGCTTAGAGCCGAGTGAGTGCAAGGTTGTGCCAACCTTATGAGGTGATTCTTGAGTGAATCAAGTTGTACAAGGTTCGCCGGAAGCATTGGGGCCTAAGTGGCTCACCGGCAATTGTCATCGACCCTCCTGCCTGGTGTGGAGCAGCGAGGACACTTTGTGCGGGGGACGTGGAGACCCCCTTCCTTGGTGGAGAAGCTCCTTAGTGGAGGCAGCTGTCGTATGGACCTCCCTGGGCCCACTACCTCGGTGGGTAACAGGACCGACTACTCGGTGGGCCCCTGGGACTACTCGGCTTGCGCTACACGGCACCTGAAGGCGTGGAGCACAAGGACTGCACAGGAGTAGTACTCGGTTAGGGAGCTGTACATGTTCCGCACTGTATAGAGGACTCCTAGACGTACTCGACTAGTACTCTCTCCCTACTCCGACTTGTAACCTTGCCTCTCGGACTATATAAGACGAGGCACGGACCGATCCCCTCATCCAATCTCCTCTCATACAACTCACGGCGGACCATTGCGCCATCTTGTAATCGTGCCCTATCAATCCAGAGCTACGCAGCATACAGTACGTAGGGTATTACGCACCACGCGGCCCGAACCTGTCTAAATTGTGTGCCACATGTCTCTTCCTTCGAGTTACCAATCTCGGCGAGTCACAATCATCTACTTCGGGTACTCCCCGTAGTAGGTTGCCGGTCTAAAACACCGACAGCTGGCGCGCCAGGTAGGGGCTCTCGCTCGAGATCACATGGCGAACTCGACGGCTTCCGTCTACTTCAAGCCAACTGTCGCCTTCAACCGTGGCGACACCTTCGTCTTCGGCGCCTGGGTCTGCACTGCTGATGGCGCGGGCTCCTTCCAGCGCCGCCTGATCATGCAGCCCGACTCGAAGACAGGCCTTGTGACACTTCCCGAAGTCGTCACAGGCGAACTCGCCGGCAAGTTCGGCGAAATTTCGCTCTCCGACCACCATGCTGACTTCGAGCTCGAGTCCGTCTCCAACTCGGACCCGACGTCGCCATGGGCCATCGCATGCGAGCCGGCTATTCAGCCATCGCAGGCGGCCTCCTCATCGCTCGAGCCCTCCTCGTGCGGCCCCTACACCCTCAGCCGGGCCCGCACAGGGACTCCCACTTCGCGCCGGGCCGGCAAGGAGCCCGTACCTGAGTACAACTCGGACTCCGACGCCGTCCCCAACCGCGTTTCGGACTCCAGTCCTCTCTCCGAGTTCTACTCGAACCCGGACTACGAGTTCGACTTCGGGTCGGACCCTGAGGACTCCGAGTCCGAAGACGATCCTACTGAGCTTCCCTTGTCAGGGCCAGCCTCGGGGCTGGTTATAAAATCAACGCCGGCCGGGAGATACGTCTACTGGCCTGACCGCAAGCCCGCTGACCTGGCAAAAGAGGACTCACGCTACGTCGCCTACATCGACTCACTACCGTTCCAGGAGGGAACGCCGCTAGCCCGGGCTGACTCCAACACACCAACTGAGGTGGCACCCTCTGAGTCCAGCCTTGGCACCCCCGATCGCCAAGTCTTCATGGCTGCCGGCGACACCCCGGGACCCTCAGGCACGGCTGAGGACAGATACCTGGAGGACATCTCCGCAGACGAGCTGTCTGCCAATGCACCCGCAGACGAGACCGTCGCCAACAGGGATGCCCGACGCGAACGCAACAGGAAGCGTAGCGAACGGCGCCGGCGGCTCAGAGACAACCTTCCCATCCGCAACCTTGCGGAAGCTCTCGAGGCGGTCGAGAGCAGAGTACACACCACCCCTGAGCAGTGCCTCATGTCGATCACAGCGATCGCACGCCAGGCTCAGGGCATACGCGCTGGAGAGGTCATCGCCAAGCTCGCTGAAGACGCTTACTTCATGCGGGTCGACAACAGAGTCAGTCAACCTCCTCCGGCTAAACCCCGCAACAACGAAGCTACTAGTCGCAGCGCCAATGCTGGCCCCAACCGTACTCGAGCTGACATCCCAGCCGATGCAAACCGCCGCCGCTCCAACGCCGGCGGACCTTCACTGCAAGACCATGGCAACCGAGAAGTTGCCCCCCACCGCGCTCTGGCCGGTGGCGGCGGCAGCGACGACGGCAGCTCCAACCACGAGGCCAACAGAAGAGCCGGGGGCGGCGGCGGCCGCGGCGGCCGAGGCCACGCGAACAGCCACGCCTCCGGCGCCTCGCACGGCGGGTACGACGCCCGCCAGAAGATTGAGGAGCTGCGGCGGAAGAAGTCGACCACTGCCGCTGAAGGCGACGGCTTCCCCTCCTTCTCACCTCGACTTCGCAACCTGCTCCTCCCCGACAAGTTCAAACCTTTGGGGATCACCAAGTACGACGCAAAGCAGGATCCTATCCAGTGGCTCCGATGCTACGCCCTCTCCATCGAGAACGCTGGCGGCAACAGCGACACCAAATGCCTCTACTTCCCCTTCTGTCTGGACCAAGCACCACTCACATGGCTCGAGTCGCTAGACAAGCACTCGATCGACAAGTGGGACCAGCTGAAGGAGCAGTTCACGAGTAACTTCGCGGGCGCCATGGGCCGCTCGGGTACTCGCATGGACCTGGCCATGATCAAGCAGGAACAAGGCGAGACCCTCCGCAAGTACATGCGCCGTTTCTTCGACAAGCGCGCTACCGTCGTCGACGTCACCGACAAGGAGGTCATCGACCTCTTCCAGGACGGGCTCTACCATCGCCGCACCTTCGAGGACTTCGGTCGTCGCCGCCCCAGGTCCATTCCCCACCTCAAAGACATGATCACGTCCTGGGCGGATGAAGAGGACAAGGCCAACGCCAAGTACGACGCCATCCGTGGCAAGTCCAAGCAGAACCAGGGCGGCGGCAGCGGCAGCAATGCAAACCAAGGCGCCCGCAACAACAACAACAAAAACAACAACAACTACTCGGGTCCCAACCGCAAGCGCAAGCCAGACAACACCGTCGCGGCTATCCAGCGCCCTGTGAAAGGGAACTCGAAGAAGACCTCTGGCGGGTTCAAAGACCTGCTAAAGGAGAAGTGCCCGTGGCATCCAAACGGCAACCACACTACCGGAGCCACCGCACCCTCACGACCAAAAGGGCAAGAAGAAGGACGGCGACAACGACGACTTCCAAGAACCCGAGAAGACCGTCAACGTCCTCTTCGGCGGATTGCCCAGCAGGCGGGAGCAGAAGGCTACCCGTCGTGAAGTGAAGTCCATTGAACCAGCGGTTCCGACCCCTCTCAGGTGGTCGGAGGTACCCATCACCTTCTCCCGCGCGGATCAATGGACCAACTTCTCCGAACCAGGACGGTTCCCCCTCGTCCTGAAGCCAACGGTGGCGGGCTCCAAGCTCAACAAGGTGCTCATCGACGGTGGAAGCGGGCTCAACGTCCTCTTCACCAAAACCTTGAAGAAAATGAAGCTCGACATCACCCCAATGCTCACCAAGGGCAGTACGCCCTTCTACGGCATCGTCCCAGGCAACGCGGCTATCCCATTGGGCTCAGTGGTACTGCCAGTTACCTTCGGGGCGTCTCGAGACAACTACCGCACCGAGTACATCAAGTTCGAGGTCGCGGATTTCGAGACCTCTTACCATGCCATCCTCGGCAGGCCGGCCATCGCCAAGTTCATGGCGGTGCCCCACTACACCTACTTGGTACTCAAAATGCCAGGTCCAGCCGGTGTACTCTCCCTCCAAGGGGACTTGAAGATCTCCCACGACTGCGATACAGAGGCCGTGGTGATCGCTTCAACAAACCAAGTACCCAACGCGATGATGGAGGTCTACGCAGCGTCGAAGAAGCTTGCCACGAGCGAACTCGACATTCCAGAGAAGTCTGACAGCGCCAACAAGCCTCAGCCACCTGAGGAGGTACTCGTCGGGACCGGTCGACCTCGGAACGGGCAACCCCGCAGAAGACCACCACCATCGGGGCCGGCCTCGACCCCAAATAGGAAGACGCGCTCATCAGCTTCTTTCGGGCTAACCGCGACATCTTCGCGTGGAAGCCAGCGGACATGCCAGGAGTGCCCAGGGAGCTAATTGAGCACTGCCTTAACGTCGACCCAAAGGCCACCCCTAGGCGACAACACCTCCGACGCTTTGCCGACGACAGACGGGATGCCATCAAGAAGGAGCTCGCCAAGCTACTCGCAGCCGGCTTCATCAGAGAAGTCTTCCATCCTGAGTGGCTCGCCAACCCCGTCCTCGTCCGCAAGAAGAACTCGAACGAGTAGAGGATGTGCGTCGACTACACCGACCTCAACAAGCACTGCCCCAAGGACCCCTTCGGGTTGCCGCGGATTGATCAAGTCATCGACTCCACGGCGGGCTGCGACCTACTCTGCTTCCTCGACTGCTACTCCGGGTACCACCATATCGCAATCAAGGAGGAGGACCAGGAGAAGACCGCGTTCATCATCCCGTTTGGCGCGTACTGCTACACGACCATGTCATTCGGGTTGAAGAACGCCGGCGCTACATACCAACGGGCCATCCAGGCCTGCTTCAAGCGGCAACTCAACAAGAACGTCGAGGCCTACGTGGATGACGTGGTTGTCAAAACCGAGGACTCCAAGTACCCTCATCGACGACCTTGAAGAGACCTTCGCATCGCTACGCAAGTACCGCTGGAAGCTCAACCCGAACAAGTGCGTCTTCGGCGTCCCTTCGGGCAAACTACTCGGCTTCATCATCGCCCGGCGCGGCATCGAAGCCAACCCCCGAGAAGATCTCCTCCATCACCAGCATGAAAGCTCCCACGAGCATCAAAGACGTCCAGAAGCTGACGGGGTGCATGGCGGCATTGAACAGATTCATCTCGAGGCTAGGAGAACGGGGCCTCCCCTTCTTCAAACTACTCAAGCATCACGAGAAGTTCGTGTGGACTCCAGAGGCGGATCAAGCCCTTGCCCAGCTCAAGGACTTCCTGTCGAAGCCTCCAATCCTCACAGCTCCTCACAAGGGCGAGCAGCTGTTTCTCTACCTAGCTGCGACTACTCACGTGGTCAGTACTGCCATCGTTGTCGAGCGGCAGGAAGACGACCACGCCTACCCGGTCCGGGGCGCCCGCCTACTTCGTCGGCCGAGGTTCTATCGAGTCCAAGGCTCGCTATCAGCCCGTGCAGAAGCTCCTGTACGCTCTACTCATCACCTCGCGGAAGCTACGACACTACTTCCAGGAGTACTCGGTCTCCGTCGTCACCGACTACCCGCTCGGCGACATCCTAAGGAACCAAGACGCCACCGAAAGAATCTCCAAGTGGGCTGTCGAGCTCGGCGCCCTCACCATCGACTTCAAGCCACGCACAGCCATCAAGTCGCAAGCGCTAGTCGACTTCATGGCAGAGTGGCGGGAGAACCAGCTACCTACTCCCACCGTGCGACCAGAGCATTGGGTGATGTACTTTGATGGCTCACTCAACCTCGAGGGCGCAGGCGCAGGGGTACTCCTGATCTCTCCAACGGGCGAACAACTCAAGTACGTCCTGCAGATCTTCTGGAAGGTCTCAAATAATGAAGCCGAGTACGAAGCTCTCCTACACGGGCTCCGCCTCGCGGCTTCACTGGGCATCAAGCGGCTACTAGTCTACGGCGACTCCGCAGTGGTCATCAACCAAGTCAACAAGTCCTGGGACCGCAACAAGGAGAACATGGACGCCATCGCCTAGAAGTCCGCAAGCTCGAGAACAAATTCTATGGTCTCGAGTTCCATCACATCGTCCGCGACAACAACGTTGCAGCGGACGTCCTGTCGAAGCTCGGATCCACCCGCGCTCAACTACCCGCGGGCGTCTTCGTCCATGAGCTTCACGCGCCATCCATCCCGGAGCCGGCGCCACCGACCACTGTCCCAGTCCATCAACCAGCTGGGCAGGAGGTCATGATGATCGACGTGGACTGGAGGCAACCCTTCATCGACTACCTCAGCGAGCAGAAGGTCCCCTCCGACAAGAACGCAGCCGAACAACTCGTTCGCCGCGCCAAGTCTTACGTCCTCGTCGGTGACAAGCTTTACAAGCGGGGCGCATCTTTTGGAGTACTCATGAAGTGCGTCCCTCGCGACGAAGGCAAGGACATCTTGGAGGAGATCCACAAGGGCGTCTGCGGCAACCACGCGTCCTCACGCACGCTGGTCAGCAAGGCCTTCCGGTGAGCCTTCTACTGGCCCACAGCCCTGGGCGATGCCGAAGAACTCGTCAGAAGGTGCCAAGGATGTCAGTACTTCGCCAAGCAGCAACATGTCCCAGCCTACAAGCTAGTCACCATCCCGCCAACCCGGCCCTTTGCCCGCCGGGGGCTCGACATGATTGGGCCACCGCCAACCGCGCCGGGAGGTTTCAACGGTGGCACCGGTGGCTATCGACAAGTTCACCAAGTGGATCGAGGTCAAGCCGGTCACATGCCCCAAGGTCGACGAGTACTCGACTTCTCGGATGAACTCGTACACCGCTATGGGCTACCCCACCGCATCATCACAGACCTGGGGTCCAACTTCAACAACCACCAATTCTGGGAGTACTGCGAGAACAGCGGAATAGACGTCCGGTATGTCTCAGTTGCCCATCCACGGGCCAACGGACAAGTCGAGCGCGCCAATGGGATGGTGCTCGACGCCCTCAAGAAGCGGCTACACGACGCTGCTAACTCCAAAGGTGGCAAGTGGATCAAGGAACTACCCAACGCACTGCGGGGGGCCGCGGACTCAACCATCCAAGCCAACGGGGCAATCCCCCTACTTCTCGGTCTACGGCTCCGAAGCCATCCTCCCTGCCGACGTCATATGGAACTCGCCAGCAGTGGAGCACTACGACGAAGGCGTCTCAGAAGACAGCAGACGAGCTGACATCGACAGCCTCGAAGAAGCTCGCTGCGCCGCCCTCGTCCAATCAGCATGGTACCTGGAGGGTATCCGACGCTACCATGATCGCAACATCAAGGAACGCTCCTTCAACGTTGGGGATCTCGTCCTCCGCCGTATCCAGAACACAGAAGGACTTCACAAGCTCAGCTCCCCCTGGGAAGGCCCCTTCACCGTGGCTAAGGTGACCGGGCCAGGCTCCTACCACCTCCAAACACTTGAAGGCGAAGACGTCAACAACTCGTGGAACGTCGACCAACTCTGTCGATTCTACGCCTAGTCTACACGACTACTCCGGGGTTCAAGTCCAATCGACTACATCAACACCCCTCGCCGCAAGCGACCCTCCGGGTCCTGGCCCCAGTCTCCAGACTACTCTTTTCCAGGGTCCAGCCCGTGCGGCTACCTACGGACCCTGGGCTGCGACGAGCGTCAAGGACTCTAGCAGCGGTCTACCAAGAGACCACACTCCAAGATCCAGCCTGCGCGGCTACCTACGGATCTACGATCCAGCCTACACGGCTACCTACGGATCACTTGCTGCAAGCGGCTACCCGCTCCAGTGGTACTTAGCTGTAAGCGGCCTCCGGGTCCAGGCGACTACTTTGTAACTACGGCCCTGGCCACCCAGGTGTACTTCTTCAGTAATAAAGTTTGATTGTTTCATCAACTTCTTTACTGTCTACTCCCTACGACGGGACCACTGAAGTCGAGTACCACTACTCGCACCTACTCCACGATGGGCGCTCCGCACTCTGAGATCGCGACTACGAGTACTCATTGCTGGAAAATTTCATTTCATTGATACATGAACAATTCATTACAAATGTTTCCTGTACAACTACGGCTACTAGCTACCTATGCAGGGCTACTGGAGGTTCAGCTTCTCGGCTACCTGCTCCGCGATGGGAGCCATCTCGCTCCGGCCGGCTCGCGCACCGCTCATCCGAGCGTTGGCGGCACCCCCGCCGGCGACCACCTCCACTGGGGCCTTCGGGAAGTATGACTTCATGAAGGCCAGGACTTGCTTGGGGATCGACTTGGCCATGTGCTTGACGTAGGCGGCCAGCCGGCTTGGTGCTTCACGAAGTCGATCCGCCAGCGGAGCGATCTTGGGGCCGCCCGGGTGCGGCACCAGGAGCCTCGCGATTGGGAGAGCAGCCTCTTCAAGATCCTTCAGCTGGGCCCGGAGCGCCTCGCAATCTTCGTTCAACTTCTGCAAAGATTTGTAGCAGTTGACGAGATCCCTGTCAGAGGCAATCCGCAGCTCCATGTGCGTCTCGCACTCGAAGGCAAGTTCCTTGTAGTCGAGCTCGAGTACCTGGCGGGCTTCCTGCTCCCGGTAGAAGAGGTTCTTCATGCTCAGCTCCGAGGCCTTCAGCTGCTCCACCTGGCCCTCAAGCTCTGCAACACAACAACGCAACAGCGGGTCAGACGCTTCTCGGCTTTCAACAAGTACTCGACAAGTCGAAGGATGTACCTTTGTTCTTGTTGCGGAGACCCTTGTTCTTCCGCACCAAGTCGTCACCTTTCGCCTGCAACTCGATGACATCATTGTGGTACTTGGAAAAGGCGGCGTCGAGCTTCGATTGCATGGCGGCCGCGTGCTTCCGCGACTTCACGAGCTGCTCCTCCAGGGCCTCGGCTCGGAGCACAGTGTCGCCGTAACCTTGCAGCAGGTTCGACTTCTCGCGGGATCGCTCCGCGACGTCCTGCACAAGACAAGCTCAAGTCAAGAAGAGTACTCAACAGCAAAGGATTGACTACTCGGGAGGCTATGGCTACGTACCTTCATCCATTGTTCGGCTCGCCGGATCGCCTCCAGGTGCTGGGCCACCGTTGCCGGCTCGACGAGATCGTCGGCCACCAGTTCTATCCTGCCACGGCTACTCGACATAGCCTCCGTCATCGGTGCTGAGTGGATAGGCTCCGCGTCTTGGATCTCAGGGGAGCGGATAGCCACCTCCAGAGCAATCTCTGGCGACGTGGTGACCGCCTCTCCCCCGGCAGGCTTCTCGACGACCTCCGCTACGGGCTCGGGGGCTCCCTCTGGAGCCTCCGGGGCCTCTGGTGTCAACTCTTGCATGGGCACCCCTGCAGGGATGTCACCTCCTTCAGCTCCTGCCAACAAACGACACGCGCATTAATGCCTACGACTACTCATCCTGGAGCTTTGCGGCTTCAAGAAAGGTACTCACCCTCGACTACGACCGCCTCCGGCAGTGGCCCTTCGGTAGCCGAGGGCTCAGTCACGGCTTGGGCATCGGGAGCAGCTTCCTCGACAGGCGGCAAGACTTCTTCCGCCACCGCTAATGAGGGCTCGTCCCCATCCCAGCTCAGATCTGTGGATTTTCTGCAGAAGTATTCACAGAGGGTCATCAGGCAAACATCGACTACTACATTTAGTACTACTCGCGAAGATATGGTACTTACAAGTTCGACCGGACGATGGTCACGGCCGGAGCACCGAGGATGCTGGCGATATCCACCAGTCCACCCTCGGCGGGCGTCTCTTCCTCCGCCTCTGCGGCTACTGCCTCCTCCCCGGCGGCGGCGGCCGACGCAGACGTCTCCTGCGTTCCCGAAGCCACCACCTCTTCAACGGCGGCGGCCACGGGTACTCTGCTCCCTTCCGGAGCAGGGGGCTGGCGCTCCAACTGCGCCAGGAGTTCTTCAACGGTGGGGGCTGGACTACGGCTTCCAGCCGGTTCCCCCACCGGGTCCCACACGCCCTCGTCGCCCTCCTCGACGGGCTTCGATGGCGGCACCTCCTGCACACAAGGAAGGCTACTCGTTAGCCCATGTAGTCGAAACTATGGGTACTCGACTACTCTGCTCAAGAAGACTTACCTCCTGAGGCGTGGTCTCCGAGACCTTTAGCTTCTTTGTCACCCGCTTCCTGGCGGGGTTGCGCGGCTTCCGTGGCGGCGCGGCAATGCTAGCCTCCAAGCTAGCCGGAGGGTCTTGGACAAGTGGAACATGAGGCAAGCCCGGGCGGCTAAACCTCGACCGCAGCTGGAAGGTCCTGAAGAGTTTCTTCGTCTTCATCGTCGTCATCGGAGGTATCCTCCACGATGACGGTATCGTCGTCTTCACCGACTTCGCGGCGCTCCTTCACCTTCCCCTCCACCGGGACCTCAATCCCGCTCGGTGGCGGCTGCGGCTCGGAGACGAACCGCTTCACATCATCCTGCGCAAGACACAAGACGTCAGCAACTCTACTACGAGTACTCACTACTCGACGAGGAGAGTACGACTACTCACCTCCTTGGGCGGGCGCGCGGCGGAGTACTCCTCGACCGGACACGCCGTGTACGGCGGCATGTCCTTGAAGATCCTCGTCAACCTCTCGACAATGTCGTTGTCGTCCAGCTCGCCCCCCGGCATCCGCGACGTGTCGTCGTCGCCGGTGTACTCGAAGCCCAGAGTCTCCCGCGCCATCAGCGGCTGGATCCTGCGCTTCATAAAACTGAAGGCCACGTGCTCGGCCCTCAGTCCCACATCCCTAAGCGTCTTGATGCGTGCTAGCAGCTCAGGGAGCTGGATTCCTTCTTGCATGGTGGGCTCTGTGTTCCACCAGTCGCGGTGCCTGGGCTGCCGTCCGCTCGGCTTCGGCGCAGCCGGGGTGGTGGTTCGTGATGTAGAACCACCCGGTCTTCCGATCCGTGTTGGAGTCCACGAGCTTGTACGCCGAGTGCTTGCTCCGCGGCGTCCTCCCTCGACCGGATCCCGGCTCCTCCGACTACTCTGGGGTTGGAGGCACTGGGCTGCGGCTTCACGCGGAAGAACTTCCGGAAGAGCACCCAGTGCGGCTTGATTCCGAGGAAGGCCTCGCAGAAGTGGACGAAGACCGACATGTGGAAGATGCCGTTGGGGTTCAGGTTGAGGTACTCGATGCCGTAGTACCCGAGCAGCCCCTTGAAGAAGTCGCTTGCTGGGAGCGCAAGGCCGCGCTCCACGAAGCACGAGAACATCAGGATCTCGTCTTCGGCCTTCTCCATCGGATAAGGATCTCCTGCGGCGGATCTCCACATGTCGACTTCCTTCTCCCTGATGAACCCGCTGTTCAGCAGGGTCAGCAGGTCCTCCGTCTTGACCTTCGATTTCTTCCACTCGCGGCTCGGATCAGCGCGCGGTGGAGACATGGGCGGCGCCGCTCCGGTGGCGGCCGCGGCGGCCTCTGCACGGCTCCTCTTCTTCCCGGTCGCCTTGGACGCCTTGGACGGCGACGGCTTCATCCTCGAAGTACAAGGTGTCTTCACTCGCATCCGCTTGGGGGCTACCCTACAGGCCTCGGGTGGCGGCGCGCTCGGATCTACTACGGCGGCAGCAGGCACTGGAGTGGATTTGCTTCAAGATTCAAGTGGAATCACTGCGGCTCGAATGGGTGAAAAACCCTAAGGGTTTTGGCTCTTATTTATAAGCCAAAACGGCTCCGTAACGGGCGGCTGGATAAGTCCACGCGCGGCTGACTCAGCGGCTGCGCGTGACTCTTCGTATTCTACTAGTCGACGCGCCTCACCTCGGGGGCTCGGCTACTTCTACTCGACTACCTGGGAAGCAGCTAATCTCAAGAGCATCTCAGGACACATTCTCCAAGAAGACCCTTCAATTCGAGAGGAAGTACTCGACTCAAGGCTCGGGGGCTCCGTGCCACGTGTCCTTCGGTTTTGTCTCTCCGGATATTTCGGGATTTTCTTGCCAAAACTTCGGATGGACCCTCAGCCAAAGCCCGCGGCTCGAGGCTCGGGGGCTACTCCATGTGGAGTGCGGTTTTGCAAGTCGCACCTCCATAACAGCTCCGGCTTCAAGACAAGACAGGCAGTTTTTGAAGACCTTCGAAGGCAGTTTTCGAGGACGCTTGGGACTACTCGAGAAGACTTCAAGATTGCTCCAATATCAGCTGGAGTACATTCCAGCCTCGGGATGCTTCGACTACTCTTGAGGACGTTGACTTGCAGCACTCGGGGACGCTTGAGGATTGCTTGTTAGGGCCGTCAAGACTACTTGAAGCTATCCTTCTCGACTACAAAGTACTCGGGGGCTTGTCGTATGGACCTCCCTGGGCCCACTACCTCGGTGGGTACCAGGACCGACTGCTCGGTGGGCCCCTGGGACTACTCGGCTTGCGCTACACGGCACCTGAAGGCGTGGAGCACAAGGACTACACGGGAGTAGTACTCGGTTAGGGGAGCCGTACATGTTCCGCACCGTATAGAGGACTCCTAGACGTACTCGACTAGTACTCTCTCCCTACTCCGACTTGTAACCCCGCTCCCGACTATATAAGGCGAGGCAGGGACCGATCCCCTCATCCAATCTCCTCTCATACAACTCACGGCGCACCATTGCGCCATCTTGTAATCGTGCCCTATCAATCCAAAGCTACGCAGCATACAGGACGTAGGGTATTACGCACCACGCGGCCCGAACCTGTCTAAATTGTGTGCCACGTGTCTCTTCCTTCGAGTTACCGATCTCGGCGAGTCACAATCATCTACTTCGGGTACTCCCCGTAGTAGTTGCCGGTCTAAAACACCGACAGCAGCATCAAGGTGACCGAGGGAGCGTGGCAAGTGCCCAAGTGGCTAGCCTTTGTGGCAAGTCAAGTGGTGCTCTTGGGAGAGACATGGCGACCGGAAGCAATACTCTTCTGTGAGTGCTTCAACATGGACTAGGGGTGGCTTAGTGCCTACTAATACCACGGGATAAATCGCGTGTCAAGAGTTTGCTTCCTCTCATCCCCTTTATGTTTCCGCATTTACTCTATTGCAATCTTTGCTTGCCTTTACTTCCTAGAGTAGTATCATGCTAGGTTTGGCTATATGTTGCAAACCTTGTTTTGGGATGGGAGTTTCACACTAGAATAACCCTAGTTGCACATGTAGATAGTATGTTCTAGTTTATATTTGTGTAAAATTAGTGAAGCCATAGGTTAAGGTTTTAAGTTGCCTAATTCACCCCCTCCCCCTCTTAGGCTAACGAGCATTCGATTCCTTACAAGTGGTATCAGAGTCGGAACTCACTTCCTTCACAAGGATACGCCAATTCGATTGGTAAATTGTGAAAACCGGCTCATTGGAACGGTTAGGCTTCACCGCCTAGTGAAAGGGGTGGATACCTTAGGTTTGGCTCCACATTTCGATGGCACGGGCTATCCTCAGTGGAAGGTTCTCATGGAGGCCTGTCTCTAAGCAAAGGACCGTGGTGTTTGGAGAGTCACCATGAGGGCATGAAAATGGTACTAAGAAGGAAAAGCAATTTGATGTGATTGCTAAGAGTATCATTTTGTCCTCACTAGATGTAGGTGTTTTCAATAGAGTTTTTACTTGTGAAAATGCTCATGAGCTATGGAAAACCATCAATGAGCAAAATGAGGGTTCAGAAGAAGTTGCTAATGAACGCTACAGTTGTCTCCTTGAGGAATTCAATAGATTTAAGCAACTTGAAAATGGAAATGCCGAATCCATGTACTCACGCTTAAATGTGCTTGTCAATGAGATCAATGCTTTAGGTGTGAAGGACATCACGAACTTGAACATCAACCGCAAAATCCTTCAAAATCTCCAGAAGCACGATTATGACTTGGTGAAGGCAATCATCTACAAGAAGAAGCTCGAAGATTTGAAGCCATCTCATATCTTAAGCAAGATCATGGCACATGAGCTTCAACTAATGCCCAAGTCAAAGAAGGCGCCTGTTGATGGTGAAAATCCGTCAACCTAGCCATGAGTTTATGGAGGACCGATTAGGCGACCAGACAGGCGGGGAGTGAATGGGAGCCGATAAAAATTGTTCTCGAAGGAGATTGAAACTCCGACAAGATGAACTAGCTCGGTCGGACCCCCAAAATCAGACGCTCCACACTTCTACCTTCCGTTTGCCAAAACCACGTAGCCACTGGAGTGCTACTGGTCCTAGGAACAAACACTACCAGCAACCTCAACACACACGCACCCACAGCAGAAACAAATCGAAAGCCGGCTGTCCAGAAGGGGCGGTTAGGCTGGGTATAGGGGGCGGTTAGACTGCCTCCACCAGGCAACCAAGAAATCCTCCGAAACACCTCTTCCAAGCACTAAAACGCACCAAAGTTTCACCAACAGAGATCTTTGGTCAGGGCCATGCTAGCTACCAGAAAATCTTGGCGAAAACCAGGGGCCTAGGGGCGGTTAGACCGGCTACTAGGGGCGGTCTAACCTCCTGTACCCAGCAACGAACTCCAAACAAGAACACTTAGCAAACGACACGAGAACGACCCGAAATTTCACCCAGACGCTGATCTGATCAAGGCGAACAAACTCACAGAGGAAAATCCGGCGAAACAAAACTTTGACCTAGAGACCCCAGGGCGGTTAGACCGCCCCCTCTAGGCGGTTAGACTGCAGCTCCCCGAAAAACAGCTCGCGTGTCAAACCCCAACTTCCTCGCGCCCGATCTCCCGAATCACTCCACGGATTGCAGAAAAACATCGGGAATAGCTGGGTTACCTCCTGGGCAACCTCTACCTCAAAGGAATCGACCTGAATCGCTCACAATCAAGAGGAATCGAAGAAATCACATTTCTAGGTCAAGAACTCGCCCAACTCGAAAAATCACCAAATCGAGTCCGATTCAAGGGAGATTTGGGGGCAAAGTCACCAGCCAAAGAGGCACAAGATCCACATACGTGACTCCCACCAAAAACCCCAAGAAATCGTCCTCAAAACACCGCCAACAAAGAGCTCTGAAAATCAACACAAAGAAGGACGGGAAAACCACCTTGAGGAACAACGCCGAACTATCCATACATACCATGAAGGTTCGTACAAGGTCTAGCTTGCCACCCATACATCCATCCCTCTCTCTAGATCTCACATGAAGCTCTCAAGCTAGTCCTAGGAAAAACTAGGGAAAAGAGAGAAAGAAAATGGAAAAACAAATGAGCTAGGTTTCCAAGAGTTGGCTGCCATCCATCCACTCAATGAGTATATATGGAGGCACCCAAAAGACTAAACTACCCTTACTTAACACTAGGGATACAAGCCCCTCAAGGGCGAATTTGGAAGTCTTCAGATTTTCTTCATCAGACGGATGCCCAGCGACCACAACCTGCTTAGCCTCGACACAAGCCTTGCGATCCCGACGCGTGTCCTCCGCTTCGAAGCATCTCGGCGCCGGCGACCAGGGCGGTCAGACCGCCCCCCCTGGGCGGTTAGACCGGCCTGGGCAATCTGACCGGCCCCAGGCAGTCAGACCGCCCCTTTTGGGCGGTTGAACTGGCCTGGGGTGGACGCACCTCCTCGTGGAGTCTTCGGTCTCGGTTTTGTGGCTCAACCAAGTAACCCAGTGGTTTTCTGGTGAACCACTGCAAACCCTGCGAACTCGGTGTAGCCTCCGCCAATCTCTACTCATGACTTGGCTCCCACGTAGTCCCGGCTCGACCTTGATTTTGAGGCTCAACCAAGAAACCGTCCACGACTTCATCTTGCTGTTCATGCCACCATGTGGCCCGCTGAAGGACCGATAAGGCGACCAGAGAGGGGGGGGGAGTGAATGGGAGCCGATAAAAATTCTTCTCGAGGGAGATTGAAACTCCGACAAGACGAACTAGCTCGGTCGAACCCCCGAAATCACACGCTCCGCACTTCTACCTCCCGTTTGCCAAAACCACGTAGCCACTGGAGTGCTACTGGTCCTAGGAACAAACTCTACCAGCAACCACAACACACACGCAGCACCGACAGCGGAAACAACTCGAAAGCCGGCTAACCAGAGGGGGCGGTTAGACCGGGTATAGGGGGCGGTTAGACCGCCTCCACCTGGCAACCAAGAAATCCTCCGAAACGCCTCTTCCGAGCACCAAAACACACCATGGTTTCACCAACAGAGATCTCTGGTCAAGGCCATGCTAGCTACCAGAAAATCTTGGCGAAAACCAAAACTTCACCCAAGGGCCTAGGGGCGGTTAGACCGGCTACCAGGGGCGGTCTAACCTCCTGTACCCAGCAACGAACTCCAAACAAGAACTCCCAGCAAACCACACTAAAACGAGCCAAGATTTCACCAGAACGCTCCTCTGATCAAGGTGAACAAACTCACAGAGAAAGGTCCAGCAAAATCAAACTTTCCTCGGAAAGGCCTAGGGCGGTTAAACCTGGTGCCAGGGGCGGTTAGACCTCCCTCCCCTGAGCACAAAGATCCGAGTGAAAATCCAAGCAAACGGACTCGAAACGCTCCAAGATTTCAACCATACAATCCCCTGGTCAAGGCCAACATGCTACCAGAAGATCTCGGCCAAAATCAAAACTTTCTCCGGACGAGCCCGGGGGCGGTTAGACCGCCCCTCCTACGCGGTTAGACCGCCCTCCCCGAACGGAACGAGAAAAAGGGGAACCGCGGGTCAACCCTCAACTTTGCATCACCCGATCTCCCGATTCACCCAACGGATTGCAGCGAAACTTTGGGGATGCCTGGGTCACCTCATGGACGACCTCTCCCTCAAAGGAATTGCACCAAAACGCTCTCAATCATGGGGAATCGCAAATCTCGTGACCAAACCTCAAGAACTCGAGTTCCAACGAAAACCACCAAATCGAGTCCGATTCAAAGGGGATTTGGGGGCAAAGTCACCAGCCAAAGAGGCACAAGAACCTCATACGTGACACCCACCAAAAACCCCAAGAAATCGTCCTCAAAACACCGCCAAAAAGAGCTCCGAAAATCAACACCAAAGAGACGGGAAAACCACCATGATGAGCAACGTCAAACCTTCTATACATGCCATGAATGGTTCGTACAAGGTCTAGCTTGCCACCCAAACATCCATCCCTCTCTCTAGATCTCACATGAAGCTCTCAAGCTAGCCTTCTAAAAACCTAGGGAAAATAGAGAACGAAAATGGAAAAACCAAATGAGCTAGGGTTCCAAGAGTTGGCTGCCATCCTCTCACCTCTTGGGTTATATAGGCGGCAACCGAATGTCTAAAATGCCCCTCTCTACTAACTAGGGATACAAGCCCCTCAAGGGCGGATTTGGAATTCTTGATGTCTTCACCATCGGACGGATGCCCGGCAACCGCACCCTGCGTAGTCTCGACGCAAGCCATGCGATCCCGACGCGTGTCCTCCGCTTCGAAGATTCCGGACTGCGTCGTCGCACACCGGTCAGACCGGTGCTCCTCACCGGTCAGACCGGTCCCCACCGGTCAGACCGGTCAGACCCACCGGTCAGACCGGTCTGGTGCTACTGCACCTCCGTCTTCGGTTCTCCGGTCTTGGCTTTGTGGATCAACCAAGGAACCCAGTGGTTTTCTGGTGAACCACCGGAAACCCCGCGAACTCGGTGTAGCCTCCGCCAATCTCCACTCATGACTTGGCTCCCACGTAGTCCCGGCTCGACCTTGGTTTTGAGGCTCAACCAAGAAACCGTCCACGACTTCATCTTGTTGTTCATGCCACCATGCGGCCCGCACTTGACCCCGCCGACCACCGGGTCCCTCGAACAAAGCCTACTTGTCTTCTCCACACCGGAGGCCTCACCGCCGACGACCTTTCGCGCTTGTTCTTCACCTCGCACCAACACGAGTCAAGCCGCAACCTGCACCTGCAATACTTAGCCAAGAATCAGTCCACACAACGTTGTCAATCACTCATCACACAAGGAAGCGACCATCCACCGGTCCTTGAACCACACATGGTCCTCAATCTCCCCCTTGATTAGTGCATTGACAACACCCACACGAAAGTAACAAGAGAGAAAAGAAAAAGAAAAGAAACGAACAAAAAGAAACTCCAACAAGCGATCGAAAGCCAAACAAAGGCAAAGAGCAAGATCACTTGAAGAAGACAAGTCTCGGACCCCTTAGGCAAGGGCAGCGGCTCGACACATCCGAGACAAAGCAAAGCTCAAGCAAAGAGCACAAACCACCGAAACAAAGCTCGAAAACTCTCAAAGAGCTCCCCCCCCGCACACATGCAAACTCCCCCGAACCAAAGCAACTCCCCCCGGACGAATGCATGCAAGAAACCACATGAAACGGGCGGGCCGCAAAGCAACTTCGACTCACACCGGTCAAACCGGTCATCACCACCGGTCAGACCGGTGCCCAACATATGTACGGGACCAGCACTCACACCGGTCGGACCGGTGCTCTTCACCGGTCAGACCGGTGAACAACAGAAACCCGAGAAATGGCTCGAAACCACCGAAAACCTTCTAAATGCATCCATTAAGCCATTTCAAGCTCAAACTTCTCCCCCTTGTTGGCAATGCATGAATCAAGCCAAAAATGCAAAACTTTCAACCTAGAGCTTCTCAAATAGACAAAATTCAACAAAGAATGCTACACATGTCCAAATGAGCAAGTTAGATACTCGACGGCTTCGTATCAATCTCAACTACATGATCACCAAGTTTCACAACCATTGGACGAAGCTAAGATGGATTTTGGCAATTTTGCGAAAAACTTGCCTCTCATGAGCAAAGTCCTAAACATGATCAAAGCATATCAAAATGGCAAAGCCACACAAACTTCATGCTAGGATAGCTATTCTAACCATAAGACCATCACAAACACCCACAAGCACCTCATGTCATGTCAAAGCCACCGAGCCATGTGCCTACTTCTATGTATGAGACTTCTCATTGGTAGGCACCATGCAACGGTTTAGCACCCAAGGCAACTTAAATTCAGCACGTATGTCATGGGAGCACATTTCCAAGCATTTTTCATTTCATTTTCAGATTTGTAAATGGTACATGAAATGTCTTTGCGACAAAAAGGAACTTATGCTCCTCCACAAGAGAAATCTAGAGGGCTAAACATTCATGATGGCAAATGAGCCTTTGGCCCCATATGATCAATAAACTAGCCATCCAACCACAAATTGAGCAAAGCAAGGCCACAAAAACGTGTCAAGAGCATGTAAAGGCATTTACACATGAGAGAGCATACATGTGACATTTTTCAAAAGCATAGCTATCAACCATGGATTATTCATCAAGATCATCAATAGCTAAGCCAAACTAACCATATCATACCAAACAAGCTCACAAAGACATATATCTCATTCCATGGTGAACAATGTATATGAGAGAAGCTTTCCTAACCAATGCATATGATACAAAATGCATGCAATCTAAGATACAAGGATGCCTATACATCATGTTACATATGCCATGCCAAATGCAAGAAATGCACAAAGGAAAGCTATACATATGCTACAAACCGGCTCCTCGAGGGGAGGCACAACGGGCTCGACACCACCGGCAAAAGAAAGCTCTCACACACCCAACTCAAGAAATCAAACACACACCAAGTTCCCCCCGCAAACGAGTGAAAGTTGCTTGATCTAGAGGTTTGGTGAAAATATCGGCTAGTTGGTGATGTGTGGGTACATGGATCAACGCTATCTTTCCTTTCTCGACATTGTCTCTCAGAAAATGATACCTCACTTCTATGTGCTTGGTTTTGGAATGGAGCACTGGGTTCTTTGCAACGCTTATGGCACTGGTGCTATCACATTGAAGTGGGACATGGGTATACTCCTCACCAAAGTCACTCATGGTGTAGGTGATCCAAAGGAGCTGAGAGCAACAACTAGCAGCGGCAACATACTCGGCTTCGGTCGTGGATTGAGCAACACCCGACTGCTTACGAGAAGACCAAGACACCAACGAAGAACCCAAAAACTGGCAAGTACCAGAAGTGGACTTCCTATCCAACCGACACCCGGCAAAATCCGCGTCTGAAAAACCATGAAGCGCCAAAGAAGAGGACGCGGAATACCAAAGGCCGAAGTCGGGAGTGTGACGCAAGTACCTGAAAATTCGCTTCACTGCTTGCCGATGCGAAGTCCTCGGAGACGCTTGAAAACGAGCACACGGACACACCGAGAAGCGTATGTCCGGCCTCGTCGCCGTCAAGTAGAGGAGTGACCCGATCATGCTTCGGTACTCCTTCTGGTCCACGTGTTCACCTTCCTCGTCCGCATCAAGAGCCGTAGTCGTACTCATTGGCGTCGTCATAGCCTTGGAGTCCTCCATCTTGAACTTCCTCACAATGTCCTTGGTATACTTAGCCTGGTGCACAAATGTTCCTTCCTTTGATTGCTTGATTTGTAGCCCGAGGAAGAACTGCAACTCACCCATCATGCTCATCTCGAACTCCCTGCTCATATCATCTGCAAACCTTGCAACAAGAGAGTTAGACGAGCCACCAAAGACAATATCATCCACGTACACCCGCACAATCGGGATATCTCTCGCCCGCCTCTCGCAAAAACAAAGTCGATCGACCTTCCCCATCTCAAAACCTCTCTCAAACAAGAACCCCCTCAACCTGCCATACCAAGCTCTAGGCGCCTGCTTCAACCCATACAGCGCCTTCCTCAACTTGTACACCCGGTGGGGGTACTTCTCACTCTCAAACCCCGGAGGCTGCCTCACATACACTTCTTCCTCCAACACTCCATTCAGAAAGGCACTCTTCACATCCATTTGGCGCAACTTGAACCCTTTAGCCACACAGAAGGCTAGAAGGATCCTAATCGCCTCCAAACGGGCTACGGGAGCAAAGGTCTCCCCGTAGTCGATCCCCTCCTTCTGACTGAACCCTTGGGCAACAAGTCTCGACTTGTTCCTCACAACCTCACCCTTCTCTCCCTCTTTGTTTTTCCACACCCACTTTGTACCAATCGGCTTACACCCTGGGGGAGGGTCAACCAACTCCCACACCTGATTCCTTTCAAAGTTCTCCAACTCCTCATGCATCGAGTTAACCCAATTGTGATCAGATAGTGCGTGTCCAATGTCTTTGGGCTCGAAAGAAGCAACAAATGCAGCATGAGCAAAATGGGAATTGTTTCGAACCCTCGACCGTGTAGTGCGTTCATTCATGTCGCCGATGATCCTCGAAGCTGGGTGATCCACTAGAACTCGCCGGGGAGGTTCTCGCCTCGAAGCTACCTCCCCCTCAACATCAGCTTCTCCTCGTTCTTGATTTGTCGTCGTAGGTGTAGCAGAGGGTCCATCCATCATCGTAGTCGAAGTAGTGGGTACATGTTCGGCTGGGGGCACCACACCGCCATCTTCATCATCACCATGTTCATGCTCCTCCTCCCTTGAAAAATCTCCTCACCAAGCTCATCATCACCCGCACACTCAAAGACAAGGCGACTACGTGGCTCGTCTCGTCGAAGGTTACCTCGCAAGTCTCCACGATTTGGTTAGTTTCAAGATTGAGCACACGATATGCTCTAGAATGAGATGCATAACCAAAGAAAATGCCATCGATAGACCTAGCCTCAAACTTATCCAACTTCCTCGCCTTTCTTGAGAATGAAACACTTGCAACCAAAGACATGGAAGTGACTCACCTTGGGTGTGCGACCATGCATCAACTCATAGCATGTCTTCTTCTTGTGCACTGCGAGGTATATCCCGTTCGACACATAGCATGCGGTGTTCACCGCCTCGGCCCAATACCTCCTCGGAGTCCTATGCTCATCAAGCATCGTCCGAGCCATCTCGCACAAGGTCCTGTTCTTCCTTTCCACAACACCATTCTGGGGAGGCGTATACGGACTCGAAAACTGGTGCTCAAGACCCAAGTCATGACAAAAGGTTTCAAAACGAGAGTTCCTGAATTCCGAGCCATTATCACTGCGGATAGCTCGTATGGCATCTCCGTGCCTCTCGTTCCTCAACCTCAAGACTAGATCTCGAACAAAACCAAACGTCTCCCCCTTATCCTCCAGAAAGAACACCCACGCATACCGAGAATAGTCGTCCACCACAACAAGGACATACCACTTCCCACCCGCAGATCGCACACGAGCTGGGCCAACAAGGTCCATATGGAGCAGCTCGCATGGACGCTCAGTCATCACATCGGTGAGAGGCGGGTGAGAAGAGGCCACCATCTTGGCATGCCTACACGGAGCACAAACCAACTCTTTCTCAAGCCTCAAACGTGGCAATCCTCGGACCAAATTGAGTTTACTCAAGCGAGACAAAAGGTCAAAGCTCAAGTGACCCAACTTCCTATGCCACTTCCACAACTCACTCGAAGAACCGGCCAAGAAACAACGCTCAACACCCGAAGAGCGAGAAAAATCAGCACGAAACACCCGACCCTCGGGAACGACCATACAAACAAGGTCCCCTCGAGAGTCCACAATCCGAGAACCACCAGGCCGAAACAACACCTCAAAACCCTCATCCAACAACCGAGACACGAGAAAGCAAATTGTACCCCGGCGATTGAACAAGAGCAACACGCCTCGAGTGATCTTGTCACTCACTTTTATCTCACCTTACGAAAGCACACGCCCACGCCCATTGTCCCCAAAAGTGATGTACCTCTTCGTCACCACGGACGAGACTTGAGAACCACCCCCTGTCTCCGGTCATATGCCTCAAGCAACCGGAGTCAATCAACCAAATGTTCTTCAAGTCTCCCACCTGAAACTCAAAAATAGGCACGTGAGCGAACAAACGACTCAAAGACGCGGGGTTAGTACCAAAAGAGGAAAACCAGTGCCGAGCCATTTGCTCGAAAGTGGGGTTAGCACCAACCAAAGCATCTCTCCTACCAAGACTACCTCCACGAACACCACCACGGTAACCACCCTGAGGGAACCACCCCTCTCTGCCTGGAGGAGGACCAAAACCACGCAAGAAAGCCCGTGGAACGTCCTTCCTCTCCAAGCACGTCGAACTCCTCATCTGGCATAGACATCAAAGAGGACAAAGAAAACATCCCGGTGGATGGGTTAGTATTAGCCTTTCCTTTCAAACCACCGACGAGGGCGAGACTATGAGAGTTAGTCGGGCCCTCGATCTTGGCTGTCATGCCCCTATCCACCTCAGCCGACTTGAGCTTCGAGAACAGCTCGTTCACCGTCGGAGTGTCATACTTCTCGACTCGACAATGGCCTCGAACTTTCCGCCCCAAATCGTACGATCCAAAGAGTGTAAGAGCTTGACCGCTCTATCATGATCATCGTACGGGAGCACGTCCACATTGGCCCTCATGTTGTTCACAACCACCGTGAACCTGCGAAACAAGGCATCGATGGACTCACGGGGGAGATGAGTGAAGTTCTCGTACTCTCTCCGTGGGTCGCATACATCCGTGCTCGAACACGGGCGTTCCCAACATGAGCCTCCTTCAACACCGCCCAAATCCTACAAGCCAAGTGCTCGGTGTGCACCCGATCGAACTCGGGCCGACACAAAGCACGAAACAAGTAGTCGACCGCCTTATTGTTGGCGTCGAATCGTCCCTCGACCCCGGAGCAAGGAAATCCATCGAGTGGACATAGCCTCGTGTCCACCGTGACATCCCAAAGCAGTCGACCCTTTCCGCGGAGGAACGCACCCATCCGCTTGCTCCACATCCGGTAGTTCTTGCCATCGAAGTGTGGAGGACCCGAACCCCGTTCTGGTACGCCATCCTTGGATCTTGGGCGGTTAGAGTCAACAAAGACCCGAACGGGCTCGATACCACTTGAAGGACCGATAAGGCGACCGGGAGAGGGGGGGGGAGTGAATGGGAGCCGATAAAAATTCTTCTCGAGGGAGATTGAAACTCCGACAAGACGAACTAGCTCGGTCGAACCCCCGAAATCACACGCTCCGCACTTCTACCTCCCGTTTGCCAAAACCACGTAGCCACCGGAGTGCTGCGGGTCCTAGGAACAAACTCTACCAGGCAACCACAACACACACGCAGCACCGACGGCGGAAACAACTCGAAAGCCGGCTAACCGAGGGGGCGGTTAGACCGGGTATAGGGGGCGGTTAGACCGCCTCCACACGGCAACCAAGAAATCCTCCGAAACGCCTCTTCCGAGCACCAAAACACACCATGGTTTCACCAACGAG
The DNA here is from genome assembly GCA_947561735.1 of Cenchrus americanus. Classification (NCBI taxonomy): domain Eukaryota; kingdom Viridiplantae; phylum Streptophyta; class Magnoliopsida; order Poales; family Poaceae; genus Cenchrus; species Cenchrus americanus. The sequence goes on along the minus strand of OX387242.1, from coordinate 173,699,249 downwards.
AGATCTCCGGTCAAGGCCATGCTAGCTACCGGAAAATCTTGGCGAAAACCAAAACTTCACCCAAGGGCCTAGGGGCGGTTAGACCGGCTACCGGGGGCGGTCTAACCTCCGTACCCGGCAACGAACTCCAAACAAGAACTCCCGACAAACCACACTAAAACGAGCCAAGATTTCACCGAACGCTCCTCGATCAAGGTGAACAAACTCACAGAGAAAGGTCCAGCAAAATCAAACTTTCCTCGGAAAGGCCTAGGGCGGTTAAACCTGGTGCCATGGGCGGTTAGACCTCCCTCCCCTGAGCACAAAGATCCGAGTGAAAACCCAAGCAAACGGACTCGAAACGCTCCAAGATTTCAACCATACAATCCCCTGGTCAAGGCCAACATGCTACCAGAAGATCTCGGCCAAAATCAAAACTTTCTCCGGACGAGCCCGGGGCGGTTAGACCGCCCCTCCTACGCGGTTAGACCGCCCTCCCCGAACGAACGAGAAAAAGGGGAACCGCGGGTCAACCCTCAACTTTGCATCACCCGATCTCCCGATTCACCCAACGGATTGCAGCGAAACTTTGGGGATGCACGGGTCACCTCATGGACGACCTCTCCCTCAAAGGAATTGCACCGAAACGCTCTCAATCATGGGGAATCGCAAATCTCGTGACCAAACCTCAAGAACTCGAGTTCCAACGAAAACCACCAAATCGAGTCCGATTCAAAGGGGATTTGGGGGCAAAGTCACCAGCCAAAGAGGCACAAGAACCTCATACGTGACACCCACCAAAAACCCCAAGAAATCGTCCTCAAAACACCGCCAAAAAGAGCTCCGAAAATCAACACCAAAGAGACGGGAAAACCACCATGATGAGCAACGTCAAACCTTCTATACATGCCATGAATGGTTCGTACAAGGTCTAGCTTGCCACCCAAACATCCATCCCTCTCTCTAGATCTCACATGAAGCTCTCAAGCTAGCCTTCTAAAAACCTAGGGAAAATAGAGAACGAAAATGGAAAAACCAAATGAGCTAGGGTTCCAAGAGTTGGCTGCCATCCTCTCACCTCTTGGGTTATATAGGCGGCAACCGAATGTCTAAAATGCCCCTCTCTACTAACTAGGGATACAAGCCCCTCAAGGGCGGATTTGGAATTCTTGATGTCTTCACCATCGGACGGATGCCGGCAACCGCACCTGCGTAGTCTCGACGCAAGCCATGCGATCCCGACGCGTGTCCTCCGCTTTGAAGATTCCGGACTGCGTCGTCGCACACCGGTCGACCGGTGCTCCCCACCGGTCAGACCGGTCCCCACCGGTCAGACCGGTCAGACCCACCGGTCGGACCGGTGCGGTGCTCTTGCCGCACCTCCGTCTTCGGTTCTCCGGTCTTGGCTTTGTGGATCAACCAAGGAACCCGGTGGTTTTACGGTGAACCACCGGAAACCCCGCGAACTCGGTGTAGCCTCCGCCAATCTCCACTCATGACTTGGCTCCCACGTAGTCCCGGCTCGACCTTGGTTTTGAGGCTCAACCAAGAAACCGTCCACGACTTCATCTTGCTGTTCATGCCACCATGCGGCCCGCACTTGACCCCGCTGACCACCGGGTCCCTCGAACAAAGCCTACTTGTCTTCTCCACACCTGGAGGCCTCACCGGCGACGACCTTTCGCGCTTGTTCTTCACCTGCACCAACACGAGTCAAGCCGCAACCTGCACCTGCAATACTTAGCCAAGAATCAGTCCACACAACGTTGTCAATCACTCATCACACAAGGAAGCGACCATCCACCGGTCCTTGAACCACACATGGTCCTCACCCGCACTTGACCCCGCTGGCCACCGGGTCCCTCGAACGAAGCCTACTTGTCTTCTCCACACCTGGAGGCCTCACCGGCAACGACCTTTCACTCTTGTTCTTCACCTGCACCAACACGAGTCAAGCCGCAACCTTCACCTACAATACTTAGCCAAGAATCAGTCCACACAACGTTGTCAATCACTCATCACACAAGGAAGCGACCATCCACCTGTCCTCGAACCACACATGGTCCTCAATCTCCCCCTTGATGAGTGCATTGACAACACCCACATGAAGTAACACAAGAGAAAAGAAAAAGAAAAGAAGCAAATAAAAAGAAAGCTCAACAAGCGATCGAAAGCCAAAGAAAGGCGTAGAACAAGATCACTTGAAGAAGAAAAAGTCTCGGACACTTTAGGCAAGGGCAACGGCTCGACACATGCTCAAGCAAAGAGCGCAAACCACCAAACCAAAGCTCGAACACCACAAAGAGCTCCCCCTGCACATATGGAAGCTCCCCCTGAGCCAAACCACACCCCCCTGAACCAATGCAGCAATGCAACACGGGAATGTAGCAAAGAGCAAAAAACTGCTCAACATGCCCAGGGCGGTTAGACTGCCTGCACAGGGCGGTTAGACCGCCAGCACCTGATCTGACCGCCTAGGGGCGGTTAGACCGCCCCAAGAGACCGGCCCTGCACCAAACTGCTCAAAAACTTCCTGAACCAATTGGAACACCTTCCAAACACTCCCAGGTGCCCAAAGCATGCACAAACTTCTCCCTCTTGTTGACAATGCATGAATCAAGGAAAAATGCGAAAAATTTCAACATATAGCTTCTCAAAGATACAAAATTCATCACAAGGAGCTACACAAGTCCAAATGAGAAGTTAGATACTCTACAGGTTCGTAATGACCTTAACTACATGATCACCAAGTTTCACAACCATTGGACAAGTCTAAAAAGGATTTGAGTAATTTTGCGAAAAGTTACTCTCTCACAAGCAAAAACCTAAACATGAGCAAAACATGTCAAAATGGCAAGGCCACACAAACATCATGCTAGGACACCCATTCTAATCATAAGACCATCACAAACACCCACATGCACCTCATGTCATGTCAAAGCCACCGAGCCATGTGCCTACTTCTATGTATGAGACTTCTCATTGGTAGGCATCATGCAACGGTTTAGCACCCAAAGCAAATTAGTTTCAGCACATATGACATGGGAGCACATTTCCAAGCATTTTACATTTCATTTTCAGATTTATAATTGGTACATGAAATGTCTTTGCGACAAAAAGGAACTTATGCTCCTCCACAAGATGAAGCAAGAGGGCTAAACATTCATGATGGCAAATGAGCCTTTGGCCCCATATGATCAATAAACTAGCTATCCAACCACAAATTAAGCATAACCAAGCCACTAAAACATGTCAAGATCATATAAAGGCATTTACACATGAGAGAGCATATATGTGACATTTTTCAAAAAACATAGCCATCAACCATGGATTATTCATAAAGATCATCAAGAGCTAAGCCAAACTAACCATAGCATACCAAACAAGCTCACAAAGACATACATAGCATCCCATGGTGAACAATGTATATAGGAGAAGCTTTTCCTATCCAATGCATATGATATAAAATGCATGCAATCTAAGATACAAGGATGCATATACATCATGTTACATATGCCATGCCAAATGCAAGAAATGCACAAAGGAAACTATACATATGCTACAAAGGAGCTCCCACACACCCAACTCAAGAAATCAAACACACCCCAAGTTCCCCCCGCAAACGAGTCAAAGTTACTTGATCTAGGGGTTTGGTGAAAATATCGGCTAGTTGGTCATGTGTGGGTACATGGATCAAGGCTATCTTTCCTTTCTCTACATTGTCTCTCAGAAAATGATGCCTCACTTCTATGTGCTTGGTTTTGGAATGGAGCACTGGGTTCTTTGCAACGCTTATGGCACTGGTGCTATCACATTGAAGTGGAACATGGGTATACTCCTCACCAAAGTCACTCATGGTGTATGAAATCCAAAGGAGCTGAGAGCAACAACTAGCAGCTGCAACATACTCTGCCTCGGTAGTGGATTGAGCAACACTCGACTGTTTGCGGGAGGACCAAGACACCAAAGAAGAACCCAAAACTGGCAAGTCCCAGAAGTGGACTTCCTATCCAACCGACACCCGGCAAAATCCGCGTCTGAAAAACCATGAAGCGCCAAAGAAGAGGACACGGAGTACCAAAGGCCGAAGTCGGGAGTGTGACGCAAGTACCTGAAAATTCGCTTCACCGCTTGCCGATGCGAAGTCCTCGGAGACGCTTGAAAATTAGCGCACAGACACACCGAGAACTGTATGTCCGGCCTCGTCGCCGTCAAGTAGAGGAGTGACCCGATCATGCTCCGGTACTCCTTCTGGTCCACATGTTCACCTTCCTCGTCCGCATCAAGAGCTGTAGTCGTACTCATCGGCGTCGTCATAGCCTTAGAATCCTCCATTTTGAACATCCGCACAATGTCCTTGGTGTACTTAGCCTGGTGCACAAATGTTCCTTCCTTTGATTGCTTGATTTGTAGCCCGAGGAAGAACTGCAACTCGCCCATCCTGCTCATCTCAAATTCCCTTCTCATATCCTCTGCAAACCTTGCAACAAGAGAGTCAGACGAGCCACCAAAGACAATATCATCCACGTACACCTGCACAATCAGGATATCTCTACCCTGCCTCAGAAGAAACATGGTCTGATCGACCTTCCCCATCTCAAAACCTCTCTCAAATAAGAACCCCCTCAACCTACCATACCAAGCTCTAGGCGCCTGCTTCAACCCATACAGCGTCTTCCTCAACTTGTACACCCGGTGGTGGTACTTCTCACTCTCAAACCCCGGAGGCTGTCTCACATACAATTCTTCCTCCAACACACCATTCAGAAAAGCACTCTTCACATCCATTTGGTGAAACTTGAACCCTTTAGCCACGGAAAAGGCTAGAAGGATCCTAATCGCCTCCAAACGGGCTACGGGAGCAAAGGTCTCCTCGTAGTCAATCCCCTCCTTCTGACTGAACCCATGAGCAACAAGCCTCGACTTGTTCCTCACAACCTCGCCTTTCTCTCCCTCTTTTTTCTTCCACACCCACTTTGTACCAATCGGCTTACACCCTGGGGGAGGGTCAACCAACTCCAAAACCTGATTCCTCTCAAAGTTCTCAAACTCCTCATGCATCGAATTAACCCAATTGTGATCAGATAGTGCGTGTCCAATGTCTTTGGGCTGAAAAGTAGCAACAAATGCATCATGAGTGAAATGAGAATTGTTTCGAACCCTCGACCGTGTAGTGCGTTCATTCATGTCACCGATGATCCTGGAAGCTGGGTGATCCAGTTGTACTCGCCGGGGAGGTTCTCGCCTCGATGCTACCTCCCCCTCAACATCAGCTTCTCCTCGTTCTTGATTTGTCGTCGTAGGTGTAGTAGAGGGTCCGTCCACCACCGTAGTCGAAGTAGTGGGTACATGTTCAGCCGGGGGCACCGCACCGCCATTTTCGTCGTCTTCATGTTCATGCTCCTCCTCCTGAAAGATCTCCTCGCCAAGCTCATCATCACCTGCACACTCAAAGACAACCTGACTACATGGCTCTGTCTCATCGAAGGTTACCTCGCAAGTCTCCACGATTTGGTTAGTTTCAAGATTGAGCACACGATATGCTCTAGAATGAGATGCATAACCAAAGAAAATACCATCGACAGACCTAGCCTCAAACTTATCCAGCTTCCTACCTTTCTTCAGAATAAAGCACTTGCAACCAAAGACATGGAAGTGACTCACCTTAGGTGTGCGACCATGCATCAACTCATAGCATGTTTTCTTCTTGTGCACTCTGAGTAGATCCTGTTTGACACATAGCACGCGGTATTCACCGCCTCAGCCCAATACCTCCTCGGAGTCCTATGCTCATCAAGCATCATCCGAGCCATCTCGCACAAGGTCCTGTTCTTCCTTTCCACAACACCATTGTGGGGGAGGCGTATATAGACTCCAAAACTGGTGCTCAAGACCCAAGTCATGGCAAAAGATTTCAAAACGAGAGTTTCTGAATTCCGAGCCATTATCACTGCGGATATCTCGTATGGCATCTCCGTGCCTCTCGTTCCTCAACCTCAAGACTAGATCTCGAACGAAACCAAATGTCTCCCCCTTATCCTCGAGAAAGAACACCCATGCATACCGAGAATAGTCGTCCACCACAACAAGGACATACCACTTCCCACCCGCAAATTGCACACGAGATGGGCCAACAAGGTCCATATGGAGCAACTCGCATGGACGCTCAGTCATCACATTGGTGAGAGGCGGGTGAGAAGAGGCTACCATCTTGGCATGCCTACACGACGCACAAACCAACTCTTTCCACCATCTTCATCATCTCCATGTTCATGATCCTCCTCTTGAAAGATCTCCTCGCTAAGTTCATCATCACCTACACACTCAAAAACAATCTGACTACGTGGTCGTGTCTCGTCGAAGGTTACCTCGCAAGTCTCCATGATTTGGTTAGTTTAAAGATTAAGCACACGATATGCTCTAGAGTGAGATGCATAACTAAAGATAATACCATCGACCGACCTAGCCTCAAACTTGTCCAACTTCTTCCCTTTCTTAAGGATAAAGCACTTGCAACCAAAGACATGGAAGTGACTCACCTTGGGTGTGCAACCGTGCATCAATTCGTAACAGGTTTTCTTCTTATGCACTCTGAGGTAGATCCTGTTCGAAACATAGGACACGATATTCACCTCCTCAGCCCAGAACCTTCTCGGAGTCCTATGCTCATCATGCACCGTCTGAGCCATCTCACACAAGGTTATGTTTTTCCTTTCCAAAACACCATTCTAGGGAGGATTATATGGACTTGAAAACTTGTGTTCAAGACCCAAGTCATGGAAAAAGGATTCAAAACGAGAGTTTCTGAATTCTGAGCCATTGTCACTGCGGATAGCTCGTATGGCATCTCCGTGCCTCTTGTTCCTCAACCTCAAGACAAGATCTCGAACAAAACCAATCATCTCCCCTTTCTCCTCAAGAAAGAACACCCACACATACCGAGAGTAGTTGTCCACCACAACAAGGACATACCACTTCCCACCTCCAGTTCGCACACGAGATGGGCCAACAAGGTCCATATGGAGCAGCTCGCATGGACGCTCAGTCATCACATCGGTGACTGGCGGGTGAGAAGAGGCTATCATCTTGGCATGCCTACATAGAGCACAAACCAACTCTTTTCAAGCCTCAATCGTGGCAATCCTTGGACCAAATTGAGTTTACTCAAGCGTGACAAAAGGTCAAAGCTCAAGTGACCCAACTTCCTATCCCACTTCCACAACTCACTCGAAGAACCAGCCAAGAAACAACGCTCCACACCCGAAGACTGAGAAAAATCAGCACGAAACACCTGACCCTCGGGAACGACCATCCAAACAAGGTCGCCTCGAGAGTCCAAAATTCGAGAACCACCTGGCCGAAACAACACCTCAAAGCCCTCATCCAACAACTGGGACACAGAAAGCAAATTGTACCCCAGCGATTGAATAAGAGCAACACGCCTCAGATTGATCTTATCACTCACTTTGATCTCACCTTCTGAAAGCAGACGCCCACGCCCATTGTCCCCAAAAGTGATGTACCTCTTCGTCACCACCGGGACGAGACTTGAGAACCACCTCTCTAGTCATATGCCTCGAGCAACTGGAGTCAATCAACCAAATGTTCTTCAAGTCTCCCACCTGAAATTCAAAAACAAGCACGTGAGCGAACAAACGACTCAGCACTGGGTTAGTACCAAAAGAGTAAAACCAGTGCCGAGCCATTTGCTCGAAAGTGGGATTAGCACACACCAAACCATCTTTCCTACCAAAACTACCACCACGAACACCACCTCGGTAACCACTCCGAGGAAATCAACCCTCTCTACCTGGAGGAGACCAAAACCACGAAAGAAAGCCCGTGGACTGTCCCTCCTCTCCTTCTCAAAGCTACGACTCCTCCCATCTCCATAGTGAATTCGAGGGGGGGAACGCCTAGCAAACTGACCACCTGCTGACTCTCCAGACCAACCACCAGCACCACTATCTACAGAACAAAAAACTCTCGACTCACCACCTCAAAAACCACTCCGCCCAGAATTCTGGGGGGGTGCAGTTGAACCGCCTAGCCAGGCCGGTCTAATCGCCCCCCTCTGGGCAGGGCCGGTCTGACCGCCTAGCCAGGCCGGTCTGACCGCCCTCTCCAGAATAGCTCCTCGGCTGCGGGAACTCGCATCTCCCCATGCCGGAACACTTCTCACCACAGCTTTACCCCTGGGCAGTGGCATACGAGGATTAGGTACACCACGGAAAGGGTTGTACCTATCCTTGATCGGCCACTCTTTTGCCATCCTTTCCTCACGCTTCCTCTTGAAACAAAACTCATCCTTGTGGCCATCTGTCCCATAATAGCCACAATGGAACCTCATAAGCTTAGGCTTAGGCTTGGGTTGTGGCTGCTCACTTGGTTTCTCTCCACTCAACTCATCCACCGGTTTCTCCTCACTAGCCTTCTCACTCTCTTTCCCAAAGAACACTTTCCCCGAAGTGCTCACAAACTTGATAGGCTTTCGTAGATGATTTCTGGGTGTAGGAAACACGGGTGGAGCTGGGGTTGTGTCTAGTCGGTTCCTAAGATGGTTAGGTTTTGGGGGAAAATCATTCTTGTGGTGGGTTTTTGTTGGCTCTGGGATATTCTCTCCACTTCCCTCGCCAACCTTGTTTGCCCCAAGTCCCTCACCATCCTGCCTCTTGAATGCCTCGATCATCATCCTCAACTAAGGCTCATGACCAGACAACCAACCCATCAACTTTCTCAGCTCATCATTCTCATCCTGCAAATGATCAACATAATGTGAAAGTGCCAAATTTTTCAAAGCATGCATTTCACAGGTAGAGCATGATGTAGGCATGGGTTCCTTCAATTTAGCCTCAAGAGAACTAGTGTAAGCATGCATCTCATCAATTTTAGCATGCAAAACAGGGCAAGAAGTGCAAGCACCTAGCAAAGCAGATTTAGATTTAACCTTAGCCACTTCAACCCTAAGCACATCTAGTTCCTCACACTTGGAGGCATGCTTTTCTTTGAACAAAGAAAGATCAACAAGAAAGATGGAGCAATCAGCACAATCAACCTCATCAGAAACAACAGGACTAGCCTTAAGGGAATCAATCTCAAGCTTGCTATCAAGCACCTATGTTTCTAGCTTAGCCACTCTAGTCCTAGCATCCTCGAGTGAATCCCTAAGCTCTTTTCTCATTTTCTTTGCCTCTCTAAGCATGTCATCATGATTATCAAGCAAAGTACCAAGCCGTTCATTCTCCTGGCGCAAGAAGAGAAGCTCATCACGTACCTCGTCGTCGGACTCAGAGTCCGAGTCGCTCTGTGTGAGCTTCTTGCTGCCGGAGCTCAGCGCCATGGTGCAAAAGCCATCTCTAGCGAAGCAACTCAGCCCGCTCAGGTTCTTAGATGACTTCTTGCTCTTGCGACGATCACCTTTGTCTTCACTGCTACTCGAGCTCGAGGTGGAGTACGCGGAACTGGAGTCGACGTCGCTTGCTCCAACCATCACTCGGGCCTTGCCTCGGCTCTCCTTCTTTCTCGATCGTCGATCGTCCTTGTGCTTGTTCTTCTACTTGCTCTTGTGGTCGCGCCTTGACCGGTACTTGCCATCCTTCCTCGGCTTGTGCTTGTAGCCATCCTTATTCTCGACCTTCTCCGGGCAGTCAGCGACGAAGTGTCCTGGTGTTGACGGTTAAAGATTGTATCAAAGTTCGTTCGTGACTCGCAAGCGTACAAGTCTCCCGTCGTAGTCAAGGGACCCTTCTTCCCTCGAGTGGTGAACCCAAGGTATCGAATCCGTGGAACAAATGTGTGACGCAAGACTTAATCTATTAAAGCCAAATAACTGCAATATTCAATAAAGAACCTAATGCATCTAAGTAAAAGACACAAAACAAATCTAATCTACTAAAAACCGGAGAAAACAAAGTAAGATTGGGTAGATAAACCGATCTAGAGGGATCGGGGTAAGCCTTTTGTTGAAGTTCCAAGCAAGAGAAGAAGTAGCAAATCGAATCTTAATAGAAGCCTCTTTAAATCGTGGTTTCCCGTCCAAATCCGAAAACATCCGCCTTTCGAGACCCCCGTTCTGTCACAACGTATCCCTATTCATGCGGGGAGCTTAGGGCGAGTCAAAAGACAAGTCGAGATTCTTTCGGAAGATCCGGCGTGTACCTCTAGCCACCGCGGCTACAAGAACACCCTATGTAATCTATCGCGCGAATAGAATTGGAATAAGCAAAGCCGATCGAAAAACGAAATCTTCGAGGAAACACTTGATCGCTAAGAAAAGATTCAACTTGATAATTCAACTATGACAATGATACATACACAAGATCACCACCGGGATCCTTCCTTGATCTTGCTTCTAGCTCGGGAACTCCGACGTGGTCTTCCATGCAAGGTTCCCACGTCGGCTAGGGAAACCCTAGTCAACTAGCTCGACCCTCTCCTCTCCGACATGGTGTCCCTCTCTTCTCTGCTTCTCGGCGGCCGAAGACGAAATCTTCCCTCCGTGGCTCTCGGTCAGGGGACTATAAATAGCCCGATTGGCGGCTAGGGCAAAGGGCGACGGGTTTGGGCCCTAAATGGGCCTGGGCCGACCGGACTGGGCCGGCCGGCCTGGGCCCATTTAGGCCCAGCCCGCGGGCTCCTTTGCCCGAGGTCGGTTCCCTTGCTTCCTGGATGCTTCCCCCTTCGCATGTAGGTCCATGTCGTCGGTTTCTCTCCGAATTGGACTCAACTCCTTGTCTTGCAAGATTCAGCACTTTTCCGGTCGGGTCCCCGGAGTCCGTCGTCTTCTCGGATCAAGTCCCCGGCTTCTTGGAGTTAAGTTTGCTTCATTGCATGACTTGTTCGGGGCTTCAAGGTCTTGTCATGAGGTGCTTGATGAACTTATCCCGAAAGTCTTGCATTCAACACTAAATCCCTGCATAAACATTAAACTCCAAAAACGACATGCACACGTGAACTTGTTATACCACGGGGGTTAGTACCAATGGATAAGGTATAAAACTCATCCCAACACCGAAGGTAAACTCATGGCTAGGTTGACGGATTTTCACCGTCAACATCTCCCCCATGCTTAAACCTTGCTCGTCCTCGAGTAAGCCTTCGATGGATATCATCATTGCTAAACAATGTTTAAACTTTGCACTTGATTACACATGAGAAAACATAATGCTCTCAAAATTTTAATTCGTTAAAGTTCCATAATGTGCTAGCCTTCATCTCTACGGAGGGTAGATTCTTATTAAGCTTATCCCACAAGTATTAACATGCTCACAAAGTTTTAAATAGATCTCGAATTTTTGAAATAAAGAACGAGATAAAGAAAAGCTAAACCAAATTCACAAATTTAAATCATCTTGTATATTGCTCATGAACTCTCATCTCACTTGTCTCTCAAGCCTATATATTCTACTCCTTTCCCTCTCATATATATGTGGTAGGCTTTATATGGAGCTTTGGGAAAGTTTAGTCCTAACAAGATTTTATAAATGAGGTGTTGTCAAAACAAGACAAGCTTCTCATGGTCTTACCGAGACTCGTCAAAAAGGTCATTGGAAAATAATGTTAAATCAAGGAGGGGAAAGAGAAAAATACACACACTTTTAGATAAGTGGACATGTGCAAATGGCAAAGAGTGATCCCAAGGCACAAAGGAAGTCCTTGTTATCGGATTGCACATGGTTGGAAAAATGAGAATGGATCTTTTTAACTTGAAGCCTTGAATGCACTTTTAGAGAGCCGGGGAGTTCACTTTACGCACATTTTTTCTTTCTCATATTTCTCATTCTTTTCTTTCTTTCATTCATTAATTTTTTTCCTCGTCATATATTCAGCCCATGACTTCCACAACGAAGTTTTGATTTTTTTTTATACCTTGAAAGTCATGAGTATCGCTGGATTTTTTTTTCTTTCATCATCATTTTTTTAAAATATTCCCCTTTGAACTCTAAAACTGCACCGTACCTACCTCCTCCCCCATGCTTAGACGTTGCTCGTCCTCGAGCAAAGAGGCGAAAAATAAGGTAGGTACCGGAGATATTTTTCCTTGGAGAGATACTTGAAATCTTCAACGTTGGCACCGTCTTGCGATCTTCCTTGAATTGATGATCCATTCTCAATGATAGGTTGTGGTCAAGGAGGTAATCACAAAAAATGATATTTGGTTTAAGGGTGGATATCCGGCGAAGTTTGTGAGATCTCCGATGCGGGGATACACAATGCACGGATAAGAGGCTAGCAAAAAGATAGATACACAAAAATGGAATGACCAGCTTCTTAGTCTCGGGCCAGAGAAATCATGGCCTGCAATAACTCACTCAAAAATAAATCTTGTACACTAAGGTTCATGCACTCAAATATATATAAGGCTCTGGATAGGTTGAGCAACACACAAGTGATATTTGTGACAAGGTTAGCAATATTTTTGAGCATAAAAGACATCTTTAATCTATTCATAACTTGAGAGCACATAAAACACTATGGGTCTTTATTTTAATCATAACCTCCGCTGAAAATTAAGCTAGCATTTAAATAAATTCAGATCTGCATTTTTAAGAGAGCACTAGCTTAAACATGCATAAATCAATTACAAAGATGAACAAAGCTGCAATTTTAATCATATATCATCATGGCACGAATTTTGTAACTTTTCCAATGATAAAATCAAGGTGGTGTCTTTATTAATGATGACATCAAGTTGAAATACACACTGAAAATAAACTAACATGCTTGCTGAAATTTAAATAAAAACAGAAAATACTACGCAAACACACATAAGCAAAAGCTGAAAATTATAGAGAAAAAGAAAAGAAAAGAAAACTAAAGTTCCTAAATCTTCTAGTCCTCCGCCGGTGGTTGATGTTGATGATCTTGATAATAATACCCTTGCTCATAATATGATTGGACACTTCCTCCGACGAATTGATTTGGCTCCACAAGGTGAAGGCGTCCAAGTTCAAAGGCAATATTTGCGTTGCCTTCATCAAGTTGAGCTGCGTTAGCTTGGATGGCTGCGATGTTTTGAGCGTTACTTGCAGCAAACCCTCCAATAATGGCCATGCTTTGTTGTGGTTGGGGATGATGAGCGTAGGACTCCGCGAAGTTAGCGTTGGGCACAACATAATTTTGTGGGGGTACCGGTGCACCACCCCCCCATGCTTGCTCTTGTGGCCCTCCGTAATAACTTGGCGGAGGAGGGACCCCGCCGAATGGTTGCACATTGGGTTGTGCTCCACTCGCTTGTGCAGAGGATGTTCCCTCCTCTACGATTCTTCCTTTCTTGTTCTTCCTTGCAGGGACAAGTAGTCCCTCTTCCAACCAATCTTCTCTCCCTTCATTGAAAAGCCTAAGCCTCTCGTTGGGAAGAGGTAGGTTCACAATGGCCAACGAGATAACCTCCTCTCTCATCTCCACTAATGTACTTGCCTTGCAAATACTCAATGCCGAGAGAGGTACCACGCAAAAGGTGAGCGGGGTTTCTTGCGATCCCCGGCCGCAAGGAAAAGGCCAACATGGAGAGGTAACACCCCGAACCAATATTACCCGCCCCCCGATGTTGCTTCACAACACCAACGGTTGATCATGAGGTAAGAGGGGTCAATTGGCTGCCTGGCAATTAAAGCCGAGTATAGCCAATTCAACTCCGTGTCGGTCACCTTTGTTTCCTTCATCCTCCCCAATACCCTCTTGCACATCCAAGAGTGAAATATCCGGATAATGGGGTTGCGGATGCAATTGCGTTGTTGATGGGCTTCTCCGGAGATCATGTTCCAAGATCCCGCTAACATGCCGGGTGGCACGTCAACTTTCTCCGGAGCTCCCTTGTGGAATCCAAGCAGCTCCCTAACGTGCTCGTAGGGAACCTCTTGTTGGACTCCCTCCAAACGGAATGACAAGCTTTGCACCCCATCATCATCAACGATGGGTGCAATAGTCATCGAAATTTCCAAGGCGTACCCCAAATGGGTGTCCACCGATATTCCGTTGGAGAACTGCACCCATCCGAGGGTGCCCCAACATATAGTATATGTCGGTGCAAAAACCCAAGGTGTAGAGTGCTTGGTCGTCGAACTCGACGTTCGGCACAAGCCTCTTCTCAAGATTAGAGAGCCTCTCCTCCTCCTCCGCCGACAAGATGATGAAGCCGTACGAAGAGTGTGTCGGGGTGTAAGGAGGCGGTGCGGTTGAGCGAGTCGATCGTCGTGGTGGCGCGGGCTTCTCCTCCGTGTGCCCACGAGGTTCGGTGAACCTCATGGAAGTGCTTCTCGCAGCCCTCATACCACCAAGGAGGAGAGCGTCGTTCCTCCTCGGTGGTGCCGTGTCCGTCTCCATGCTCCGGGAGACTCGGAAACCGAGTGCCTCCTCGAAGACGTGGTTGATGGCGGCTTGGACGACGACGAACTCTTCTTCTTGGAGAAGAGACTTGTGGTCTTCTTCCACATGGTTGCTGCACTCTTTCTTCAACTAAAATTCCGGGTTGAAACCGGTAAACTAGGCACTTAAACTCTTTGCTTCGGATGTGGACTTTGAGTGGATTAAGGATGTGGATTTTTTTTTGAGCTATCAAGCTTGGGAAGGTTGGCTATGTCTACGGAGGTTTTGAGCACACAAACTTGAACACACAAACAAAGGAAGGAGAGGGAAGCTTGCCTGCAGAAAACGGGAGCCGGGGGGGGGCTCCTTATGTAGGGGAGGCCGGCCTCGGTGCTCCTCCCCGCCTCGTCTTTCTTCCAGCACGATCATTTCACCTCTGCAACTTTCCTGCCCGCGTGCTCCATGAGTTGCACCGCCCAAACGCTCTCGTCCACTCCTTGGTCCTTCCACTTGATGCTTCATGTTTTGGGTCGTGTCCATGCTCCCTAGCTCCACTTGCTTCACATGCCACCTTGAAATTCCTACAAAGTCGATGCTTGCTGCCCACCATGCTTGTCCTTTGCGTGTGGAATTGGTGAAAGTTGATGAAAGGGAATCCAATGGTGCATACATGATTACTAGATTGCCTCCATTAAGGTGTGTTTAAGGTTAAGCACTTCTCTAATTCGAAATTTAAAATATTTTTCAGAGCCATGCAAGAGCTCGAACATAATTTTAGAGAAGTTTTTAAACCATTAAAAACAAATGCAAGTCGAAAATATTTTTTTATTACGTCGATTTCGGTCTCACCGGTATAGTTTGCCTTCATTGGTTGAGAGCAGACATTTTCCCGGCTTGATCATGGGGGCATAGGTTTAGGTTCTAATTTTGGCTAAATAAGGAAGATTTTGATTAAAACAAAATTAGAATAGGCTTAGAAAAATTCTAATCCTAGAGAAACCAAGGATATAGATTTTTAAAACCAACCAAAAGCTTTGATTTCTAGGTTCACGCGAGTCCTACCACATGCTGAATTTTATTAACACTTAAGCATAAATCATGGCTCTACTCGTGTGGTTTTAGCATGAAAAATAAGTCAACCTCAGCACCATAATGAGGGTGAAAGGTTGAGTAAAGGTTCTGAAATTATTTGGGTTGAGGGTTTCTCGAAAAGAAAAGAATCAAACAAGCACATAGGAGGGTTCATGCAAAGGGTTTATGATAAAGCAAACATTCAATCAAGAATTATGTCTCTAATATTGTTCAACCACTTCTAAGTCTAATGTCTTTGCGTAATAAAACTCAAAAACTAAATTATAAAAAAAAACTCGAAAAACACGGAATCGGGTTGTCCTCCCGTAGCTTATTCTTGACTTGACGAAACGGGTTGCCTCCCGCCTAGCGCTTCGTTTATAGTCCATGGCTAGACTTCTTCACTTGATTTCTCCGGATCAACGCTCTTTGTGGGCGTTGCAATCTTGGGTACCCGCTTTGGCTTAGTCAATTTTTTTTTGGTCTTCACAGGCTGGCTTTGTCCTTTGGTCTTGACGGATGCAACAACTTCCTTGTGGCTCGGCATCTCGAACTCCGGTCCTTCGGTCGTGATCTTCATTGTCTCTAGTGTGATCCTTCATCTCTCCCGAATGAGCTTGAGTAGCCTTCGCCGTCTTGGGACCTTGGAGTTGTCTCGGATATTCTTCTTCGTTACCCATCGGGCGCCGGCAAGTTGTCCCACTTGCGTCTAGCATCTTCATTACGATGAACACTTCACGTATAGAGCTTCCGACCTCCGTCACCTTGCCATCTAAATTCTTCAATATTTTCTCCATAGCCTCGAACTTAGTGACGGCGTCCTTGGACATGGTCGTACTCCACACACTCCTTGCATGAGGATCTTGCTTCGGCGGCCTTTAGGTGTTGAGCTTCTTTCTCCATCTCCATCTTCTCCATCCTCCTCTTAAGTAAACCGATATGCCACTCAAGGAATCCGACTCGTATGCATTCAGCTCTCGCAATCGTCATGCGGATAGTTGAGACTTTGATCTTGAACGGCCTCCCGGCGTCTTGAAGGTTTATGATAGGTAGATCAACGATGTCCGGGGTGCGCGGCGCTCCGGTGGTTGAGGTTGATCTTCCTTTGGACTTGGAGGTGGTGATTCCCTTGGAGATTTCGACGGTCCTTCGACTTCAACTTTTGAATCTAGGGTTTCCACCCCTTTAGCTTGTGTTGCATGTCACCTTTGCCTCGTAAAGTTTTCCGGATCATCCACAAAAAGGTTTGGGTTTCTTGGAGAGGTAGCCAACCATCTCCGGTTAGGGTTAGCAATAAGCAAAGTATGCAAAGAAAACTAGAAAACAAAACAAATCTATAAAGACTAGAGTTAGAGAAACTAGATTAGATGTATTTTGAGGATGATCAAAGTTTAGTAGATGCAAAAATAAAACAAAATCAGTACTGAAAATTAAAAAAAAGCAATAAAAAATCAAATCTTGATCACTTGTTCCCCGGCAACGGCGCCAGAAAAAGGGGCTTGTTGACGGTTAAAGATTGTATCAAAGTTCGTTCGTGACTCGCAAGCGTACAAGTCTCCCGTCGTAGTCAAGGGACCCTTCTTCCCTCGAGTGGTGAACCCAAGGTATCGAATCCGTGGAACAAATGTGTGACGCAAGACTTAATCTATTAAAGCCAAATAACTGCAATATTCAATAAAGAACCTAATGCATCTAAGTAAAAGACACAAAACAAATCTAATCTACTAAAAACCGGAGAAAACAAAGTAAGATTGGGTAGATAAACCGATCTAGAGGGATCGGGGGTAAGCCTTTTGTTGAAGTTCCAAGCAAGAGAAGAAGTAGCAAATCGAATCTTAATAGAAGCCTCTTTAAATCGTGGTTTCCCGTCCAAATCCGAAAACATCCGCCTTTCGAGACCCCCGTTCGTCACAACGTATCCCTATTCATGCGGGGAGCTTAGGGCGAGTCAAAAGACAAGTCGAGATTCTTTCGGAAGATCCGGCGTGTACCTCTAGCCACCGCGGCTACAAGAACACCCTATGTAATCTATCGCGCGAATAGAATTGGAATAAGCAAAGCCGATCGAAAAACGAAATCTTCGAGGAAACACTTGATCGCTAAGAAAAGATTCAACTTGATAATTCAACTATGACAATGATACATACACAAGATCACCACCGGGATCCTTCCTTGATCTTGCTTCTAGCTCCGGGAACTCCGACGTGGTCTTCCATGCAAGGTTCCCACGTCGGCTAGGGAAACCCTAGTCAACTAGCTCGACCCTCTCCTCTCCGACATGGTGTCCCTCTCTTCTCTCGCTTCTCGGCGGCCGAAGACGAAATCTTCCCTCCGTGGCTCTCGGTCAGGGGACTATAAATAGCCCGATTGGCGGCTAGGGCAAAGGGCGACGGGTTTGGGCCCTAAATGGGCACGGGGCCGACCGGGATCGGGGCCGGCCGGCCGGCCCGGGCCCATTTAGGCCCGGCCCCGCGGGCTCCTTTGCCCGAGGTCGGTTCCCTTGCTTCCTGGATGCTTCCCCCTTCGCATGTAGGTCCATGTCGTCGGTTTCTCTCCGAATTGGACTCAACTCCTTGTCTTGCAAGATTCGAAGCACTTTTCGGTCGGGTCCCCGGAGTCCGTCGTCTTCTCGGATCAAGTCCCCGGCTTCTTGGAGTTAAGTTTGCTTCATTGCATGACTTGTTCAGGGCTTCAAGGTCCTGTCATGAGGTGCTTGATGAACTTATCCCGAAAGTCTTGCATTCAACACTAAATCCCTGCATAAACATTAAACTCCAAAAACGACATGCACACGTGAACTTGTTATACCACGGGGGTTAGTACCAATGGATAAGGTATAAAACTCATCCCAACACCGAAGGTAAACTCATGGCTAGGTTGACGGATTTTCACCGTCAACACCTGGCTTGCCGTACTGGAAGCATGTCCTCGTGTTCCTCCTCATGTTCACTCGGTTCTCGTGCAGCCACTCGAACCGTCTTGTCAGGAGCGCCAGCTCATCCTCTCCAAGAACATCGAACTCCTCATCTGGCATAGACATCAAAGAGGACAAAGAGAACATCCTGGTGGATGGGTTAGTGTTAGTCTTTCCTTTCGAACCACCAATGAGGGCAAGACTGTAGGAATTAGTCGGACCTTCGAGCTTGGCAGTCATGCCCCTATCCACCTCAGCCGACTTGAGCTTTGAGAACAGCTCGTTCACCGTCAGAGTGTCATACTTCTCTGACTCCACAATGGCCTAAAACTTTCCACCCCAAATCGTACGATCCAAAGAGTGTAAGAGCTTGACCGCTCTATCATGATCATCGTACGGGAGCACGTCCACATTTGCCCTCATGTTGTTCACAACCACCGTGAACCTCTGAAACAAGGCATCGATGGACTCACTAGGGAGATGAGTGAAGTTCTCGTACTCTCTCCGGTAGGTCGCATACATCCGTGCCTGAACCTGGGCATTCCCAACATGAGCCTCCTTCAACACCGCCCAAATCCTACAAGCCAAGTTCTCGGTGTGCACCCGGTCGAACTCAGGCTGACACAAAGCATGAAACAAGTAGTCGATCCTGGAGCGAGGAAGTCCATCGCCTGGACATAGCCTGTGTCCACCATGACATCCCAAAGGATCTGACCCTTTCCGCGGAGAAACGCACCCATCCGCTTACTCCACATCTGGTAGTTCTTGCCATCGAAGTGTGGAGGACCCGAACCCCGTTCCTGGTACGCCATCCTTGGATCTTAGACTGGTTAGAGTCAACAAAGACGCGAACCGTCTCTGATACCACTTGAAGGACCGATTAGGCGACCAGAGTGGGGGGAGTGAATGGGAGCCGATAAAAATTCTTCTCGAAGGAGATTGAAACTCCGACAAGATGAACTAGCTCGGTCGGACCCCCAAAATCACACGCTCTGCACTTCTACCTTCCATTTGCCTAAACCACGTAGCCACTGGAGTGCTACTGGTCCTAGGAACAAACACTACCAGCAACCTCAACACACACGCACCCACGACAGCGGAAACAACTCGAAAGCCTGCTGTCCAGAGGGGGCGGTTAGACTGGGTATAGGGGACGGTTAGAACGCCTCCACCAGGCAACCAAGAAATCCTCCGAAACACCTCTTCCGAGCACCAAAACGCACCACAGTTTCACCAACAGAGATCTCTGGTCAGGGCCATGCTAGCTACCAGAAAATCTTGGCGAAAACCAAAACTCCACCTAGGGGCCTAGGGGCGGTTAGACCGGCTACCAGGGGTGGTCTAACCTCCTGTACCCCGCAACGAACTCTAAACAAGAACACTTAGCAAATGACACGAGAACGACCCGAAATTTCACCCAGACGCTCCTCTGATCAAGGCGAACAAACTTACAGAGGAAAATCTGGCGAAACAAAACTTTGACCTGGAAACCCCAGGGCGGTTAGACCGCCCCCTCCAGGCGGTTAGACCGCCTCTCCCAGAAAAACAGCCCGTGGGTCAAACCCCAACTTCCTCGCGCCCGATCTCCCGAATCACTCCACGTATTGCAGCAAAACTTCGGGAATAGCTGGGTTACCTCCTGTGAACCTCTACCTTAAAGGAATCGACCTGAATCGCTCAAAATCAAGAGGAATCGAAGAAATCGCTTCTCTAGGTCAAGAACTCGCCCAACTCGAAAAACCACCAAATCGAGTCCGATTCAAGGGAGATTTGGGGGCAAAGTCACCAGCCAAAGAGGCACAAGATCCTCATACGTGGCACCCACCAAAAACCCCAAGAAATCATCCTCAAAACACCGCCAACAAAGAGCTCCGAAAATCAACACAAAGAAGGACGGGAAAACCACCTTGAGGAACAACGTCGAACCATCTATACATACCATGAAGGTTCGTACAAGGCCTAGCTTGCCACCCATACTTCCATCCCTCTCTCTAGATCTCACATGAAGCTCTCAAGCTGGTCCTAGGAAAAACTAGGGAAAATAGAGAACGAAAATGGAAAAACAAATGAGCTAGGGTTCCAAGAGTTGGCTGCCATCCATCCACTCAATGAGTATATATGGAGGAACCCAAAAGACTAAACTACCCTTACTTAACACTAGGGATACAAGCCTCTCAATGGCGAATTTGGAAGTCTTCAGATTTTCTTCATCGGACGGATGTCCGGCGACCGCAACCTGCTTAGCCTCGACGCAAGCCTTGTGATCCCGACGCGTGTCCACCTCTTCGAAGAATCTCGGCGCCGGCGACCAGGGCGGTCAGACCGCCCCCCCTGGGCAGTTAGACCGGCCCGGGCAATCTGACCGGCCCCAGGCGGTCTGACCGCCCCTCCTCGGCGGTTGAACCAGCCTAGGGTGGCCGCACCTCCTCGTCGAGTCTTCGGTCTCGGTTTTGTGGCTCAACCGAGTATCCCAGTGGTTTTCTGGTGAACCACTGCAAACCCCGCGAACTCGGTGTAGCCTCCGCCAATATCCACTCATGACTTGGCTCCCACGTAGTCCCGGCTCGACCTTGGTTTTGAGGCTCAACCAAAAAACCATCCACTACTTCATCTTGTTGTCCATGCCACCATGCGGCCCGCACTTGACCCCACTGGCCACCTGGTCCTTCGAACGAAGCCTACTTGTCTTCTCCACACCTGGAGGCCTCACCGGCAACGACCTTTCGCTCTTGTTCTTCACCTGCACCAACACAAGTCAAGCCGCAACCTGCACCTGTAATACTTAGCCAAGAATCAGTCCACACAATGTTGTCAATCACTCATCACACAAGGAAGCGACCATCCACTGGTCCTCGAACCACACATGGTCCTCAGTTTACCTTCGGTGTTGGCATAAGTTTTATACCTTATCCATTGGTTCTAACCCCCGTGGTATAACAAGTTCACTTGTGCATGTCAGTTTTGGAGTTTAGTGTTTATGCTGGGTTTTAGCGTTGAAAGTAAGACTTCTGGGATAAGTTCATCAAGCACCTTGTGACAAGATGTTGAAGCCCGTACAAGTCATGCAATGAAGCAAACTTGACTCCAAGAAGCCAGGAACTGAACCCAAGAAGATGACAAACTCTAAGGACTTAACCGGAGAAGTGCCGAATCTTGTGGGACAAGGAGCTACGTCCAACTCGGAGAGAAACTGACAACAAGGGCCTACATGCAGAAGGGGGAAGCATCTAGAAGACTCGGGAACCGACACCACGCGAAGGAGGCCGGGAGAACCGGGCTCCGGATGGGCCCAGGCCGGCCGGCCCAGGCCGGCCGGCCCAGCCCAGTCCAAGGCCCAATCCCCCTCCTTTGACCTAGCCGCCATTCGGGCTATTTATAGCCCCGGGGTCGAGAGCCACACATCATCCAATTCGTCATCAGCCGCCGAGGAGCAGAAAAGAGAGGGACACCATCCCGGAGAGGAGAGGGTCGAGCTAGTTGACAAGGGTCTCCCTAGCCGACGTGGGAACCTTGCAAGGAAGACCACGTCGGAGTTCCCGGAGCTAGAAGCAAGATCAAGGTAGGATCCCGGTGGTGATCTTGTTTATGTATCATTATATTAGTTGAATTATCAAGTTGAATCTATTTCTAGCGATCAAGAGTTTCTTCGATGATTTCGTTTTTTGATCGGCTTTGCTTATTCTATATCTATTCTCGAGATAGATCACATAGGGTGTTCTTATAACCGCGGTGGCTAGAGGTACACGCCGGATCTTCCGAAAGAACTCGACTTGTCCTTGGACTCACCCTATACTACCCTCATGAGTAGGGATACATTGTGACAGAACGGGGGTTCCGAAAGGCGGGCGTTTTCGGAGTCGGACGGGAAACCACGATTTAAAGAGGCTTCTAATAAGATTCGTTTTGCTACTTATTCTCTTGCTTGGAACTTCAACAAAAGGCTTAACCCGATCTCTCTTGATCGGTTTATCTACCCTATCTATCTTTGTTATCTCCGGTCTTTAGTAGATTAGATTAGTTTTGTGTTCTTTATCTAGATGCATTAGGGTTCCTCTTTACCGAAGATTGAAGTTACTTGGCTTTACTAGATCATCTTTTGCGTCACACATTTGTTCTACGGATTCGATACCTTGGGTTCACCACTCAAGGGAAGAAGGGTCCCTTGACTACGACGGGAGACTTGTCTGCTTGCAAGTATAAACAAACTTTGATACAACTATTAACCGTTAACAGCGCCCCATGAAAAGCCCCAAGAACCATCCTCTCCAACTACAAGCCATGCTCATTCAAGCCAACAAGAGAAGATGTTGAGTAGGATGGCTACTCATGGAAGCTCAAGCGAGGATGATGGTGATGATGGTGACGATGAAGATTCCTCAAGTGATGAAGAGGTTGAATACATGGTGGCCGAGTACGTGAAGAAGATCTTCAAGTATGTGAAGAAAGTCAACATGTACGGCTACAATGTCCACTTGAGAGAAGGACGTCACCATCAGCACATCAAGTTCACCAAGATCGAGCACAAGCCCAAGAAGAAGGTGGTCAAGGAGAGGAGACCAAGGCAAAAAGAAACTATCATCGTCCGTGAGTGGACAAGTGGTGGAGAATAAAGTTCTTCTAGCTCAAGTGATGAATCAAGAAAGAACTTCACCACCCGCTTCATGCAAGGTCCTTCATCATCACTACACATGTGCCTTATGGCCAAAGGTATGGAAAGCAATGTAAGTGATGATGAATCCGACACCACCTCTCTTGATGATCTTGTTGAGCTAGTCTATGAGCAAAAAGGAATTCTTGAGAAACAAGCTAATGAAATTAAAGAACTCAACTCTCTCAACGATCATTAGTGCAACCCTTGCTACAAATTATGAACATTTGTTGTGCAAATTCAAATTGCTTAGCAAGGAGTGTGATGAGTTAAAATCTAAGCTTGAGAGCAATGAGACTAAAACAAGTAATTCCTTTAAGCTTGATGAATCATCTATCCCTTGTGCAATTCCTATCTCCAAGGTAGATGCTTCAACTTCTTGCATTGAATTAATTGATGAATCTTGCTCACCATCTTGCAATGAGAATGTTGTTGTAGAAACATATGATTGTCTCATAGGCAAGAAAAATAATGAGCTCAAGCAAGAAGTGAAATGGCTCCGAGAGTGGTTGGCAAGCTTGATGGCCAAGGGAAAGAACGATGAAGAACAAGTGGACATCTCTCAAGAGATGAAGAGGAAAGTTCAGCCTTCTCAAGATA
Source organism: Cenchrus americanus (assembly GCA_947561735.1). Lineage (NCBI taxonomy): Eukaryota > Viridiplantae > Streptophyta > Magnoliopsida > Poales > Poaceae > Cenchrus > Cenchrus americanus. The sequence goes on along the minus strand of OX387242.1, from coordinate 173,675,730 downwards.
ACCGTGAATTCATGGTGAAGAAGCTTGAGAAGGGTGCAACCGTGACTTGCTACAAGTGTCATGGAGAAGGGCACAAGTTCTACAAATGCCCAAAATTTGTCAAGAAGATGGACAAGGGCGCAAAGAAGAAGTTGAACCCCACCATCAAGAGCTCCCTCATCTACACCAAGCCCAACCGCAAGAACAAGACCAAGAGCAACACCTACGTCATCAAGAATAAGGCTAATGGCAAGGTGGTTGCACACAAGGTTAGGAAGATGAAGGAGGAGCGGGGTTGGAACCAACCGATTTGGGTGCCCAAGGAAGTCATCATCAACATGAAAGGGCCTCAATTGGTTTGGGTTCCAAAAGCCACTTGAAGGCCTTGAGTGCGGGGACTTGGGAGGCTTGGCACAAAGAAGTTGTGAAGATTCAAGCCTAGAAGCCAAGCTTGCAAGCCTAGATTTTAAAATCATGCAATTATCTTTGCTATGTTTGTGCATTTACGTTTCAGGAGTTGGATTGAAACCCCAGATGCATGAACCCAAGGTACCTATGCTCTTATACTAGTATGCTAGGTCGATAGCTGCTATGCTATAAGACACGGTAGAAGTCGAGTGATGTTCGTCACACGCGTGATTTGTCGGGGACAGCCATAGGGGTCCCCTAATAACAGGGGAAATCACCCCGTTTTAAAAAATGAACGATCAAACCCGTAACTATGAATCACACCCCGCATGGCCGCAACCCAAGGCAAAGAAAAGCCCATGGCCCAAAAAGCCTCAGTAGCCCATCAAACCGCTAGCCCTAGCACCCCTCAGGCGAACCTCCGTCATGCTCGAGCGGCAGACACCGCACCGCGAAACCCCCGCCTTGCTCGAGGGCGTGGCACGCCCTCGAGCGAGTTCCTGCCTCGCTCGAGGGTCCTAGCCCCTTGTGTGAGCCTCCGCCTCGCTCAGGCCTCCCTCGGCCCGCGGCGCCGCGCCTGCTCCCCCGACCAGGGCATTAAAAGCTCTGACACGTCGCGGGCGCCCGGGTCAATGTCAATTCCCCGCCACACCGGTCTGCTAACACCGCCTGGGAATTAGATCCCGGTGCTGTTCGACCAACCCGCACTGTGCAGCCATCTCCGACGCTGTGCAGGTGCTGTGCGGGATAGCCAGTGTCATTCTGTAAAATTGTGCCACCCACTCCCGTACCTCCTCCATGTCGCACTCCTCGAAAGAGGACGATGGCACCCTCGAAAGGTGTACAACCACCAACTCGGCACCTGCCCTGGTAGATTATCATATCAAAGTTCTTATGGACTTGCAAGCGGACAAATCCCCTGTTGTAATCAAGGGACCCTTCTCCCCTCGAGTGGTGAACCCAAGATATCGAATCTGTGGAACAACGTGCAACGCAAGAATTCAATCTAGTAAAGCAAGGAAAGCTATCTTATGAAGAACCAAGTTGCATCTAATCTAAGATATCATCAAGAAAACGAATCTAATCTAATCTATTAAAGAGGTAGCAAGAGAAAGCAAGAGATAACCGATCTAGAGTCTAGATCATGCTTATGTTGTAGCTCCAAACAAGATAGATGAAGATAGAAAAGCGAATCTCATTAAGAGCATCTTTAAACCGTGGCCTCCGGTCCGATTCCAAAAACGCCCGCCTTTCAGAGCCCCCGTTCTGTCACAACGTACTCCTATTCATGCGTGTAGTCTAGGACGAGTTCGATAAGAACAAGTTGAAATCACTTGGTCGGTCCGGTATGCACCCCTAGCCACCGCGGCTACAAGAGCACCCTATGCAATCTATCTTAAGTATAGATTGGGGAAGAAGCAAAACCAAGAAGAAAACAAAATCATCGAGAAGGCACTTGATCGCTAGAAATCAGATTCACTTAAAGACTTCACCATGAATGATTACATGACAGGCTGGGCCAGCCGGCCTGGGCCGACCGGCCAAGGCACATTTCGGCCCAGTTCATTGCCTCCTTTGCCCGGTGTTGGTTCCCGAGTCTTCCAGATCCTTGCCCCTTCTGGCTAGGTCCTCGGAGTTTTCCATCTTCTCGGGGTGGGTCCTTGGGCTCCTTGGAGTCGTGTTCACTTCATTGCTTGACTTGTACCGGGCTTCAAGGTCTTGTCATGAGGTGCTTGATGAACTTATCCCGGAAGTCTTGCTTTCAATGCTAAAACCCTGCATAAACACTAAACTCCAAAACCGACATGCACAAGTGAACTTGTTATACCATGGGGGTTAGTACCAATGGATAAGGTATAAAACTCATGCCAACACCGAAGGTAAACTCATGGCTAGGTTGATGGAATTTCACCGTCAACATCTCCCCCATGCTTAAACCTTGCTCGTCCTCGAGTAAGCCTTCGATGCATATCATCATTGCCCTTCATTGTTTAAACCTTGCACTTGATCATACGTGAGAAAACATAATGCTCTCAAAAGTTTAGTTCGTTAAAGTTCCATAATGTGCTAGCCTTTATCCCTACGGAGGGTAGATTAATAATTAAGCTTATCCCATAAGTATTAACATGCTCCCAAAAATTCAAATGGATCTCAGAAATTTTGAAATAAAGAATGAGATGAAAAAAGCTAAACCAAGTTCACAAAATTAAACCGCCTTGCATCTTGCTCATGAACTCTCATCTTATCATGTCTCTCAAGCCTATTTATGCTAGTCCTTTCCCTCTCATAACATATTTATGTGGTAGGCTTTTATGTGGAGCTTTTTGGGAAAGTTTTGTCCTACCAAGATATTATAAATGAAATGTTGTCAAAACAAGACAAGCTTCTCATGGCCTTACCGAGACTCGTCAAAAAGCTCATTGGAAAATAATGTTATATCAAGGAGGGGGAGAGAAAAATACACACACTTTGAGATATGTGGACATGTGCAAATGGCAAAGAGTGATCCCGAGGCACAAAGGAAGTCCTATTTATCGGATTGCACATGGTTGGAAAGATGAGTTTGGATCTTTTAAATCTTGAAATCTTGAAATTCCTAATGCACTTTAGAGAACCGTGGAGTTCACTTTATTTTTTATTTATATCATACATACTCATATTTTTTTCTTTTCTTCTCTTTTTCTCATACTCATATTTTTGTTCTTTCTTTATTTTTCTCATTTTTTTTCTTTTTCCTTCTCATCATTTTTTTATTTGCTCCCCTTGAACTCTAAAATTGCATTGTACCTACCTCCTCCCCCATGCTTAGACGTTTGCTAGTCCTCGAGCAAAGAGGTGATAGAGATAAGGTAGGTACTAGAAATATTTTTCCTTTGGAGAGATACTTGAAATCCTCAATGATGGCACCGTCTTGTGATCTTCCTTGAATTGATGATCCATACTCAACGATAGGTTGTGATCAAGGAGGTAAACACAAAAGATGATATTTTTGGTTTTAAGGGTGGATATCCGGCAAGGTTTGTGAGATCTCCGATGTGGGGATACACAATGCATGGATAGAAGGCTAGCAATAAACGCAAAAACGGAATGTCCAGCTTCTTAGTCTCGGGACAGAGAAATCATGGCCTGCAATAACTCACCCAAAAATAAACCTTGTATACTAAGTTTTTGCACTCAAATACATATATGGCTCTGGATAGGTAGAGCAACACGCAAGTGGTATTTATGACAAGGTTAGCATTACTTTTAAGAACAAAAATAAATCATCTTTAATCCATCTAAAACTTGAGAGCACATGAAATACTATGGGTCTTTATTTTTATCATCACCTCCTCTAAAGATTAAGCTAGCATTTAGATAATCTCAGAGTTGTATTTTAAGAGAGCATTAGCTTAATCAGGCATAAAACAATTACAAAGATAAACAAAGTGGCAATTATAATCATATATCATCATGGCACAAACTTTGTAACTTTACCAAAGGTAGAAACTAGGTGGTGATTCTATTCATGATGAAAATAAATACTAACACAAATGCTGAAAATTTAAATAAAAACTGAAAACACTACGCATACATAGGCGCATACAAGCTGAAAATTAAAGAAAAGGGGGTAAAGGAAAGATAAATAAAGCTCCTCCTCTCTCTAATCTTCCGCCAGTGGTTGATATTGAGTCTTGGTTGTTGTACCCTTGCTGATAATAGGATTACACTGCTCCTCCTATGAATCGTCCCGGCGGTGCTAGGTGAAGGCGTCCAAGCACGTAAGCGATGTTTGCATTTCCTTCACCCAATTGGTTTGCATTGGTTTGGATGGCTGCAATAATTTGCATATTTCTCACAGCGTATCCTCCAATGATGGCCATGTTTTGTTGTGGTTGAGGAAGGTGTACATATGGCTCTGCAAAGACTATGTTGGGCACCGCAAAATTTGGTGGGGTTATAGCTGAAACTCTCCCCCATGCTTGCATTGGTACACCACCGTAGTAACTTGGCGGCGCCGGAATTCCTCCAAATGGTGGCACATAATCTTGTTGCACACCTCTTTCTTGGGCTGTGCAAGAACCTTCTCCTATAATACTTCCTCTTTTATTTTTTTCTTCGCCGGCACAAGAATTCGTTCCTCTAACCAATCTTCTTCCCCCTCAAGAAAAAGTCTTAATCTTCCATCCGGAAGGGGTAAGTTTACTTTGGCCACTTTGAAGCCTCCTCTCTCATCTCCACTTATGTTCATGCTTCATATATTCAAATGGGAAGTCCCAGGTAAGAGATGTTGCGGGTTCCTTGTACTACCGGTCTCAAAGAGATAGCCAACATGGCGAGGTAACACCCCGAACCAATATATCCCGAACCCGATGTTGCTTCACAACACCACCGGTTGATCATGAGGTTAGAGGGGTCTATGCTGCCTGGAAATCGAAGCCGAGTAATGCCAACTCAACTCCGTGTCAGTTACCTTTGTTTCTCTCATTCTCCCCCAAATCCTTTTGCACATCCATGAGTGAAACACTTGGATGATGGGGTTCCAGATAGTATTTCTTCGTTGATGGTCTCCTCCCGTGATCATACTCCAGAAAAAAACTTCCATTGTGCTTCCATGCACATCCACTTGTTCCGGGGCTCCCTATTGAAAACCAAGCAATTGTTCAACTCCATCCAAACGGAATGAGAAACTCGGCACTCCTTCATCAAGGATATGCACCATGGTCATGAGAATTTCCAAGGCGAATCCCTTGTGGGTGTTTACCGACACTCCGTCGGAGAATTGCATCCAATCTCTGTGTTCCGTATGAAAACCCAATATGTGGAGAGCTTGGTAGTCGAAGTCGACGTTCTCTACAAGCCTCCACTCAAGGCGAGCGAGCTTCTCCACCTCCTCCTCCATCGTGATGATAAACCCATTGGAATACCACAGAGTGTGTGGAGGTCGAGCGGATGATCGTGTCGAGCGGTGAGGTTCGACGGGCGGCTCCTCCGTACATCCATGAGGTTCGGTGAACCTCATAAACAAGCTTCGTGTGGCCCTCATCCCACTGAGGAGAAGAGTGTCGTTCCTCCTGAGCAGTGCCGTGTCCTCCTCCATACTCCGAGAAGAGTCAGAAACCAAGTGCCTCCTCGAAGAGGTTGTCGATGACGGCTTGGACGACGATGATCCCTTCTTTTTGGTGAAAAGACTTGTAGTTTTCTTCCGTGGTTGTAGCACTCTCCTTCACAAATAAATATCCATGGTTTTCAACTAGTAACAAGGTACACAAATATTATTTTGGAGTATGGACTTCGAGTGGATTAAGGATGTGATTTGTTGCACGAAACAAGCGGGGTGGATGGCTAAGTCTATGGTGGTTATGAACTACAAACTTGAGCACACGAACAAAGAGCTGGATGGGAGACTTACCTCTTTCCTCCTCTTGGCTTGGTTCTTCTCTAGTGCACTCTTGCTTCTTTATTGCTTCGTGACCGTGTGCTCCATAGGGTTACACCTTCCTAACGTTCTCGTCCACTCCTTTGCTTGCATTATTGCTCCTTCCACTTGATGTTTTCGCTTTGAGTCACTTCCATGCTCCCTTGCCTCACATGCATCCATGATATTCCTGCAAAACCAACCCTTGGCTGCCCCCCATGCTTGTCCTTTGCATGTGGTTTGATAAAAGATGTTGGAGGGGCATCCCATGATGCATCATGGTGCATGCATGGTTAGGTTAACTAGATTGCCCCCTCTAGCATGTTTTAACGCTAAGCACTCCTCTAATTTCCAAAAACGAAAATAAAATCAGAGATATTGATCTGTGGGTAAAGTGTACAACCTCTACAGAGTGTAAAACTGATCGATCAGCCGTGCTCACGGTCAAGAGCGGCTTGGACCCTCACATGATTAATAAACTTGAAGATAACTGTAAATCGTGGGTTTGTGGGTTTGGTTTGAGGTTTCTCTTAAGGATATGTGGGTTGGTATACACTTACACCTAGTAATTAGGTGCTTGCTAATAAAACTTGACCAACTTATAAAATGCTTACCGCTGTGAACCATAGCCTATCCTTGATAGCCTTGCATTGTTTCCCCCACTTGCTGAGCACCAACCATAAGTGTGCTTACCCTTGCTTACCGCTGTTCACAGGAGAACGTCGGAGGCGAGGACGAGTACTGGAGTGACTACGAGGAGTTCTAGGGCATGCAGATCCCCCAGTCATCATGCCTGTGGAAGTCAAAGATGGAGCTGCTCGTCGTTTAGTTATCGTTGTGTTTGGACCTTCGAGTCCACCTTTCTGGATGTAATAATGAATATCGTACTGGTTTAAATCTTGAACGATTTGTTACTGCAATGGTATTACACTCGTTTTGTCTATCATGTGTGTGTAAAATGATCCTGGCGCACACATGAGATGCATTTGGTTTTCCTTGTAAAATCGGGTGTGACAAAGTGGTACCAGAGCCGTGATGACTGTAGGTCGCAGCCTTAGTTAGAAACGGACGAAATTAAGGATTCATGTTCTAGAGAACCCTATCATGCTTCAAATCATCTTATTTACGCATTAAAAATCTAATTTAATCTTATTTATCATTTAAACTGTCATTTTGATTTATTCTGTACTCTGAGATCAGTTTTGCTTTGACAGATGGCCAGAAACTACATAACCCCTCGCAAGAGCACTGGTGGGCGCTTTCCCACTGGACAGCTGGCTCCTCGCCATCGTCTTGAGGATGTTGAGGAGGAACCAGAGGAGTTCTAGCCAGAGGCTGAGATGGAGGAAAACCCAGAGGAGGTCCAGCCGGAACCAGAAGAGGAGGATCCTGAGGAGGTTGAGATGGAGGAGGAGGAGCCATTGGAACAGCCACAGCTGTACGATGGCACCGTGCTGGAGGCAGACACTGATGGGGACATTGTGATTCCACCGGCGCCTGTGACAAATGAGGAAGCACCCCCTGCACATGTTGATCCAGTGCCTGATGGTGAAGGAGGTGACCCGGATGATTCTAGTGATGACAGTGGAGATGAGGAAGGAGGTAATAATGCTAATGGAAACCCGGGGGAAGATGACGATGAAAACCCTCACTATCACGGGGCAGAGTATCATAAACATTCCACTGAAGATGAGAACGGACAGTTTTGCATTCTTCTGTGGGAAGTTCTGCAGTACCTGGGTTATACCATGAAGCCCCTCTACGTGACAAAGCACTTCAGCGAGCTAGGGATGAGAGACTACTACACCAGCAGAGTCTACATCAGGATGCCCCTGAATGATACAGATGGTTGGAGGTACCGCTCATCTCACCACAACACGTCCCATTTCTCCACAGATGATGCTGCAGTGAATGATGCAGCGAGGAGGGCACTCTGGTCAATCTGCAATGCGAAGCGGGCACAGCTATTCAACTCGGAGTATCGCCATGTGCCTCGTCGTGGTAGTGGCACGGAGGAGACCGTGGTGCCAGAAGGAGGCGATGATCGTATCGACATCTTGGCACGAGTGACTGCTGCCTTGAACACAGATCTGGAGGGGGCAACTACTGAAATGAACAGGTATCACGAGGAGTTGCAGGCTGCTCAAGTGAAGATAGCACGTCTGGAAGCACAGTTGGTGGGACAGCGACTTCCTCAAGAAGTTATACCATATCATACCACAGCTTCCCCTCCGCGCAAGAGGCTCCGTTACGGCTCCGCTGAAGCTACTACTCATCTTGGCTAGGATCCTAGGAAACTCGCCCTTACCATTTGCTTTTTTCGCTAGATCGTTCCTGCGTGAACGTATTGCTTGTAATAATGGATGTTGATTGCAAACATGATTGAGTTGGATCTTTACTTGATTGTGAATTGTATGGTGGAGTGATGGCCACTATGCAATCAGAATTATTAAGTTAATCAAAGGATAGTTTGGGTTTTATTGGTTGTCATTGCTTAATCTTCTATGCAAGTTTGAATGGATCAAATCTGTTTTCGCAGTCATATGACATACCAGTAATGTTTTGTTTATAACTCAAGCTACAGAACTCCAAATGACATGAAACCAGTTGGGTTAGTTCACAAATTTAGAGGATGAATTTCTGTCAAAAATTCAATGGTATACAATACATATTCTGGGAGTTATGCACAAAGTAATGAACATGTCAGAATCTGTAAATTTCTGCTGATACAGCTGCACTGTTTGAATTTTATCTCGAGTTATAGATGTCCAAATGAGGTGATTCCAGTTGGGATAGTTCCATAATTTTATACATCATAATATGGTAAAAATTTGTGGTCATTGGATAATTACACAGAAAGTTATACATAATTCTTTGAGATCAACAGAATCTGTCGTAGCTGAAGAACATGCTGCTATTTCATTTTGAGTTATCTTCTTATGCATTGATTCAAGTACAACTATCTGAAATATGATTTTTCTAACGGTCAGATGGTAAACACCAGGTCCGGAGGAGGTCAAGACGTGCCGCCTGTGATCCGTGCACATATCGTGAATCAGCAGAACCCAGCACCACCCCCACCGATCAACCAAGCAATGGATCCAAACATGCAGCAGTTTCTTGCGGCGCAGATGCAACTGATTCAGAATCTCACCAATACTGTGCAACAAATGCAAGCTCAACAGAACCAGCCACCACAGCCGATTCCTCCGCCACCTCCGCTGCCAAGGGACAGGCACAAGGAGTTCATGAGCCACCATCCTCCTACGTTTTCTCACTCGTCTGATCCACTGGATGCTGATGACTGGCTGAAAACCATCACCAAGAAGCTGGAGATCGTGCAATGCACTGACAGGGAGATGGTCCTGTATGCTGCCGGAAGACTTGTGGGGAAGGCTGCAGACTGGTGGGATGCGTACTCAACTGCTCATCCCAACAGGCAGAACATTACTTGGCAGGAGTTCCGTGACAACTTCCGTACTTACCACATCCCTTCCGGGGTTATCAAGCTTAAGTAGAGGGCGTTCTTGTCACTGAGGCAGGGCAATATGTCAGTGACTGAATATCTGTACAAGTTCACTCACTTGTCACGCTATGCACCGGATGAAGTCAACACTGACCCAAAGAGGCAGGAAAGGTTTCTGGATGGCTTGATTGGGCCTTTCAACTATCAACTGCAGAGTCATATCTTCCCAGACTTTCAGACATTGGTGAATAAAGCTATTGGGCTGGAAAGCAAGAGAAAGGAGATGGGTGAACAGAAACGCAAGTTTCAGTCACATGGACAGTCTAGCAGCAACACCCGTCCTCGTTTCAGTTCTCAGCAGAGCCTGACTCCATATCGTCCTGGTGGTCATGGTGGAAGGTACCCTCAGAACATGCAGCTGCAGCGCTCGTTTCAGCCACAGCGCTTCAATCCTCAGACACCCAGAGCTCCTACCCCTCAGCTGAGTTGTCCTAACAATAACTCTGGGGCGCCTGTCAGAAACACCAACCCTGTTCAGCCTGGTGGATGCTTCAAGTGTGGAGAGCTGGGGCATTATGCTAACAATTGTCCCAAGAGGGTGATGCAAACTCCGCAGAGAGACAGTAGAAACAGGACTGGGCAGCCATCTTCGCAGGCTCGTACTCCACATACACCTAGCAAGAGAGGCGAGCAGAGTCATGTGCGTGGCCGAGTTAATCATGTATCAGTGGAGCAAGCTCAGAATGACGCCGGCGTGGTATTGGGTATGTTTTTCGTCAACTCTGTACCTGCTACCATATTATTTAATTCAGGAGCATCACATTCATTCATAACTGATCAATTTGTGGCAAAATATAACTTATCTATGAGCTCAATGAAGAACCCACTGATAGTCAGCACTCCGGGTGGAGAAATGAAAACTGGTCGTATATGCCCACAAGTAAAGATTAATATCATGGGGGTAGACTTTCTTGCTAATCTGGTAGTTCTAAAATCGTGGGGAATAGATGTCATTCTTGGGATGGATTGGTTACAAAAGCATGATGGAGTTATTCAGTGTCGGAAGAGGTCAGTGCAGTTAACCAGTCCTCAAGGGGAGAGAGTAGAATATGTGAGTACACTCTCATCCAGCAAAGGAGTTGTGAACTCTGTAGAAGACAAGGCCTTGGAAGATATAAGGGTAGTGAATGAATTCCCTGATGTGTTTCCAGAGGATTTGCCAGGTATGCCACCTGACCGTGACATTGAATTTAGTATTGAACTTATACCTGGTACTGCTCCCATATCTAAAAGACCATATAGAATGGATGTAAAAGATCTAGCTGAATTAAAGAAACAAATTGAAGAACTACTTAGTAAAGGGTTTATCCGTCCTAGTTCATCACCATGGGGAGCCCCCACACTCTTCGTTGATAAAAAGGATGGATCTAGGAGGTTGTGTATAGACTATCGATCACTTAATGAGTTTACTATCAAAAACAAATACCCTTTACCTCGGATTGAGGATTTATTTGATCAGATGAGAGGAGCTAAGGCATTCTCTAAGATAGATCTTAGATCAGGTTATCACCAGTTAAAAATCCGAGTGGAGGATATACCAAAGACAGCATTCACATCTAGATACGAGTTGTATGAGTTCATTGTGATGTCCTTTGGCCTGACCAATGCACCAGCCTACTTCATGTATTTGATGAACAAGGTATTCATGGAGTATCTTGATAAGTTTGTTGTGGTATTCATTGATGACATATTGGTATTCTCTTGGAGTGAGGAAGAACATGAAGAACATCTGAGACTTGTGTTGCAGAAGCTTCGGGAACATCAGCTGTATGCCAAGTTCAGCAAGTGTGATTTCTGGTTGAAGGAGGTTTCTTTCCTCAGACATATTATCACAGACGGAGGGATTGCAGTGGATCCAAGCAAGGTTTGGAATGTATTGAACTGGAGTCCACCTAAGAATGTACCGGAGATCAGAAGCTTCCTTGGACTTGCAGGATACTATCGGAGGTTCATTGAAGGATTTTCTAAGATCGTGAAGCCACTTACCACTCTGACGAGAAAGGAAAGGAATTTAAGTGGGATGAGAAGTGTTAGGCTAGTTTTGAAGAGTTGAAGAAGAGGTTGACCACAACACCTGTGTTGATCATGCCAGACATACACAAAGGATTCGATGTGTATTGCGATGCCTCTCGGGAAGGATGGGTTGTGTGTTGATGCAAGAAGGGAAAGTAGTAGCTTTTCCTCTAAGACAGTTGAGGAAACATGAGCAGAACTACCCTACTCATGATCTTGAGTTAGCCGCGGTTGTTCACGCATTGAAGATTTGGAGACACTACATGATTGGGAACAAATGCCAGATCTTCACTGACCACAAGAGTCTGAAGTATATCTTTACTCAGAAGGATTTGAATTTGAGGCAAAGAAGGTGGTTGGAGTTAATCAAAGATTATGATTTGGATATTCAGTATCATCCAGGAAAGGCAAATGTTGTAGCAGATGCTTTGAGTCGGAAGGGACAGACTAACATGCTGATAGGACACCTGCTACCTCAGGAGCTATGTTGGGATATGGCACAGCTCAACTTGGGGATAGTTGCTTCGAGTGAGACTTTGACATTAGAAATTGAGTCGACGCTTGAGCAGGATATCAGGAAGGGACAGTTGACTGATGACAAGATTGCAGAATACAGGAAGTTGATTAAGTTGGGCAAAGTTCCAGAATTCAGAGAAGATGAGCAAGGAACAGTATGGTTTAAGAACAGAATCTGTGTACCTGAGATTAAGGAGTTACGAGAAACTATCTTGAAGGAGGCACACGATTCAGCTTACTCTATACACCCTGGGAGTACCAAGATGTATCAGGACTTGAAACAGAGATACTGGTGGTATGGAATGAAGAAGGATGTAGCGGCTCATGTAGTTTTGTGTGATGTGTGTCAAAGAGTGAAGGCTGAGTACCAAAGGCCAGCAGGATTGCTTCAACCTCTAAAGGTACCTGAGTGGAAATGGGAAAAAATCGGTATGGATTTCATAGTGGGCTTACCTCGTACTCGTGATGGGTATGACTCCATATGGGTTATTGTGGATAGATTAACCAAGGTAGCACACTTTATTCCAGTGAAGACGACTTATACAGGAGTGAAGCTAGCTGAGTTGTATAATTCACGGATAGTGTGTTTGCACGGGGTACCGAAGAAGATAGTGTCAGATCGAGGCACACAGTTTACTTCACGGTTTTGGCAGAACCTGCATGAATCGATGGATACAAAGTTAAATTTCAGTTCAGCATACCATCCTCAGACAGATGGGCAGACAGAGAGAACAAATCAGATTCTTGAGGATATGCTGAGAGCTTGTGCGTTGAAGAACAGTGGCAGTTGGGATAAGAGTTTGCCTTATGTAGAGTTTGCTTATAACAACAGTTATCAGTCCAGCATTAAAATGGCACCTTTTGAGGCTCTGTATGGAAGGAAGTGTAGAACACTGTTGTTTTGGAACCAGACTAGTGAGAGACAACTCTTTGGACCAGATAGTATACGGGAAGCAGAAAACCAAGTTGAAATCATAAGAGAGAATCTTAAAGCGGCACAGTCACGTCAGAAGATTTATGCTGATCCTCGGAGAAGAGATGTGATTTTGGAAGTTGGTGATTATGCATACCTCAGAGTGTCACCTATTCGGGGTTTACGAAGGTTTAATGTCAGAGGGAAGTTATCACCTGGAATCATTGAACCTTTCAAGATTTTGGAACGAAAAGGAGAAGTAGCATACCAGTTGGAGTTGCGAGCACAGATGCCGGGAGTTCATGATGTGTTCCATGTATCACAGCTGAAGAAATGTACAAGTGAGGTTAAGATAGAACCGGTACAGTTAGAGGATATTCAAATGGAGAATGACTTGACATACAAAGAATACCCTGTTAAGATCTTGGATATATCAGAAAGAGTTACCAGGAGTAAAATCATCAGGATGTGTAAAGTACAGTGGAGTCATCATACTGAGGAAGAGGCAACTTGGGAAAGAGAGGATGAACTTAAGGAAGACTTTCCTCAGCTGTTCTCTAAGTCTTCTGAATCTCGGGACGAGATTCTCTTTAGGGGGTAGGATTTGTGACACCCTAAAATTCCATCACTAAAATCACTTAGCAACTTAAATTAGTCTTAAGGATTAAAAGAATTTAAATTGCCATTTAAATTGAGCTCTAAAATATTAAACATAATTTAATAAACTAGAGACAACAAGTGATTGTGCATCATCAGTTGGCTTGCATGGCTTTTGGTTGCTTGTGTGGTTTCTAAAAAGTTTATAAATGTTTGGGAAAAGGTTTGAAAGAGTTTTGATTTGAATTTGAAAAGAAAAGTGGTTTTAAAAAGAAGTTTGAAAAAGAAAAGAAAAAAAAGAAACCTTACCTTCTCTCCTTTCGGCCCAGCCAGGCCTGCCGGCCCACTTAGTTCTCCCCGCGCCGGCCCTCCTCTCTCTCTCTCTCTCTTTTTCTTTTTCCCTGCTCCCGCTGACACCTGGGCCCCACCCGTCAGTCTCTCCCTCCCCCCTTTCCTTTCTTCTTCCCCCCTCTGCCTCGCCGGCCTACCGCCGCGGCCGCGGATCCCGCCACACCCCGCCTCTCCCCCTTCCTTTTCCTCCTTGATAGGCTTGCCAATTAAGGCAATTAAACGCCCTCGTTCAAGTGGGGCCATTTCCCTTCCTTTGCACCGAGCCGTGATGGCCGCGGCCATCAATGGAAAGTGCCGCCGCTCGGAGCCCGCCCACCTCCCGTCGCCTTCCTCCCTTTGGCCCTATTTAAGCACGCAGTCGAGCTCATGGCCTCCCTTTGCACCCGCAGCACACCAACGCACGCAATTGAGCCCAATTCCACCAGCACCGCCGCCTCGGGTTCCCGCCGCCGCCGTGCAAATGTCGCCGCCGGTGAAGGACCACCTCCGCCGCCCTTCTCCCTTTCTCTTTGAGTTCACCAGGGGCTCATCAAGCTCAATTGGCTGTAGGTTCTCGTCCCCAGAGCCCGTGGGCACCGCGCCTCAACCACGCCGGAGCGCCGCCCGATCCGCCGCCGTTGCCAAGCTTCGTCGTCGTCGCATCCTCTACACCTTCGAGCTCACCCACTACTCCCTTGAACTGTGAGCAATATCCCCTGCCCAATTTCCCTTCTCTTCGTGCACAGCAGCGTACTCGCAAGCTCGCCGGAGCGGCCGCTCCGCCCCCTTCCGGTGCCGGCCGCCGGTGAGGCACAATCGCTCCCGTAGACCCCCCCTGTCACGTGCGCAAGCGTCCCCGCATCATTTTGCACCAGCCCGTGGTCGGATTGGTGGCCGGGAACGCCGGCCAGGGCCAACACCGGCGAGCTCCCGCCGCGCGCCGCCGCACTCCAGCGACACCGCCGCCGCATCCCGCACGCACACGTCCAGGGCCGTCGGATCTCGCACAAGCGGCCCTGATCACATACCTCTTCGTTTTGAAAGGGCGGTCCACCGTGGACCCGTGCACCGGATGCACGGCGCGGTCCACGGTGCACGCGCGCGCCGGCAGCCGTTGGATCTGAGATCCACGGTGCGGCTGCGGCCCTTTTCTTTAAGAGTCCCTGAAAGGTTTTAAATTCACATGCCGGTCCTCCCACCTATAGGTATTCTTACGGTTAGGTCCTGATTTTTATGTTTTAGCCCCTGTCTAACCTAGAATCCTTTACCAGAGGTCCTTTTCATCCCTTTTAGCATATAAACCCCTCTGATTTATTTTATAATTATGTTTTAGCCCTGATTTTATTTATAAAAAGCCCTGTAAACTTAGTTTTCTTGCGTTTTTACGATGTTACTGCGGTTGTTCTTTGTTACCGTTTGGTGTACTCGTTTATTTATTGTTTGTTGTTCATGTTTGACTCGTAGATATCGTGCTCGTTTCGTCCGAGCTCCCCTGTCGGAGGCGATCGGGAAGAACCCGTGTTCGAGGAAGATTTCACCCGCTTGTAGAGGAAGGCAAGTGGCTTCCCCCTCTGCATTATCTTTTTGAACCTATGTCACTGCCTGTTAAACAAAGTTTACTATTCCTGTTGCTATGCATAAACTTGATGGGCAAACACCTAGTTAAGGACTTGACTAGACATTTTACCTCATTACCTTGATCAACCCTGTTTAACAAATGCTTGGGTAGATAAATGCTTAGTTTGCTTTACATGGGTATGGTTATGCTTTGTTTATATTATACATCTCAGCTTTGTTTATATAATGAGTTTGTGCTTAAAACAAGATAACTTGAAATATAATCGGAACATGGAGAACCACCCAAGACAACAGTACAACCACAGTCCACATGGCTCTGGCTTAGCCAAATAATTAGGAGAGTGGGTTAGCTAATAGCTCATTTCCGAGAGGGGCACAGGGGGCTCGAGGTTGCGGGGGTATAGCCCGGTTCTTTTGGGGTAGCACCTTGGCTAAGGTGCCGACCACTAGGGAGGGTTATGGTCCGCCCGGCCGTCAGAATCGTTGCGAGCTGTTGGTTTCTCTTCTTTCCTTTGTAAAGGCTTCATAGTGGACCCCTAGCCACTCACCTTGGAAGTGTTTAAGGGTCTAGCTAACCCGGGCAGGATGGGGAACACGAACTGTGGGTAAAGTGTACAACCTCTGCAGAGTGTAAAACTGATCGATCAGCCGTGCTCACGGTCAAGAGCGGCTTGGACCCCCACATGATTAATAAATTTGAAGATAACTGTAAATCGTGGGTTTGTGGGTTTGGTTTGAGGTTTCTCTTAAGGATATGTGGGTTGGTATACACTTACACCTAGTAATTAGGTGCTTGCTAATAAAACTTGACCAACTTATAAAATGCTTACCGCTGTGAACCATAGCCTATCCTTGATAGCCTTGCATTGTTTCCCCCACTTGCTGAGCACCAACCATAAGTGTGCTTACCCTTGCTTACCGTCGTTCGGAGGAGAACGTCGGAGGCGAGGACGAGTACCGGAGTGACTACGAGGAGTTCTAGGGCATGCGGATCCCCCAGTCATCATGCCTGTGGAAGTCAAAGATGGAGCTGCTCGTCGTTTAGTTATTGTTGTGTTTGGACCTTCGAGTCCACCTTTCTGGATGTAATAATGAATATCGTACTGGTTTAACTCTTGAACGATTTGTTACTGTAATGGTATTACACTCGTTTTGTCTATCATGTGTGTGTAAAATGATCCTGGCGCACACGTGAGATGCATTCAGTTTTCCTTGTAAAATCGGGTGTGACAGGAAGTTAGGTCACTTGAGCTTTGACCTTTTGTCTCGCTTGAGTAAACTCAATTTGGTCCGAGGATTGCCACGGTTGATGCTTGAGAAAGAGTTGGTTTGTGCTCCGTGTAGGCATGCCAAGATGGTAGCCTCTTCTCACCTGCCTCTCACCGATGTGATGATTGAGCGTCCATGCGAGCTGCTCCATATGGACCTTGTTGGCCCAGCTCGTGTGCGATCTGCGGGTGGGAAATGGTATGTCCTTGTTGTGGTGGACGACTATTCTCGGTATGCTTGGGTGTTCTTTCTTGAGGATAAGGGGGAGACGTTTGGCTTTGTTCGAGATCTAGTCTTGAGGTTGAGGAACGAGAGGCACGGAGATGCCATATGAGCTATCCGCAGTGATAATGGCTTGGAATTCAGAAACTCTCGTTTTGAAACCTTTTGCCATGACTTGGGTCTTGAGCACTATTTTTCGAGTCCGTATACGCCTCCCCAGAATGGTGTTGTGGAAAGAAAGAAAGAAAGAACAGGACCTTGTGCGAGATGGCTCGGATGATGCTTGATGAGCATAGGACTCCGAGGAGGTATTGGGCTGAGGCGGTGAATACCGCGTGCTATGTGTCAAACAGGATCTACCTCAGAGTGCACAAGAAGAAAACATGCTATGAGTTGATGCATGGTCGCACACCCAAGGTGAGTCACTTCCATGTCTTTGGTTGCAAGTGTTTCATTCGAAGAAAGGCGAGGAAGTTGGATAAGTTTGAGGCTAGGTCTGTCGATGGTATTTTCTTTGGTTATGCATCTCACTCTAGAGCATATCGTGTGCTCAATCTTGAAACTAACCAAATCGTGGAGACTTGCGAGGTAACCTTCGACGAGACACAGCCACGTAGTCAGCTTGTCTTTGAGTATGCAGGTGATGATGAGCTTGGCGAGGAGATCTTTCAGGAGCAGGAGCACGAACATGGAGACGATGAAGATGGCGGTGCCGTGCGCCCGGCTGAACATGTATCCACTACTTCGACTACGGTGATGGACGGACCCTCTACTACACCTACGACGACAAATCAAGAACGAGGAGAAGCTGGTGTTGATGGGGAGGTAGCATCGAGGCGAGAACCACCCCGGCGAGTACAAGTAGATCACCCAGCTTCAAGGATCATCGGCGACATGAATGAATGCACTACACGGTCGAGGGTTCGAAACAATTCTCATTTCTCTCATGCTGCATTTGTTGCTACTTTTGAGCCCAAAGACATCGGACACGCACTATCTGATCACAATTGGGTTAATTCGATGCATGAGGAGTTGGAGAACTTTCGCGAGGAATCGGTGAGTTTGGGAGTTGGTTGACCCTCCCCCGGGGTGTAAGCCGATTGGTACAAAGTGGGTGTGGAAGAACAAAGAGGGAGAGAAAGGTGAGGTTGTGAGAAACAAGTCGAGGCTTGTTGCTCGGGGTTCGTCGTAAGGAGGGGATCGACTACGAGGAGACCTTTGCTCCCGTAGCCAGTTTGGAGGCGATTAGGATCCTTCTAGCCTTTTCTGTGGCTAAAGGGTTCAAGTTGCACCAAATGGATGTGAAGAGTGCTTTTCTGAATGGTGTGTTGGAGGAAGAAGTGTATGTGAGGCAACCTCCGGGGTTTGAGAGTGAGAATGAAACGAACCGAATTTCCGCGAATGGAAACCCGACTCTCTACACCTCCGTGATAGTCCCAGGAAGAGGCTATCACGTGCAATCCCTGTCTCAAGTGGTACAAATCCATACAACACGAGTATAAAAGAGACATTACATTATATTATTATTACAACTTCAGAGTACAACTCTTCGGCACAAGCCGGGTACAAGTCCAACAGGACTGAATCAAGAAAGATAAAACATCTACGCAGCGGATCTATCGAAGCGAAGCGTCTCCGAGCCTCCACGGTGCAAACTCGAGCATAGGACCCCTCTAGTCTTCACACCTTCGTCGTTGAACTTGAAGTCGTAGACGGTTACCAAGTCCGAAACGCGCATCTACCCGATAAGCGGGTAGGTCATGTCGACTTCCCAACAAAGAGCAAAAGCGGTGGTTGAATCTAATATGCATGGTTAAAACCTACATTTGGTCAGAAAGCTATGCATGCGAAGCGCGGAAGCAACAATCAAGGTATGTAGAATAAGCAGCGAGGTCCACACCTCCGGGAGGTCCACACCTCTGGGGTCCACACCCCTCAACAAGGGAAGTCCACACCAAAGCACTGAATCACAACCATGATCCAGCTCCCAACTCTCATCTGCGATGTGGGGCCCACCTGCTCCTACCCCCACATCTCAACGGCCTCGAGCCGGGCTCACACACTCGGGGGAGAGAAGAAGCATAAGAAAAGAGTCTAGCCAGGTGAGAGATCGAGGAGGGCGTCCATAACCAGTGGACACGGACTATAGCTATAGGTTTAACACTCTGCAGAGGTTGTACAACTGTACCCGCCCGAATAGAACCCGGATGGTAGCGAACCACCCGAAACCCTACCATACGGCTGGAGTCCAAGTAAGAGGATAGTACCCTCCTGCGTCTCCGAGTCTGGCGTAGCCTCCACGGTAGAGCTCATACTGCCCGCGAGAGGTCCCTCGAAGCTGTGGAACCCTTCCCCGGCCTCGCCGGGGCGAAGTCTTCTAAGGAGGAAAGCCATCTCCCGACACGATCACACCGATCCGCCTACAGGAGGGACGCTATCCGCTACAAGTCTCACCCCGCACCCCCGCCCAATACAAGGCGGGCGGTTTGTACGGTAAAAGTCCACTGAAGCAAGGTCAACTGACGATCGGTCCTTAAGGGCCGAGAGCAAGCACTCACCATCTCCACCCCGTCCGACATGCCGCTCGGGCGAGAGGCCAGATCGCATCTCCCCGAGGTAGGCGTTCACAAGTAACCAAACGGCTCACTCCCGCCAGTAACACATCAAGGAAGAACACACCAAGAACTCACGCTAGAACACACCGAGATCTCCCACATCTCAGTCCAAACCCAGAGAACCATCCATAATCAAGCAACAAAAGTATGGATAGTTGGTATATGGGACTAGCTAGGGGTCTGTAGCTAGCCCCGAGGTAGGTAAAGCAAGGAAGTAGGATATATCAAATATCAAGGCGTGGCTAAACAAATGGCTATGCAATCCATCAAATCGAGTAACATAAATATAGCACTAGCAACTAATAGCATGCATGGGTTCTACATGGTTGGGAGTGACATGACACCTGTGCGGTAGTCGTCGTAGAGTAGTAGAGGTTGAGCATCCTCACGGGCAAAGTCGGGGTAGTCGCGTCTCCTCAGTCGTCGCAGCTCGGGTCTTCAACAAGAACACAAGCCTACACGAGATGCGACGTGGAAATAAATAACGAGCATTCATCTAATGCAAAAACATCAATAAGAACCAATTTAGAAGATCCAAATAAACTCCAGAGTAAATACAAGAAGAACTAGTTTAATTAATGAAAATAGAGCAATAGGTTTTAAAACAAAAGTAGTTTAAGCAACTAGTTTTTATCTACTAGATATCAAGATATGAGCAAGACTTAGTTCGAGGATATCACAGCTAAGATCTTAGGGAATCAAGCTCGCAAGCGGAAAGTGGAGAGGATGAGATCAAGCACTTGCTAGGTTTTAGCTCACAAAGGATTAAAGCGTTAGCGCAACGGATGATGATAGCAAGGCGAGATGGAGATAAATTGGGAAAGGCATTCCCATGACAAGATAAGCGGCGATAACATAGAGAGGATAAGAGGATCAACTAGTAGTCGATAACGGGTGGAGGAGCGACAAGGCATGCTCAAGAGCGCAAAGATGCTTGTGCTGGCGATACGGCGTTGACCATGGCGAAGTAGTTAAGTTGCAACGCGGGGTTACCGTGCGTGAAGCAGAGGCCTCTGCTCACGGCACGGCCGTCCTTCACGCGCGGCATCGTAATTACAAGCACATGGCATGGCACGCGCTTCGCAACACGAAACAAGGTTGAGCGAGAACGGGCATGCGGTTTGTGGCAAAGCAGGCGTAAAGAGAGGCGACAAAACTTCATGGCTTGCTTGGGCGACAAGGTTGCTCACACGTGCGTGTCCACAGCGTCCCATGTGCACGACGTGTTCACAGCGTGCGCGGGGCTCTAGCGTCCCAGGGCCCGCGCAACGCCCGACGACTTGTTGACCGGGTGCAGACGCAGGGTAGGTGCGGTAGGTGTCGAAAGACGAGGTAGAGAGCAGCAAGGCAGCATGCGTTGCATGGCAACAACGAGGGGAAATGAGAATGGATGGGCCACAACCTCTCGGTCGATATCGGCCAAGGTGATAAGAGGCAAGCGACGGCGAGCGACACCTGCAGGAAAATGCACGACTCGAAGGTCGGCAACACAAGGCAACGGCGAGCTGCGGCGACGGTGAGTGTGGCATGGCCACAGCTAGGAACATGCGGCTCAAAGGTCGGAAGACACAGACACAATAAAGGGTGAAAGCTTCAGCCACTTAAGCGCTCAAGGTTTCATTTAGGCAAAACATCGAACAGGTGGTGGGCATGTCACAGTGGGCTACAGAACATGCATCCAAAGCCACTAGTGTTCACGGGGAGCGAGGCACAAAGACGAAGGGCGGCGACACGAGCATGCATCGAGGGTAAAAGAAGTTGGTTTCGTCAAATGGCTCACCAACGGGCTTGTTGACATGTAGGTCATTCCTCGTCGAACACTTCATGGGCGAGGTGGACGGATGTTGTGTTGGGGAAGAAAGAGGGGAGGCGTGCTAGCCTCCTTGCGCAAGCACACAGCTCTCTTGGCGTAGTCGTTCCCGTCGACGACGTCGTGGATCGGCAGTCACGGCTTCCTCGGCGTGGGAGGCTTCCGGCCTCCTTCGACCCTCCCCCTCGACGCCGACGGTTTCGTGCAGGCAAGCGGGGTGTTAGATTGGGTAGGACAGGGTCGAGCAGCGGCAAGGGAAAGGAATGAAAAAAACGGGTACTGTTGTGGGCATCTCACCTCATTGGCAAAACATTTAGCATGTCATGGGTGAGGTGGTGAACGGCCTGGTGGTTAGCATCTTGTTTGGCGCATTATGTCGAACACCTCGTGTTCATGCCCTTTGGTCAAGGAGGCGCAACTTGGCAACAGTCATGCCACTGGTTCGAACCCTGCAGGTGACGAACACGGCACGAAGGCCCGTTCTCGGAAAGGACGGAACGAGGGCGACCCGGCCGCAACGGGCTTGCTGTGCACAAGACAAGGGAAAACAGTGTGGTTGAGCTCACCATGGGCTCGTCGGTATTCAAGCAAGGCAGGGCGTCCGTGCAGCACCTGCAGGACAGCGGCACGAAGGCCGATCACACGGTGCAAAGGAAGCGCGGCGACGTTGCGGTGCTCCAGGGCCGCAGCTTCAACTCGGCGACGGGGCAGGCGGTTGGTCTTCTGCTCGGCGTGCTGCGCTCACACGCAGGGGCTCCGTGTCCCGCGGCAAGGCAAAACGGACGGCGATCATGGCGGCACGAGCGCGACGTTGGTGGTGAAGGCGCGACCGATACATCGTCGAGGCGCGGTGTGGCTTGGCATGTCGACGGCGGCGCGACGTCTTCAGCTCGGCGTTGAAGTCGGGGCACTCCTGGAAAGGGACGATGTGGCGTGGCGCTGTACCTCTAGGTGGTGGCTGCGCGACGCGGCCCATTCGGCCGGCGACGACGTGTCGCAGCGCATCCAGAAGGCGCCGACACAGCGCTCGCTGCCCCCTTCTCTTTTTCTCCATCCTCTTCCCTTCTTCTCCTCAGGTGCGGCGGTGAACTTCAGAGCAGGGGAGCGGGGAGGCAGGGGCGTCGGCGTCCCCGGCGTTGTAGGCGGTGGTTGTCCCCAGCCGAACGCTCCAAGAGTCCCCACGGCGGCCTCTCTCTGAGCCCATGCGACTCCAATTTCCTCCCATCCTCTTCTCTTCACAGGCGGTGGCGGTGGATTGGGGTTTTCCCCCGGGAGGCGGCGGACACGGGGAGAAGGGGGGGGGGGCGACGAGCGAGCTTTGTGGGGGCGGCGCTAGGGGTTTGGAGAGCATGGGCGGCCGGGATGCGGCGCGGGGCGTGGGGCTCACATCCGGGGCCGGCGCCGGCGAGGGGCGGCGCCAAGAGCGAGATCGAGTCGCGGTGCGCCGCGGTCTCCCATCCGCTCGCTTACCCCCCACGGTGAAGAAGGAGAACGCCTCGGGCGGACGGATGGGTCCCGCCCGGCCGGTGAAGGAAAGGAGAGGGAAGGCCGACGGGGCCTTGGCCGGGCTGCGATGTTGGGCAATCGTGGGCCGTGCGGTGAAGATCAGGGTGTAGCGTGATGATTTAGAGTTGGGGGTGAGGGATCTCGGGCGGAGGAGCTTGGTTGCAGAGATATGGCCCGAGTCATTTGTTAGATTTTGAAATTACATTTGAATATAGTTTCATTTATAGTTTGAATTTGAAATACTTTCAAATTCAAACTCCACACAGTTTAACTCCAAAATGAATCCAAGAACTCCAACTCACGATTTATACTATGATTTGAAAATATTTTTTATATGGTTTTACTTATATGGAATTTAAGATGAGTGGCTAGCAATTTGGCTCAAAATTTGGTAGCGCAGAAGTTCAAGCAAAAAGTTTAAATTTTTGCGAAAACTCATACATGGAAAAACAGTCAAATTTCTGGTATGTTACAGAGAAGTACCCCCACCGGGTGTACAAGTTGAGGAAGGCGCTGTATGGGTTGAAGCAGGCGCCTAGAGCTTGGTATGGCAAGGTTGAGGGGGTTCTTGTTTGAGAGAGGTTTTGAGATGGGGAAGGTCGATCAGACCTTGTTTTTGCTGAGGCAGGGCAGAGATATCCTGATTGTGCAGGTGTACGTGGATGATATTGTCTTTGGTGGCTCGTCTAACTCTCTTGTTGCAAGGTTTGCAGATGATATGAGCAGGGAATTTGAGATGAGCATGATGGGCGAGTTGTAGTTCTTCCTCGGGCTACAAATCAAACAATCAAAGGAACATTTGTGCACCATGCTTAGTACACCAAGTACATTGTGTGGAAGTTCAAGATGGAGGACTCTAAGGCTATGACGACGCCGATGAGTACGACTACAGCTCTTGATGCGGACGAGGAAGGTGAACACGTGGACCAAAAGGAGTACTGGAGCATGATCGGGTCACTCCTCTACTTGACGGCGACGAGACCGGACATACAGTTCTCGGTGTGTCTGTGCGCTCATTTTCAAGCGTCTCCGAGGACTTCGCATCGGCAAGCGGTGAAGCGAATTTTCAGGTACTTGCGTCACACTCCCGACTTCGGCCTTTGGTACACCGCGTCCTCTTCTTTGGCGCTTCATGGTTTTTCGTACGCGGATTTTGCGGTGTCGGTTGGATAGGAAGTCCACTTCTCGGGACTTGCCGCTTTTTGGGTTCTTCTTTGGTGTCTTGGTCTTCCCGCAAACAATCGAGTGTTGCTCAATCCACTACCGAGGCCGAGTATGTTGTCGCTGCTAGTTGTTGCTCTCAGCTCCTTTGGATTTCATACACCATGAGTGACTTTGGTGAGGAGTATACCCATGTCCCACTTCAATGTGATAGCACCAGTGCCATAAGCGTTGCAAAGAACCCAGTGCTCCATTCCAAAACCAAGCACATAGAAGTGAGGTATCATTTTCTGAGAGACAACATAGAGAAAGGAAAGATAGCTTTGATCCATGTACCCACACATGACCAACTAGCCGATATTTTCACCAAACCCCTAGATCAAGCAACTTTCACTCGTTTGCGGGGGGAACTTGGTGTGTGTTTGATTTCTTGAGTTGGGTGTGTGGGAGCTCTATTGTAGCATATGTATAGTTTCCTTTGTGCATTTCTTGCATTTGGCATGGCATATGTAACATGATGTATAGACATCCTTATATCTTAGATTGCACGCATTTTGTATCATATGCATTGGTTAGGAAAAGCTTCTCTCATATACATTGTTCACCATGGAATGAGATATATGTCTTTGTGAGCTTGTTTGGTATGCTATGGTTAGTTTGGCTTAGCTCTTGATGATCTTGATGAATAATCCATGGTTGATAGCTATGTTTTTGAAAATGTCACATGTATGCTCTCTCATGTGTAAATGCCTTTATATGATCTTGACATGTTTTAGTGACTTGGCTATGCTTAATTTGTGGTTGGATAGCTAGCTTATTGATCGTATGGAGCCAAAGGCTCATTTGCCATCATGAATGTTTAGCCCTCTTGCTTCATCTTGTGGAGGGGCATAAGTTCCTTTTTGTCGCAAAGACATTTCATGTACCAATTATAAATCTGAAAATGAAATGAAAAATGCTTGGAAAATGTGCTCCCATGTCATATGTGCTGAATTTAATTTGCTCTGGGTGCTAAACCGTTGCATGATGCCTACCAATGAGAAGTCTCATACATAGAAGTAGGCACATGGCTCGGTGGCTTTCACATGACATGAGGTGCTTGTGGGTGTTTGTGATGGTCTTATGATTAGAATGACTGTCCTAGCATGAAGTTTGTGTGGCTTTGCCATTTTGATATGCTTTGATCATGTTTAGGACTTTGCTCATGAGAGACAAGTTTTTCGCAAAATTGCCCAAATCCATCTTAGCTTCGTCCAATGGTTGTGAAACTTGGTGATCAAGTAGTTGAGATCGATACGAAGTTGTAGAGTACCTAACTTGCTCTTTTGGACATGTGTAGCATTCTTTGTTGAATTTTGTCTATTTGAGAAGCTCTAGGTTGAATTTTTTGCATTTTTGGCTTGATTCATGCATTGCCAACAAGGGGGAGAAGTTTGAGCTTGAAATGGCTTGCTGGATGCATTTAGAAGGTTTTCAGGTGGTTTCGAGCCATTTTTGGGCTCTGCTGTGCACCGGTCTAACCGGTCGGGGTCACCGGTGTGACCGGTGTGAGTGCTGGTCCTGTGCACATCTTAGGCACCAGTCTGACCGGTGGTGATGACCGGTGTGAGCTGAAGTTGCTGCAGCTGCCCTGTTTTTAGCTAGTTTGCATGCATTTGTCCAGGGGGAGGTGCATTGGTTCAGGGGGAGCTTGCATGTGTGCAGGGGGAGCTCTTTGTGGTTGTTCGAGCTTTGTTTCAGTGGTTTGCGCTCTTTGCTTGAGCTTTGCTTTGTCTCTAATGTGTCGAGCCGTTGCCCTTGCCTAAGGGGTCCGAGACCGGTCTTCTTCAAGTGATCTCGCTCTTTGCCTTTGTTTGGCTTTCGATCGCTTGTTGGAGTTTCTTTTTGTTCGTTTCTTTTCTTTTTCTTTTCTCTCTTGTTACTTTCGTGTGGGTGTTGTCAATGCACTCATCAAGGGGGAGATTGAGGACCATGTGTGGTTCGAGGACCGGTGGATGGTCGCTTCCTTGTGTGATGAGTGATTGACAACGTTGTGTGGACCGATTCTTGGCTAAGTATTGCAAGGTGCGGGTTGCGGCTTGATCGGTGTTGGTGCGGGTGAAGAACAAGCGTGAAAGGTCGTCGTCGGTGAGGCCTCCGGGTGTGGAGAAGACAAGTAGGCTTCGTTCGAGGGACCGGTGGCCGGCGGGGGTCAAGTGCGGGCCGCATGGTGGCATGAACAGCAAGATGAAGTCATGGACGGTTTTTTGGTTGAGCCTCAAAACCAAGGTCGAGCCGGGACTACGTGGGAGCCGAGTCATGAGTGGAGATTGGCGGAGGCTGCACCGAGTTCGCGGGGTTTCCTGGTTCACCAGAAAACCACTGGGTTTCTTGGTTGATCCACAAAGCCAAGACCGAAGAATCGAAGACGGTGCTGCAGCAGTGCCAGACCGGTCTGACCGGTGGGTCTGACTGGTGTGCGACGACGCAGTCCGGGGACTTCGAAGCGGAGGACACGCGTCTGGATCGCATGGCTTGAGTCGAGGCTACGCAGGGTGCGGTCGCTGGGCATCCGTCCGATGGTGAAGACATGAAGACTTCCAAATCCGCCCTTGAGGGGCTTGTATCCCTAGTTATTAGGAAAGGGCATTTTAGACTTTCGGTTGCCTCCATATAACCCAAGAGGTGAGAGGATGGCAGCCAACTCTTGGAACCCTAGCTCATTTGTTTTCCTATTTTCCTTCCTATTTTCCTTAGGGTTTCCATAGGACTAGCTTGAGAGCTTCATAGTGAGATCTTGTGAGAGGGTTGGATGATCGGGCAGCAAGCTAGACCTTGTATGAACCTTTGTTGCATGTATAGATGATTCGGCGTGGTTCCTCAAGGTTTGGATGTGTTGTTCCCGGTTGTTCTTGGTGGTGATTTTTGGAGCCCTCTCTTGGTGATTTCTTTGGGTTGTTTTCGGGACCTTTCTCTTGGGGATTTGATGGGGGAAATTTGTGGGAACCCTTCGTGGTTCTTTGGGCTGTGATTCCCCTCCCAAATCCGTGAGTAAAGGAGCTCGATTTTGGGGTTTTCCGAGTTCTAGGGTTTGTGGTGCTCTTGGCGGGATTTCTTCGATTCCTCCTTTTTGGACAAGTTTTGGTGGGATTCAATTTGGCTATCGACTCCTCATGAGGTGTTCCTAATATCCCCAAAGTCTTGTTCAAGTCCGTGGAGCGATTCGGGAGATCGAGGTTTGGATTTGGGGGAGTTGACCCGCGGGTGCTGTTCATCCCGAGCTGCCCAGGCTACACCGGTCTGACCCGTGCTCTTGACCGGTCTGACCGGTGCAACCCTCGGTGGGTTTCTGCTCGGTGAACGTCTGGGTGTGTTCGTTGTTGTCTTGTATTGCTGCTGTTTCGAGTTTGGGTCAGTTTGGTGGTCGGTTGGCCTGTTTGGTGTTTTGGGGGCTTTCAGGCTATGATTGGTCTGACCGGTGTGTCTCACCGGTCTAACCGGTGTGGAGCCACTTAGTGAAAGTTGCTCAGCTTCACCAGCAGGGACCGGTCAGACCGGTGGTGCTCACCGGTCTGACCGGTGTTGGTCTGTAGACTCGAGGTTTGGTGTTCCGCTGCGTTCTCGGTTCGGAAGGTTGTGTGTTGGTTCCTAGGTCCAGTGGCACTCCAGTGGCTACGTGGGCTTGACCAACTTTTGTAGTGAGTTAGAGAAGTGTGTTGGAAGCCTCGTTCATCTTGTTGGAGTTTCCATCTCATTCGAGAATAATTTTTATCGGCTCCCATTCACTCCCCCCCTCTCTGGTTCGCCGTATCGGTCCTTCAAAAAGGCTGCACACGGTTGGCTCTGTCAGCTTATCTATTGTGTCCAGCATAGATGATCGAATATCACAGTGCACTTCATTCGCTTCGTCACTGTTAGCATTCCAATGATCTTGCTCTCTGCCATCTTCCTCCCTGACATGCGCATGTTCTTCCTCACTGTCATGCCCATCTTCTTCCTCAATGCCATCCATATCTTCTTCCATGCTGCTACTGACAGGCACTGGTAATTGGGAAGGAAGAAGTGCATTTTTGGGTATGTTGATGCCTGATAGTTTTAGAGCATGGACAATTGATTTAAATGCTTTGTCTGCCATCACGTCATGAACATCAAACCTCTTGTTCCTCTTCTTCCTGTACATTCCAGCGAACTCTTCACCAAACCCTTTACCCTAGCCAAATGAACTAGACACGCCTCGGACCCGACCTCGATGCTCTGGAGTCTCAAGTGCTGCAGTGTGGATATCATCCTCCCTAACCCCAGAGAAAGAACCATCACGGCGGCGGCCATCAAGGAGAAGGGAGAAAATAGCACAATGACGGGGTTTGGAATTTGAATGGCGACGAGGGTTGAAGTTGGTGGTGACGAGGAATGAAGTTGACAAGGAGGATTGAAGTTGAAGAGGGATGAAGTTGGCGACGAGGATTGAAGTTGAAGGAGCGAGGCGACGAGCTCGAGGGTTGAAGGTTGAAGATGGTGCCTCGGCCATGTTGTAATAAAACAATAAATGGAAATTGAAAAGGCGCCACAGTTTGGCTGCTGACGTTGACAAGTGGGCCCGACATCATTGCCCTGCCCCTTCTCCTTCTCGCGTAAGTGAAAGGCGAAGTGTGGCTTCGCACCCGAGACGGAGCCCGATGCGCAATCGAGTGGCACGTACTGGTAGTAATGGAGTAGTGGGTGGGGGCAGAGGCGCCTGTCGGTTCCGCGTCTTGTCAATATAACTCTCTCGCCTAGTCGCCCTCCCCTGCTTTCTCCTGCTTCTTCCATAAGATTATCATCTTTTCACTTCTTCTTCCTCCTCGCGATTCACCACAACAAATCTTTGGTCATCGAGAGAAGGAGGAGATGGCGTCGGGGAGCCCACCACCGTCGAAGCGGGGACGAAGGGAGGACGACGACGACGAAAGCCGCCGTCCGAAGAAGTTGGAGAAGGGGAAGGAGCCGGCGGCCAAGGGCGCCGACGAGGAACCGCTCTTCGACGACAATAATATCACCACCGAGCTGCTCAGGATCGCCTTCAGAAATCTTGAAGGTGTTGGCGAGGCCTTCAAGATCAAGGTGCATCATGACGTGTACAAGGACCCGACCGTGAAGGGTCTCGCCTTCAGGATCCACGGGTTGGCTGAGAAGCTCGAGAACCTCCCCGTGGTCAAGCGGGCTGCCCGCCGCCACTTCTTCTTCGACCACGGTGGCTCTGACGGTGATGACGGTAGCCACGGCGACGATGACAGCCATGACAACGACGGTAGCCACGACGGCGACGGTGGCGACGACGGCGGGACTCCGACTAATTGATAAACTGCTCTACCAATTAGTAACAATAATATATCTGTGTGCTTTTGTGTCTTCGTCCGGTTCTTGGACATGAACTGCTTAGTTTGTTGATCATGAACTGCTTAGTTAACTAGTTTGGTTGTTAGATTTTGTATGTCATGAACTCGATCTAATATACGCGAGTAGATCCAACCGCGTTGTGATGAACTGTGTTCTGTTGTGATTAATTGGAGATCACTTGTGATGAATTAGATCTTATTAGAGTAGTCATTGCCGACGCAGGTTAGCCTGCTGACGCGTGGGCCAATGTCATTGGCGATGATGGTTAGTGAACCCGCATTGCATTTGTTGGCAGTTGGGTCCGGGCGGGCAGGCAACGATTATCTTTTTTATATTGGCTGCTGACGCTGACGCGTGGGCTTGTCACAATTTTTTTTGAATGAAACTTGGTTCCCTGATTTATTAGAGCCCATAAAACAGCACCTAAAAAATCATAAAAATTCGAACTATTTGTATTTGGACATTCAGTATTTGAATAAAATATCAACAGTCACACTTGTGTGCCCAAATTTCATATATTTCGTTTTTACACCCCATGGTAATTATACAATAATTCTAATAACATTAAATTTGCTCTAAAAAATCTACAAATTGACTTAGCACATAATTTGGGTACCTAAACTTGTCTTCAAAATTTCAAGTGGTATCGATGAAGGAATAATATACTTGTGTACAAATGTCTTCATCTCTCACATAGTTTCCTAGAATGTTTGCTTGAACATTGAAGTTTTCCACACTTTGCAACATGTTCGAACTCATATGCATCTGAAAACATAACAAAACCTTGTGTTCACCTTAAGCTTACGAAATGTAAAGTTCCATCACTAATGGTTGTGTAAAACAAATATTATTTGTATGTTGTACTTACAAAAAACAAAATAAGGCATATAAACATCACTCAACAAACGGAATGTACACTAAACAATGAAATAAATGAATAGATAATGATTTTAGAAAAAAATAGAAACAAAGTATGAAATTTGGACTAATAACGACGAAGAAATACTTGTTACAACATTTGATTGCAGATTAAAAGGAGAAATGGGAACTGTTCTTCATTTGAATAGAACTGGGCCCCACAGTCATTAGCGACATGGGGCTGATAACCCGCATCGGATTTGCTGCTCTCCTAAAATTTTACACAGATAATTCGAGCACCATACAAAAGCTAATCTACTACTGATTTCCTATTCTCTGTGCGAACTTCACCATTTTGCAACGCAGCCTACAGTCTTCGCTGCAAAACAGAGAAATTCGAAGCCATCCATTTTCCACGTTGCAGCTGCCGCCGGTGCCTGCGCACGGCTGAGCGCCGCGCACCTGTGCCGGAGGCGGCAGCGGTTCACCCCAAATGCACCAAATCGAGTAGTGGAGCGCACGCACGGCCTTCTCGCGCAAAGGCAAACATCCCTCATTGCTCAGCCATCTTGACAACATCGTACTGCCGCCGCCCGCAACCCGCCTCATGTACCCCTTTGCAGTGTCGTTGGCGGCGACACCGCCATTGTCTCTGTAGAGCAAGATGGCATATAGATAGGCCACCGCATCGTGCCCACCCTCGGCGGCATGCCGGAGATCATTGTATCCCCTGTGTTCGATGAAGAAGGCTTTGATCCGGAGAGGAAACAAGCCTCCAGATTCCTGAGACTGCTCAGCATAGCAAGGAATGCTTTGTAAGTGGTGGGGTTCCACACCCAAGAAATCTCATTTCGTATCCCCTCTATCGAAAAATGTCGGCCGACGTCGTCGTGGCCGCACACGCGGCGCATGGTCGAGCAAGTACCGCGTAGGCTACGGAGGTCAGCCAAGGGCCGCTCCGAGGTCGCACCGACGCGCGCCGCAATCTCAATGTGGAGGTCTTGAGGGAGGCCCAGCAGCAGCGATGACGGTTGGTGTCACGTGCTTCTTCCCGGCATGCTATCCATCTCCGGCCGGGAATGGTGACGATGAGGAGTAGGCAGTTGCTGTTTTTCGCGGGTAGAGATGAAGGGGCAAGGGATCTAATTGTTTTGGAAGGAGAAGATATAGGAGATTTGTTTCCAAACACGGTTTAAGTATGCAATGGAGACGATGTTTCGTTACCCTGTGTATCATTTAATTCTACATTGGAATAACTACCTCTGCAGCTCTGCTCTCAGCCTTTGAATGGCAACAGTTTCGCCATTGACCGTCTTGGGAACCTCTTCCCGTTTCTTGTGCTCTTGATCTTATCCCTTCCTCTCTTTTTTTTGGAGATGATGACTACATTGGATGTTTGGATGGAGGTGTTAGTGTTAGTTTGGCAAACTAACACCAAAACTAACACTTTGGAGCCAAACACATGTGTTAATTTGGAGGTGTTAAAAACTACCACTAATAGTAACACTAACATCTACCATCCAAACACGGCCATTGGAGATGCTCTAATCCGTGTCTCTTTTGATGTAATCTGTTCGTGATTTCGCATATCTTCTTGCCCATAACAAAAGCGATGCTGGTTCATTAGTCCTCGTCTCTTGCCCGTAACACAGGCGACACTGGTTCGTTAGTCCTCGTCTCTTGCCCGTAGCAATGGCAACGCGGGTTCGTTAATCCTCGTCTCTTGCCCGTTACTGAACTGAAGCAGAATATAAACAGAGTCTATATAGTATCTTTGGCAGAATATATTACAAGCAGGATTCAAATTCCACCACATTCCATATATTTCAAAAAGGATTGAAATTCCACCAATACATCGCATCCTTTATATTACAAAACGAATTCCATTTCCACAAATAGACACATCCTCTTGCATTACAAAAACGATTCAGTAGAAATCAGGCTTGCTTTTTCTTCCTTGATTTCTGTATATGGATTTTTTCACTATGGTCGCTTCACAAGTACGGTGTTTTGTTAGTTCCAAAGAGTTAGGGCTTGTATGAAGTGTCAAAGGATGGAATTTCGTCAAACTTGTTGTATTCTTCCTCCTCAACAAAATTTTCAATCCACACAATCCTTTTTTCCATGCATAACCACATACCAGTTCTTCTTTGCAAGGTCATGTACATAGAACACTTGCTCAACATGCGTCTCCAGTACGAAATTATCGATAGCGGACTTTATAGCCCATTACCAATACGGCAGCGATCAGTAACAGACTTAAGCAGCCCGTTACTGATAGGGCATTGATCGGTAACGAACTTTAGAAGCCCGTTACAGATAGGTTTAACATTTGTAACGAGCTCTTTTAACATCCGTTACAAATAATTTATGTAACGGGCGTTTAAGAAGCCCGTTACCAGAAGTCCACATTGGTAACGGGCGTTGTGGAGGCCAATCCCGGGGCCCTCCTGGCGCGCTTATAGGTAACGGGCGCCAAACAACAACCGTTACAGATGTGGGTGGATGTAACGGGCATTAAGGGCCTGTTACAAATGCTGTGTGACCTATTTGAGGTTTTCACGTAGTGGAAGTCACTGAGAAGTTCAGTATGGTTGCCTACTGTATTCGACTCCCAGACCGACTGTCAGCAGTGCATGACGTGTTTCACGTCTCACAATTGAAGAAGTGCGAGCAAATACCGGAAGCACAAATAATTGAGGAGACCAATGCAGAAATAGAACCAGATCTATCATTAGCAAAATACCTATTAAGGGGTGTAGGCGGTAACATCTTGTGTTTTTGCTCAGTGTTAAATAGTGCTTTTGACTCTCTTGACCAAGTCCCTAATCACCTTTGGTCAACCCTAAGTCAAAACCCTAGCTTAAACCCTAGCTTTTCTCTTTGACCTTTAATGTCAACCTAGAACTTTTGGCACGTTCTCCAAAATTCCACTCAACACTTCAAAATCTCCCAATGGGAAAGTTGTGTAGTTTGTCGAGGCACACAGTTTTCTTGTTGAGTGGCATTGCTGGTTTGGAGTGCAAATTAGTGAAAAATTCAAGTCAACACGTGCTGTTACTATTCACAGGCACTGAGAAATCTGCCATGTTCCTCTGTAATTTGTGCTAAATCCAGTGATCAAAACCCCCTAGAGCTTTTGGCAATCTTGTAGAGGGTAAGTTGCTGAGCAACTTTGGTATACAAACTTTGGTACACTTCTATTTGAAATCCTGGAGAAAAATCGAGTTGAAGTTGGCTACATGAAACTGTTTAGAGCCAGAGCGTGCGAACCCGCACGACGTCGCGCCGCACGCGCGCCACGTTGGCCCCACTGTACTCCGAGCGCGCGCGCACCTAAGGCTAATGACGCGTGCAAGTGGCCTAGGCCAGTGCCACGCGACCTCTCCACACTCACCGGTGGGCGAACCGCCTTCCACCATTGGCCGCCGGCCCACCGCACGTCGCCACCGCCTCCGCGTCCATGCCGATGCTCCTGTATGTCACAAACCTCGGGCGAAACTGCCTCGACGCGTCGTCGAGCCTATAAAACCCCTCCCTTTTCTCTCCTCGCGCGCGCCCGAGCAACACCGTAGTCCTCCGCCGCAGACCATTAGCGCCGTTGGTGAACTCGCATCTCCGCTCGCGCCCGTGACCAACCCACGACCCAAACCTCCTCCCTAGCCCCCACCTGAGCTTCCACACGCGTATGATGGCTTGGCCTCGTCTGCATTGCGCCAGAATCCGAGCCGCGGCGGCCGTGCGGTCACTGCCCCACTGCCGGCCATCACCGGAGATCGCTCCGACCCCACCTGCGCCACCAATCGAGCTCAGGTGAGCACCTTGGGTGCCCCGTGCTATTTGTTCCCCAAGTCTAGCCGGCTATCACCGCCGGCGAGCTCTCCCCCGCGGCGGAAGGGTAGGCTTGTGAGGATTGAAGTCTTTTAGGGACCCGAGTGCAAAACTTAAGGGCTTTTGTGTGAAGATCCAAATCTTTCCAAGGGCCACTCGGCTATTAGATTCTTAAGTTCTTTACCCCCTGGTCCAGTGACTTGTAAAATCCATATCAAATCGTAGAAAAATCCAAAAATTGCAAAACCAATTTTTCCATGCTCTGTGTGACTACAACTACAACTTTTATGGAACTTGTATATACTCTTGGGCTTTAGTTTTTACACGAAAAATAGGAGTCCCTTTTACCTAGATTTGTTGTACTGCAAAATCCACACATGATCATGAGCTGATTTTTGGATGTGTTGTGAGTACTAGAATGTGTAGGCCCTGTGCAAAAATTTGCACAAAGCTACTAAAGGAATCTTTTATTATGATTTATCTTGTGTTTATGCCTTTTCTGCCTTAATGATTTTTTGTAGCAAAAAGTAAATAGATTTTGGAGCTATACTTCTGGGAATAGTCATATTATGCCCATATACAACTCTATTGAATTAATCACTATTTTTGGACTGCTAGAAATATTTATCTCAGATTTATGCTTGTTTTTAATCATAAATCTGTGGATCAAGATCTAGAATGGCTATAGATGTGTTTGTTGGTTCCCTGTGCTTGTTTTAGACCATAGTATGTGTAGGAGAAAGTTGGGCTCCAGAGATGCTATATTTATTGTTGTGTGCATTTATCCTTTTATTGCTAGCTAGAAATGCTTTTAATTGTGTAGTTTACTTTCAAAGGTTCCAACTTAGTTGCTTGCTGTCCTAGTGAGTTGTTTTTGGTCAAGGAGACTAGTGGGCACTTTTGGGCTATTTTAAGGCTTGTTGGTTGATTAAAAGTGGAGAAACTATATTAGGCTTCTGAGGGAAATAAATGGAAAAGTCATTCTTTTCATGCTTGAATCTTACAAATGAGCTAGGAAAATAATTTGAGGAGCGAAAATTTATTATCCTTTTAGATGTGCACACAATCACCATAAAGAGAAGATTAAATAAGCCTTTCTAATAGTTTTTAAAAAGAAATGTGTTGTTATTGTTGTTAAGGTGAATATGGTCAACCATATGCTCCTTGTGGTTGTTGCTACTATTCTTGGATTAAATTAAATTAATTACACTCCTAACTACTGCATTGCATACTCCGTGTAGAAGTTACCGACAGTAGTTACACGCTCGTGCTGGCTGACGAGGACGAGGAAGCAGGAGGAGACGTGCACTACGTGACCGTAGAGCAAGACCCGGACCAAAGTCCGGAAGTTTGTGTGTCTGCTTGTGCCAACGAAGGCAAGCCCCGGTTTATTCATTAACCTATGTGTTTCTTTAAACTTCTGAATTATCATTGTTATTTTATGTGCATTTATGTTCAGGAGTTGAATGGAAACCCTAGTTGCATGATCCATAAGTACCTATGATCTTTTACTAGCATGTTAGGTTGCTAGTTGCTATGCCCTAAGGATCCGGTACAAGTCGAGTGATGTTCGTGACTCACGAGAATAAGATCTCCTTTATGGAATCATCATATTGATTAATGGATTGCTCATGTGGTAAGAATATGGGATTTGAGCTCCGGTCCAATGGCTTTGTTTGTTAAGTGTTTGAAAGTACTAAGCACTTGTCGGAAATGGATACGATAAGCCTAGTACCTAAATGAGACGGTGCGGGAACTTTGCGCTACTAAACTTAGGGTTGCGGCCCCGGGCTCGCCACCCTGAGTACTTGCGTGAGGCTGGGTGACCATGGTGGTCTAGCCTAGTAATCCTTGTACTTGAGACTGTAGCATCTGATCCCAATCCGAGGAATGATGGGAACCGCTTGGTTGGTGAACTCTTAGTGAGGGCACCTCCCGTGTGTTTAGGTCCACCTTGCAAGGTTTAAATCAATCGATTGTCAGCCTCTCACCATTATCAGAGACTACTTAATCTACTGGCCATGATATCCCTTTATGACGGAACTTTGTGAAGATTCTTATTTGATTAATTGTTTGCACAACTATGATTTCAATAGTTGCTTATCTAGTAATGATTACTTCTACTAGAACATGAGCTAAAATATGAAAGTAAGGATCCACTACTTAGTAGCTTTTTGGCAAACAAATCCACTAGCCAAAAGCCTTGCATGATTAGAGGTAAAGTCTTTCTTTTAGACGGGTAAACGTTGTTGAGTATTAGTATACTTAGCCTTGCTTTATAAATACTGTTTCCAGGTAATGCATTTGATGTGTGGCCCGGAGAACTTCCTGTCGTATGGACCTCCCTGGGCCCACTACCTCGATGGGTACCAGGACCGACTACTCGGTGGACCCCAGGGACTACTCGACTTGGGCTGCATAGCACCTGTTGGCATGAAGCGCAAGGACCTCGGTGGAGAAGTACTTGGATAGGAAGCTATGCATGTCCTGTACCATGTAGAGAACTCCTAGACGTACACGACTAGTACTCTTTCCCCAAACTGACTTGTAACCCTGTCTCCCGGGCTATATAAGGTGAGGCAGGGACCTTTACTTCTCTCATACATACACATCATCTTGTAAACACACCCAATCAATCCATAGCTACACAACATACAGGATGTAGGGTATTACGCACCTCACGGCCCGGCCTGTCTAAATTGTGTGTCATGTGTCTCTTTCTTCGAGTTACCGATCTCGGCGAGGCCACATTCATCTACCTCGGGTACTTCCCTTGGTAGGTTGCCGGTCTAAAACACCGACAGCTGGCGCGCCAAGTAGGGGATCTTGCCGAAGATCTCATGGCATTAAATGTGGGTGGTGTTCCATTAAAATGTTGATAAGAGGAATGACATACACCAATGGGGCAGAAATCATGTTATAGCTCAGTGGTAACTCTCCCCCTTCCCACCGTGCTGACCAGGGTTCAAATCCCCCTGGTCGCTCTTTTTCACGTTGATTAAAGCCAAAAAGAGCGGCCCATTTGTTGTGGCCTGAGGAGACCAGGGTTCGAATCCCATGGGTGCACCTTTTCTGTTTTGCAAATTTAAATGTGGGTGGTGTACCATTAAAATGTTGATAAGATGAATGGCATACACCAATGGGACAAAAATCATGTTATAGCTCAGTGGTAACTCCCTCCCTTCCCATCATGCAGACCAGGGTTCAAATCCCCCTAATCACTCTTTTTTTCACACTGATTAAAGCTAAAAAGAGTGGCCCATTTGTTGTGGCCCAGTTCCAAAAAAACAGGGAGCGGAGTGGCCCGTTTGGAACACGCATCCCACACCGTCAAGTGCACCACTGATTTGTGACCAATTTGTTTCATCATTAAGTGTGTCAAACAATTTCAATAAATGTTGACGATATCAAAACTAATTTGTGACGATCAGGTTTCGTCATTCCAATACGGTATACCTAAAACAAGTTTTATGACGATCTCCTTTTACAATTCCGTGACATTATTTTCATTTTCGTCATAATTTTCCAGGCCAAATCTTCGTCACTTGCCACCTTTGACGAAATTGGAAAATTCGTCGTATAAGACATACCATTCTGTGACGAAAGTGAGTAGCGTCACGAGCAAATCCTCACACATAGTAACTTTTCTAGTAGTGCTTGCATGATTATAGGTAAAGTCGGGTAAGTCTTGTTGAGTTTTAGTATACTCAGCCTTGCTTTATAAATGTTGTTTCCAGGTAATGCATGTGATGTGTGGCCCGAAGAACTTTCACCCAACTGGGAGCTGGAATGGGTGGATGATGACGAGTGATTGCATCAAGGACGGGACTCCTATGATGTTGATCGTACCGTTTAGTTTCTTCCGTTGTCTTATAAACTCTGAACCATTTACTTTCATGTCATGAACCATGGTTTGTAATAATGGACCCTATGTCGAATTTGATATTAAATTGTAAGACACTCTGGACTCTCCTTCGTGAGAGTTTTAATGCATACGTTCGATCCTCTCTGTGTTTTCAAGTGACTTACCAGGCGTAAACCCGACAACACTCAACACGATGATTCTTTATTATCGCTTAATGACCAAATGGAGTGGTTTAGGCGATAGTATGGAATTATCTCGGATGGGGTTGTCACAGTTGATACCAGAGCATCCGTATGCAGCAGAGTGATTAGAATAATACTAATCACATGATTTACAATAAAACTTGCCAAGATTGATTGGGTTTTGAAAAACCATTGGATCGTTAAGGAATGATCTAGATCGAGAGGCACTAGAGGGAATTTTGGGTTCTTTAAGGTGGCATAAGAATCTATGGTTTATTTTGCTAACTTCCAGCACTTTACTTTATGTCAGGCTTACTTTCTTGCACAACAAAACTAGATGAGCCACGTGTTTTATACGTGTGCTGTTCCGCATCACGGGAATTGCGAGGGTTGATGGAGTGATCTATTCAACGGATCCCATCTTCTCGTCTGGTTGCTCACGTGTTTTATATGTGTGCTTTTCGTATGAATTCATACGAAGGATGACATGCTTTATTCAAGATGACCATGTCAAGGGTTTTGATGTCGCCACGTTTGTCATACATGTGCATTCCGCATGTCGAATATGCGAGGCAAGTGTCACACCCTGAAATTTCCAATTTCAGGATGTGAATAGGATGAATAATTAAAACAATGATTTCTCTCAATATTAAATTTTTCCCAACATTTATTTTCTTTACAGGAAACATAGAACGGGAAAAAAAATCCTTGTTTGATTTTCCAAATTAAATAAAATGTTTATGTGAGTGCTGCATTCATGCCAGTGCATCTTGGTGCTTTCTTGAGTGCAAAAGGTTTAAAAAATGCGTTTAGGAGCTGTCTAAATCCTTCCGAGAATTTTCCAGACTTTTTTGTAATTTATTCTGTTTTTTCTTGAGCTATTTCTATTTATTAGAAGGCTCTAAAATCTTTTTCATGAGCTCCATATACTTTATTTGGATTGTTCACACTTCAATCTACCTCTAGGAATTTTCCTGGAATTTTTGGAATTTTTCGAGTATTTTTCGTTCCTTTAAAACAATTTCTAGATTTTCTGGAATTGTTTTTGCATTAAAAATCAATTCAAAAAAAATCCTATCTAACTGGGCCGAGCCCGACGGCCGGACCCAGGTCCGCTCCGGCCTAGCTGCTTGGCCCGCCGAGGCCCATCTGGCCAAGCCGGCCATGGCCGGGACGGCGTGCCGCCGCCGGTCTCCTTGGCGTGCGCGCCGGGGAACCTCTCGTCCCGCACCCTTTAAAGCCACGCGGCCGAGTCGCCCGCGTGCCCTAGCGCACCGCCTTCCTCGGCGCGCGCGACGCGCCGCCCTTGCACCACCACCCGTCGACGTGCCGCCGTCGCCGATTCGTTGCGGCCGCCGTCCTTCGGGTGAAATCGACCCCGCCGGGAGCTTCGCCGTGCCGAGCTGAACCTTCTCAGCCCCTTCCCACGGCCAGAGGTTCGCCGGAGCGCCGCCGTCCACAGGAGCCCGAGCCGACCGCCATGGTTGTCCGCCGCCGGCCATCTCTCCGTCCTCCTTCGTCCAAGGTGAGCGGCCCCACGTGGTCCCCTTGGTCTCCTCTCCGTTTTCCCCTTCTTACCCGAGCTCCTCCGTCCAAGGTCGCCGGCACCGCCGTCAGTCAGTGGCCGTCGAAGGGTCCCTGCCTCTGCTCTGTTTGAATCCAGAGGAAGAGGACGACTGGTTTTGCACGAAACTCCCTGAGAAAAGGTGATTTCCCAAATCTGTTTTTGTCTCTTGCATCTCTTCTAGAAAACCCCCTGGATCTAATAGATTCCCTAGATCTAGTCCAATCTGATGTTTTTGCAAGTAAGCCCCTGAGTTTATATACATAATTATGTATATGCCCTAAGTTTCTCGCAGTTATGTCCCTAGAAGTTTCTGATCTTACCGATAGGTCCCTGAACCTTTGAACAACCATATCTTGATCGTTTTAGCTCTGTTTTAACCCGTTCAAGTTGCGTTAGGTTGATAATAATATAAAGCACTCATTAGTGGTATGTTTTCATCATGTTTGTTTCCTGAATAAATTTAATATTAATTTTGATTAATGCTTATTAAACATGTCTTTTCTAAATAAAAGCTATATAGATCTATATACCGTTTTTATAATCAAATTTAATTTGATTAATGTTTCTCTCGCATACTTTCGTAAATAAAGTCTAATTAGATCTTTTACCCAGTTTTCTATAAGTCAAATATTAATTTGCTTAATGATTAATTAACTTTTATAATTAAAAGTTGATTAGGCTTTTACGCCGGCTTTATAAATAAATGCTAATTTTGATTAATACCAATGTAATGTTGTTTTAATAATAACATGATCTACTCATAAAGTTACGTTTAGATTATTCATTTAGTTTATCTTTTCTAAGTTAAATGTTTAATTGGTATAGTTTATACATAAACATTTGTGAATAAAACTTGACTAAGTGCTTACTTTGGTCTTTACAAATAAAATGTAATTTGAATTAATTCAACCAGGGGTATTTTATTTATAAAATATCATTTACATATCTTTTTCTATTAAATAAACCTAGCTCATAGTCTTGTTCTCTCATAACTGCAAATCGTTCGATAGACGTTCTTTATCAAGCTCTATCTTAGTGTGATCTTTCCGGTCCTTGCTCAATCTTTCACAACCATCTCTTTAAAGCTAACCAAGCCTTGTGTTCTTTAGTGATCCATCTAATCGAGCCTATCCTATAGTGCGTTCTTGTAAAGTTTCTATTTTGATTGGTGCTTTGTTCTTAGTATGCTTGTTTGTTTGCTTTGTATGCTTGTGCCGATGATTGATGCGAGTAGAATCAACGTGGTTCGAGAGCTTAGAGGAGTATGAAGATGAAGAATTCTGAGCAACATCACTACTCTAGTTAAAGGCAAGTGTCTCCTTGTTCTTTTGTCCTAATAACTATATTTCATCACTTTCCATATGCCTGCATTT
The DNA here is from genome assembly GCA_947561735.1 of Cenchrus americanus. NCBI lineage: Eukaryota > Viridiplantae > Streptophyta > Magnoliopsida > Poales > Poaceae > Cenchrus > Cenchrus americanus. Next base: position 173,634,858 of record OX387242.1, on the reverse strand, counting down.
AATATGATGGGACCCATGTTTAAGGTTTGATTAGTGTTGTTTATCCTGTGCCTTGATAAACCGGGTTTTCCTTTATGTTGGGTAGTTATGCTTAGTTTCTATACCTTGGGTTATGGTGGTTTTAATGAACATTAATGATGAACATGCTTTACCTTTATGCTATATCTTTGCTTGCTTAATACAAGATCATATGCTTAAGCTGAACATGGAGAACCACCCAGGAAAATCGTACAACCGCAAGGCATATGGCTCTGCCTTGGCTGAATAATTAGTGACTCTAGTGTTGGTATGACCTTACTTGATAAGGGCAAGGGGGAGTGCCAGTGGGGTATAGACTCGCTCTAGTAGGGAGTTGGGCTTTTCTAAGACACGGTACCTACTAGGGGACTTTATACTCTGCAACGACTCGGAACTTTCGCGGGTTGTTTCACATTGGGGAATCTTTGTAAAGGCCTCGTAGCGTCCCTATGCAATCACACCTTGGTAGTGTGGTATGATGCTTGGCCAACATCGCATGGTTGGGTCTAAAGCTCTTCGGAGTTTTTACGCGACTTGTGGTGAAAGTGTACAACCTCTGCAGAGTGTATAACTAATCGATTAGCCATGCTCTTGGTCAAGAGCGGTCGGGACCCTCACATGATAATTGAACTTGAAGAAGGACTTAAATCGTGTTCTCTGGTTATGCTCGCCATATTCTTATGGTGCATCTTATCTTATGCTTAATATGGGTTGGTATAAACTTATACTTTATTAGTAATCAGGTGCTAATAAAATTTGACCAACTAAAAATTCTAAATGCTTACAGCCCAGTCCACTATAAAGCCTTTGCATTCATACTTTCCCCACACTTGCTGAGTACGACAAGTGCTCACCCTTGCTATAAACAACGTTCCTCCGAAAGAGGAAGCTACTCTGGAGTTTGTTGAAGATGTTGCTGGTGCTAGGCGTACACAACCCCCAGTCGATTGCCGGTGAAGTTTGGTTCCTTCGTTTCCAAGATAAAGCGTAAATCTCTGATAGTTCTCCCGTTTTCTTATGTGATTCTGTTTTTGTATTCACTTATATGTCACTATATGCATGAAACTTGATCCTGGCATGCATATAGGTTTGCACTTGGTTTTCTTTGGAAAAACAGGTGTGACAGCAAGGATACACTCCATTCGAACGGAGGCTGTCTGAGGTTGGACGCTGTCCATGCAGCGGCTTGACGCATGGATACCGTTTCTATAGTGAATGGTAATGTATGTGGATGCTTCCATGATGTGCTAGCACAGGAGGTTTGTTTTCTGCATGTACACTAACAACGTTTCGTAAGTCGATAAGTGTGAATCGAGTAGCTTCGACTAGTTATTATAAGGAGAGCCGATTATAAGCTTGCCACCAGCACTAACTACGTCTTTTTGGATCCATGTGTGTGAAGTCGTTTAAGATGTGTGCATTCATGATTAAAATCTTGTTGAACCTAAAATTTGTTGTTGCACTAGGGTGATTGCTTGATCATAGACAAGGTTATCCTCTCTTTTGATCTTAGGAAATTTCTAGCAGATTCTGTTGCTGTCCTTACTTAATTTTTAGAGCCAAATCTGTGAGGAATCTGACTAGACATCCTTTAGGAAAGTTGTTTCTTATCAAATTTAGCTTCTTATGTGAATTTCTCAGGATTTTAGGAATTTTCTACTAGGAGTTATGCTCAGTTTAGTAAGCCTCTGTACTGCTGTTTTTCTGGGTAACCTTCCTCTGAAAATGTAATTTTTTTCGACCATGTTCCAATCCAATATAGATCTACCTTTGAATACCAAAAGTGTGCATAATTATGTCACTGTGTTGCTGTAGAAATTTGGGAATTTTTGGGCCCTTGGTTTTTATGTTATGAATTTTTGTTCATACCTGCCAGATTTTTATGCCCGTACTCATGTTGATACCTGTCGGTGCGGAATATGGTCCCGACACTAACCAGTAGATAGCGCCTAAGTTTATCCCTCTATGGTCGATGCCAAGCAACAAATGACACAAGGATTATCCTGGTTCCGGCCGAGGGGGCCGTACGTCCAGCAGCGGCGTGCTCGTGGCACTATATTGCTCAGCACCGGGGGTGCTTGTAGTGGGGCAAGTACAAGCAAGGCGGGAGAGGAAGCGTGGCTCCCAAGTCCCTAGTGGGTGGCTGAAGATGTTGTGGGAGAATAAGAGAGTGAGTGTACAGTGTGTTGTGTTCTTCTGGACTTGTTCGAACCTGTCTCCCCGCGGCTGGGGGCTCGCCTCCCCTTTTATAGGCCAAGGGGGCGGCGAGTTACATGCACGCCGCGCTACCTAGCTACGTGTGGGAGCACGTCGTGCTATGGTGTAGAATGGGCGGCTGTCCGGTTGATCTTCGCTGCGATCCGGCCATGATGGCCTACCTTGTACCCGAACAGTGGCGGTTCGAGGGTAGGAGGCGGCAGACGGTGATGGCGTTCTCTGATAGGCTTCGAGGGAGGTGCTGATGACGACCGGTACGGGATACAGGAGCGGGCAGAACGGCGTTCCTTCCCAATGAGCTCTGCGGTGGCGGAGTGGTTGCTGCAGCGCTTGGGCGTGCCCCCGTGGAGCCGGGGCGTGCGCCCGCACGCGTGGGTACGGCGGCCGCGCCGTTTCAGTGGCCGGGATGGCCACCCACCGGCCTAGCGCCCCTCACCTAACCTGCAAGGTCACGGGAAAGTGGAATCGAGGGTGCGCCCGGCCCCCTTTCGAGGGTCGGGCGCGTTAGCCGTACAGCGGCGTGCGCACGGTGTCACGGGACTGACACCGGCCGTACCGCACAGTCCATCCCACAGTGGCGGGGATGGGCTCTTTCCCTGGGGAGTTGGTGCGGCGGCACGGGCGTGAGCCCCGGCGCATGATGGCGCCGTCCCGCGGCGTCGGGCGTTAAATGCCCAAGTACGGGACCGGCGCGCGCGTGCGGGGCGCCCGTGATCGTGGCGGGCCCCCGCCGAGGGCGGAGCGGACCCTCGAGCGAGGCGGGACTCGCTCGAGGGGGGGAGCGCGCCCTCGAGCGGGGCGGGGCCGCTCGAGGGAAGGGTCGCCCCTCGAGCGGGGCGGAACCTGTTCGAGGAGGGAGTTGCCCCTCGAACGGGGCGGAGCCCGTTCGAGGAGGAGCATGCCCTCGGGCGAGGCGGAGCCTGCCCGAGGGGTCTTCCTAGGCGGGCCGCCTTGGTGGGCCTCCGAGTCCCGCCGCATGGGCCGTGTCTGCGCAGGGTTAGTTTCCTGCATGGTTAGGCTTAGTTTATATTGATGCAGGAATTTAAGTAGGGGTTCCCCCCTTGTTTTAGGGGGCCCCTAGGGCGGTCCCCGACGCAGCCCCCGAGCATCTGCGGGTTTGCCTTTGAGGCTCCCGCGCATGCCGGAACCTACCGATAGGACGTTCTTCCCTCCTTGTTTGCGAACGCTTCCGGGGGGCCGCGCTAGCGGGACCCGCGGGTCTAGCCCTCGAAGCCTGCGCAGAGTGTGGGTTCTCCTGCAGGGGGTTAACCGCGAGCAATTCGGTCAGAAAGGCGTGGCACATATGCCAACCGGCATCGGCGGTGTTTCAGCCGGCATCGGGGGTGGCACGCTCCCCTGTCACTGTCTCGGGCGGGTGCAATTCCAAGGAGGTGTAGCCGTGCGTCGAGCCCCCGAGCCTTGGCCTGTTCGAGGCGATCGGGTCGAGCCTGACGACTTGTTTTTTATCGTGCCCTCGCCGTCCCTCCGCGGGTCGGGAGGTGAGGTTTCCACGACTCCCATCGAGCGGGTCGCGAATCGCGGATTCCTCTTCGAGCTGCTAGCGGGTAGTTCAAGTGGACGTCCATGCCCCGTTCGATAAGGGTAGGCTGCGCGGTCCGGAGACACGTCCATGGAAGCGCTTGCGTGGGTTTGCTAGGTGGGGCTCGGTCCCGTTCGCTAGGGACCGAGGGCGCGGAAGCTCTCCCTCGGTGGGATCCCCCCGCTAGCCGCCCTCGCCGGCTCTCGAACACGACATGTGGGGCACCCTCGAGCCGACGGGCTCGAGGAACGGCTCGAATGCGCGTGCCCTCGTCGTCCCTAACTGCGAGATGCGGGGCGCCCGTTCGAACCCGTCGAGGGTCGCTTCGAACCCCCGATCGCAAGGCCGTGCGGGGGGCCGTGCATGGACGCCTCCGTCTTTTCACGTTTGCGGCCGTCGAGGGGTCCGGGCGTGCCGATCCTCGAGGTGCTTGTTGGCGGCGTGGCGCGGTATGAGTGCTTTCGGTGTCGCTCTATTTCAAGCGTGACTCGGGCGATCCTCTTACGCGCGTGCCTTCTTTCGGAGGGTTGACATCATCTCGAGTTGGGGGTCATGCCGCTCGAGGGTCCTACGTGGCATGGGTGCCCGCGGTGGTCTGCTCTACATCGAGCAGGTCCCGGGCGACCTTCTCACGCTGACATCCCATCGAGGGTCGCCTTGTTTCGAGTTGAGGGTCATGCCGCTCGAGGGCTTCACGTGGCATGGGTGCCCGCGGTTGCCTACTCTACACCGAGCAGGTCCCGGGCGACCTTCTCACGCTGTCGTCCATCGAGGGTCACCTTTGTCTCGAGCCGAGGATTCGCCTCGCTCGAGGGCTCTCCTTGCTTGGCAAGGGGCCCGGGCATTTAAATGCCCCGCGGGCGTGACCGCGGGTTTTCGCGCGCGGGCGCGCCTTTTAGGGCGCCGCGGCCGCGCGCGCGCGTAGTGGGCGACGTGGCCGGCGGATGTGACGGTTTCGCCTCGGTTCGCCGGTCTCGCCGTAATGATGACCCGCTCGCGGGGTTAGTCGCCGCAGCCGTGGTGGGGCCCGCCCGTCGACGCGATGGAAAGATTCCTGCGATTCTTCGTTGGCGGGGCGCGCGCTCCGAGAACTCGCCCGTTTGCCTATAAAACTGCGGGGAGGAGTAGGTGGCGGTTTTTACCTTGGCTCCTCACCATTTTCAATCCTCCGTCGCTTCGTCTTCGTTTTGCTCTTGCCACCGCGCGGTTTCGTTGCTTAGAGCTTTCTTCTCGCTTCCTTGTCCTCCGCCCCCGCGCTCGTTCGTCCCTGCTTATGGCGCCGCCTCGCCTTCCGATCGGGGTCTTGGAGCCGTACGCCACGGGAGAAGTCGACGGGGACCCGGCTCGCCACGGGCGAGCCGGTCGCCGCCGCGCTCTCGGCCAACGAAGATGGGCGCCGGCGGAGTGGATCGTGCCGCCATCGTCGCACCTCGAGCCCAACCCGCCGGGAGGGATACGTGGTGAGCTTCCTCCGCTACCACGAGCGCGGCTTCAACGCGCCGGCGAGCACATTTATGAGGGCGTTGTGCTTCCACTACGGGGTGGAGCTGCACAACTTCGCCCCCAACGCTATCTCGCAGGCGGCCACATTCGTGGGCGTTTGCGAAGGGTACCTGGGGATCCCAGTCAACTGGGAGCTCTGGGTGCACCTCTTCCGCGCGGAGCTCATCACGCAGCCTACGACGGAGCCGAGGACCCGCCGCGCGGTGCGCGCCGGCGGGATGTCGCTTGCTGTGCGGGGGCAGCTCAAGAACTCCTACATCCCCTGCACCATGACGACGAATAATGCCGGCTGGGAGCGGGGATGGTTTTACCTGCGCAACGCCGAGCCCGGCCTCCCTCCCTACACCGGCGGGTGTTCAAGGAGAGGCCGGACTCGCCGGGGCTACGGGTTGCCTACGGCCAACCACCGGCGCGCGCAGACTCCATCCTCGCCGCCTTGCGGCCGGCGAGGGAAGGGCTCAACGCGATGGGCGTCCTCGCCTTCCTCCATCACCGGCGTATCGTGCCGTTGATGGAGAGGCCGCTCCGCATCTTCGAGATGACCGGAGGCGGCCAACCCCCGTCGACCGGCGAGGTCGCGGATGCTCCCGACGCCGCCGGAGCCGGCCGTACGCGCTCACCCGGCGCGGAGCGCCGTCGACACCCGGACGCCGGCGCCGCGGGTCGGACCCCCGTGGGACCTCGAGATGCTCCCCCACCGGCCCGTTGGTGAGTGGAGCTTTTCGATTCTCGTTTTAGTTCTTGTTCTTGATTCCGTTTCCCCGATGTGCCGCCGTCGTCCTCGTGCGCGGGCGGGTGCGGTTCACCGCCGCCAAGGCCGTTCCACCCACCCCCCGACTCCCGTGCGCTCGGCCGGCGGCGCGGCGGAGCAAGCGGAGAGCGGGCGCGCGCGCAAGAGGGAGCACGCAAGGCGGCGCCAAGCGCGCCGCGACGCACGGGCCGCCGAGTACCGGCGGCGGGAGGAGCCGGGGCTCTCCTCCCCCGACATCGAGGAGCCCTCGTCCTCGGATCGGGACGAGGGAGGAAGAGTCCGAGGGGGGAGGGCCCCTCGACGAGGTGGCGCCCCGCGCCCCCGTCGCCGGATCTTGCGCGGCGTCGGGGGGCGGCTTCGTCCGGGGCGGGCGCGTCGGCGCCCGCCGCCGGCGTCGTCGTCGGGGGCGGCACGCGCGCGGAGGTGCCGCGCGCGCGCCGCGAGGCGCGCGCGGCGGACGCGCGCGCGCGCGTCGGGCGTGCCCGCACGCGGCGGGGCGCGCCGCGCGCGCGCGCGGCGTCCTCGTCGAGGGGCGCGTCGGGGGGGCGCGCCCGCGCGCGGGACAAGCGTGCCCCCGCGCGCGCGTGGCGCCGTCGGGTGCGCCTATGCGTGAGGCGGGCGTGCCGCGCGTGCGGCGGCACCGTCGGGGGAGCGCCGCGGCGGGTGCGGCCCTCGCGCCGGCCTCGTCGGAGGCCTCGAGGAAAAGGAAGCGGGCCTTTTCCTCCGCGAGGTAAGGAAGCCCGTTCTTCCTTTGCTTGGCATTAATTTGTTGGGTTATTAGACGCTCTAATCCTCCGTTCGCGTTTCGCGCAGGCGGTGCCCACCGTCCCTCCTCTTGCGCCGGCCAAGGTGCCGAGGACGGATGCGTCGATCCCCACCCGGCGGCGTTCGTCGAGGGGGGCCGCGCCCGGGGGCGGCGCGGTGGCGGGCACGAGCGCGCAAGGCCCGGCCGGGGCTTCGAGGCCCCGGCCGGTGAGATCAACCCGCCGCGTCGCGCCCGCAGGTCGCCGGGGGGCGGCCGGGCGCCGGCCGCCATGGAGGCGCGGGCCGCGGCGGCGGCCACGGTGGAGGTGCCGCCGCGGTGGCGGCCACCGCGGGGAGGCGGAGCGCGCGCAACCGCGCGGGAGCGCCCGCGGACGTGGCGGCGCGGACGGAGGTGGCGGCAACGGCGCCACGGCGGGCGCCCGCGGCCGCGGAGGCGCGGTGGGGGCGCCGGCGGAGGCGGAGCGGCGGCTCCGCCCGCCGGCGGTCCCCGGCGGAGGTGGTGGAGCTCTCGGACGACTCCTCGCCGCCCGGGTGGAACCGGGGGCCGCCGGCCCACGAACTCTCCCCGAGCCCCGGGGGAGGGCCCTCGTGAGGCGTCACGAGGGTCGTATGATAGTGGGGGGCCGAGGGCACGACGCCGAGGCCTCGTCCTCCCGTGCCGGCCGCCCCGCCCGGGGGGGGGGGGGGGCCGTGGAGGATCCCCCCGGCGTTCGCTGACGCCCAGGGGGAGCAGGAGCTCTGGGGCGAGCTCATGAGCCACGGCGCCACGCTCAACCGCGCGTTGAACGAGGCGCCGCGGGTCACGGCGGCCCGCCCGGATCGTCTTCCGGGTGAGCCACGGTTGCTCTTCTTCTTTCTCTTTTTCGCTTTTCGCGCGCTGTATTCAAGACTTGGCGCTGACGAGGCTCGATGCGTTGATTCCAGGAGCTTGAGCGCCGCGCCCGCGAGAAGTACAGCGCGTTCGACCAGGTGAACGCCGAGGCCCGCCGGCCTCCGGGAGCGATGCAGCGCTTTCGACGCGCTTGCGGAAGCTCTTAGGACGCCGGACAGCTGGCTGGTCTACCGGGCGTTGGCGTGGTGTGACGTGCTCCCCGAGAGCTCAGGGCAAGACGCGGCGCGTGACTCGAGCCTCGGGCGCATCCGCGCGGCCCTCGTCGATCGTGACGAGGCGCCGTGGAACGCGCGCGAGGACCCGGAGAAGACGCGGACGTTGGCCGCCACCGGGAGGCGGAGGTGGCCACCGCTCGCGCCGAGACCGGGGAGGCTCCGCACGTCGCTCGAGGGAGCGCAGCGCGCAGGGCCGCCGGGGCCGAGGAGCGGGCGCGCGGGATGGAGCAGCCGCGCCAAGGAGGCGGATGACCCGAAGGCCGCCCTCGACGCCAAGGTTGCGGCTCACGTCGCCGCCGAGGGGGCGGCTCCGGCGAGAGCGCATCGCCCGCCGGAGGGCCGAGGGGCGGCTCCGGCGAGAGCGGAGCCGCCCTTCGCGACGCCCGACGGCGCCGGGAGCGGGAGCGCGTTGCTCGCGAGGGGGGGGTGGAGAAGTCGCCGGAGGAGCGAACGCCGCATTCTCCGAGGTCGAGGATGAGGCGTTGACGCCGCCGCATCGCAACGCCGCCCAAGAGATGGCCCTCGTCGAGCAAGGCGAGACCGTCCGGGCCTCGAGGCGGCGCTCGAGTCCGTGCGCCGCGACCTCGACCCGGGAGAGGAGGCAAATCGAAGGTAAGCTATTGCCGTCCGACCCCGCTCGTTGGTTTTTGCTTTAGAGGGTTCGTCTTCCCCTTTTCGATTTCTCGTCGTCTTGTCGCTTCCGTGCTTGCGCACCGCCCGGGGACACGCCGCCGGGCGGGCCGAGGCCCCGCAGCCTCCTACAACTCCTCCGAGCAGAGCCGCAGGAGCCGGCGGGACGCGGCCCTCGAGACCCGCCACGCCGTCGAGGAAGGCGAGGTCCGAGCCGGCAGCCCGCCGGCCGCCCGCCCGCGCGCCCTTGGCGGCCACGTCACGGGGGCGGATGCGCCGGCGTTGCACCCGGGCGTGCGAAGGGCCCCTCGGAGTGGTGCGATCCCACTACGAGGTCAACCTCGAGGCGTAGCGGAAGGCTACATCGTGCCCGAGGGCGTCGAGGACGAGGTGGCCATGGAGCGTGCGGACGCGCTTGCCGCCGACGCCGCCGAGTCGCTCGCCGAGGCCTTTGAAGAATTCCTCTTCCCGACGCCGCCGACGCCGCCGCTCCGCCCGCCCGAAAGCACCCGGGCGCTAGGCCCGTTTTTTTTGTTTACATGTGTATCGAACTGCGGCCTCGTGGCCTCTTGTAAAGAAACAAGTAATTTCGTGAATCATGGACGCTTGTAAATGAAATCGCTTGTTTATCGCGCTTTTGCTTCCTCTTCCTCCCCGAGTAGATTCTAGTTAGGGAAGTCCGCCTTTCGCAGGGGGGCCCGCCGGGGTTGGAGGCGAGAGAGACGGGCCATAGCCACGCGGCGTAGGCCGCCCTCGGCTCGCGCGCTCCTTCCGCCGTGCCGCCTACGCCCTTTTCGAATCGTGGCTCGTGGTTGAAGTAGGAAACAAACTTAGCGCGTGTTATTACGTTTTTTGCGCGAAAAAATGGGACCATTTGGGGGGGGGGGTGCCCCCCCCGCAGTAGCCCCCGAGGGTAACTTGGGTTTCAGGGGAAAGCCGAGTTGCCCTTTTATTATACTTGGAGTATTTACATAGGTGACACCAACTGGGGTGTTGGCCGTGTGTTTGTACAACGTAAAATACTTGGAAATCCTAGCTAAGGGTAGAAGCGACGTAGCCGTTGGATGTTCCAAGCGTTGGTGAGTTCTTCGCCGTCCTCGTTGGCCGGCTTGTACGTGCCCGGTTTGAGCACCTTCACCACGACGTAGGGTCCCTCCCATGGGGGCGATAGCTTGTGGCGCCCTCGATTGTCTTGGCGTAGCCTTAGGACCAGTGTCCCCCTCGCTGAAATCCCTGCGACGTATCTTGCGCGCTTGGTAGCTCCGTAGGGACTGTTGATACCTTGCGGAGTGCATCAACGCCACGAGGCGTACTTCGTCTAGCCGATCCAAAGGAGTCCCTCGGCGGCTCGCCGGTTAGCGTCCTCGTTGTAGCCTCGAACCTTGGGCGACCCGTATTCCGCATCCGTGGGGAGGACGGCCTCCGCGCCATGGACTAGGAAAAACGGGGTGAACCCGTGGCTCGCTTGGGGTGGTCCTTAGGCTCCACACGACCGCCGGTAGTTCTTGGAGCCATTTCCGCCGCATTTGTTGAGCCGGTCGAAAATTCGGGCTTGAGGCCCCGTAGGATCATGCCGTTGGCGCGTTCTACTTGGCCGTTGGTCCGTGGGTGTGCCACACCGCCCAATCCACACGGATGTGGAATTTGTCACGTAACTCCAAGAACTTCCCGCCCGTGAACTGGGACCCGTTGTCTGTGATGATGGAGTTTGGCACTCCAAAGCGGTAGACGATGTCGGTGAAGAACGAGACCGCCTGCTCAGCCCTCAAATTCGTAATGGGGCGCACCTCCACCCACTTGGAGAACTTGTCAATTGCAACCAGCAGGTGGGTGAAGCCCCCGGGCGCCTTCCGCAGGGGCCCGACGATGTCCAACCCCCACACAGCGAACGGCCATGTCACGGGGATTGTTTGCAGAGCGTGAGCTGGCAAGTTGGTTTTGCGGGCGTAGAACTGGCACCCTTCGCAAGTGCGCACGATTTCGTTGGCGTCCGCGACCGCGGTAGGCCAATAGAAGCCTTGGCGGAACGCGTTGCCGACGAGGGTGCGCGGCGCGGCGTGGTGGCCACGCATCCCCGCGTGGATGTCCCGTAGGAGCTCGCGCCCCTCGGGAATGGGTATACACCGCTGGAGTATGCCCGACGCGGCGCGCTTGTACAGCCTCACCGTCGACGAGGGTGAACGACTTGGCCATCCCCGGCGATGCGCCCGGCCGTGGCCCGTCCGCGGGGAGCTCCCCTCGAGCAATCCGGGCGATGTACTTCTCCCGCCGTCCGCCTGGGCGGGAGCCGGCTCGATGTCCATCGCGACAGCCTCGTGGGAGCCGTACCCCTCGAGAAGGGAGAGCACGTACGCCTCGTTCGAGGGGTCCTCTTCCATGGGTTCCGCACCCGCTGGGTTCGAGGGAGCCCCCGAGGGTCCGTCGTCGCTCGAGGGGTAGGGCTCGAAGGCGACCGATGGCCGCGCGATGTCGCGCGCGAAAACGTTCGGGGAACGGTGATCCGCCCGACGCGATCTTGGCAAGTTCATCCGCCTCCTCGTTGTACCGGCGGGGTACATGATTGAGCTCGATGCCGTAGAACTTGTCTTCGAGGGCCCGCACGGCCTTGCAAGTAGGCCTCCATCTTGTCGTCGTGGCGCTCGCGTTCTTCATGACTTGGTCGATCACGAGCTGCGAATCCCCTCGCACGTCGAGGCGCTTGATGCCCAACTCAATGGCGATTTTGAGGCCGCAGAGGAGGGCCTCGTATTCCGCCATGTTGTTGGACGCGGGGAAGTGGAGGCGCACTGCGTAGCGCATGTGCTCCCCGAGGGGTGACACGAAGAGCAGGCCCGCGCCCGCTCCCGTCTTCATCACCGAGCCGTCGAAGAACGCAGTCCGAAGACTCGCTTGAATTTGAGGGGGCGGCACCGTGTGTCCGTCCACCCGCCGACGAAGTCCGCTAAGATTTGCGATTTGATGGCTTTGCGCGGAGCGTAGGCGAGCGTTTCGCCCATCAACTCCACGGACCACTTGGCAATCCCCGCTCGCCGCGTCGGGGTTGCGAATGATCTCTCCTAGCGGGAAGGAAGAGACCACCGTAATCGGGTGGGCCTCGAAGTAGTGGCGGAGCTTGCGCCGCGCGAGGACTACCGCATACAACAGCTTCTGGACCTGGGGGTAGCGCGTCTTCGTGTCCGACAGACCTCGCCGATGTAGTAGACCGGCCTCTCGCACGGGCAAGGCATGCCCTTCCTCCGTGCGCTCCACAACGATCACGGCGCCGACCACCCGGGTGGTCGCGGCCACGTAGAGTTGGAGGGGTTCGCCGTCTTGCGGCGGCGTAAGGATTGGGGCGTGCGTCGAGATGCTTTTAGCTTGTCGAGCGCTTCCCGGGCCTCGGCGGTCCAAGAGAAGCGCTCGTGCTTCTTGAGCAGCTCGTAGAGGGGCAGCCCTTCTCACCGAGCCTCGAGATGAAGCGGCTCAGGGCGGCAAGGCACCCCAGCACCTTCTGCACCCCTTTGAGGTCTCGAATTGGACCCATTCGCTCGAGGGCCGCGACCTTTTCAGGGTTGGCCTCGATTCCTCGCTGTGAGACAATGTATCCTAGGAGCATGCCCCGCGGCACTCCAAAGACACATTTTTCGGGGTTGAGCTTGACCCCGCTGGCCCGCAGGCAACTGAATGCGATGCCAAGATCGCTGACCAGGTCGTCCGCCTTCCTGGTTTTGACGACGATGTCGTCTACGTAAGCCTCGACCGTCCGCCCGATATGGTCCCCAAAAACGTGCTGCATGCAGCGCTGATAGGTTGCGCCCGCGTTTCTGAGGCCAAAAGGCATCGTGACGTAACAGAACGTCCCGAACGGTGTGATGAACGAAGTCGCGAGCTGGTCGGACTCCTTCATTTTTATTTGATGATATCCCGAATAGGCATCAAGGAAACAGAGTAGTTCACACCCGCGTAGTGGAATCAATGATCTGATCTATGCGCGGCAAAGGAAAAGGAACTTTTGGACACGCTTTATTGAGACTTGTGTAGTCAATGCACATCCTCCACTTCCCATTTTTCTTTTTTACAAGCACAGGATTAGCTAACCACGTCGGGTGGAACACTTCCTTGATGAATCCGCCTCGAGGAGCTTCCGCAGCCTCCACTCCGATCGCCCGTCGCCGTTCCTCGTCGAAGCGCGCGCGCCCGCCGCCGAACGCCGCGAGCATTAGGCAGATATCAAGGGAGTGCTCGGCGACCTCCCTCGAATGCCTGGCATGTCCGAGGGGCTCCACGCGAAAACGTCGGCGTTGGCGCGGAGGAAGTCGACGAGCACTGCTTCCTATTTAGGATCGAGGGTCGAGCTGACCCTCAAAGCCTTGCCCTCGGGGGCCGATGGGTCGAGGGGGACCCCTTTGGTTTGCTCGGCGGCCTCGAACGTGCCGACGTGCTTGGTGGCGGAGCTGAGGTCGTCGTTGACCATCTTCTCCAAGCCGTGTTCACCACCGCCGCTTCATCCAGCCGCTAGCGCCTCCGCATGCTCCACGCACTCGACATCGCAAGCCGAATGCATGCTCGATCGACGACCCGACGGTGATGACGCCGTTTGGACCCGCATCTTCATCTTCGTGTACGTGTAGTTGGGGACCGCCATGAACTTGGCATAGCATGGTCGCCCAAGGATGGCATGGTAGGCCCCTTTGAATCCCACCACCTCGAAGGTGAGGGTTTCCTTGCGGAAATTCTTGGGGGTCCCGAACCGACGGGCGCATCGATCCGCCCGAGGGGTTGAACCCGCTTTCCGGCGCGATGCCGTGAAACGGCTTCGTGCCGGGCCGCACCGGTCCAGCCCCGATCCCCATTAGGCGCAATGTATGCGCGAAGAGGATATTGAGGCTACCGCCTCCGTCCATAAGGACCTTCGAAAACCGGCGCTCCCAATGATGGGATCGACCACCGTGGGGTACCGGCCCGGTTCGGGATGCGGTTTGGGTGATCATCCCGCTAAAGGTGATGGCATCCTTCGACCGCCTGAGAAAGGCCGGAGGTGCCCTCTCTCGCGGCGAGGACTTCGTGCCGCTCCTTCTTGCGCCGCCGGTTGACATGTCGACAGTAGGATCCCCCCAAAAATGAGGAACACATTTTCGACCGCAGGGGAAGCCACCCGCGTCGCCGTCGCCCCCATCCTTCTTGGCCTCTCGCCTCCTTCGCGGCGGCACGGCCATAGAACTTCTTGAGCATGTCGCACCGCTCAAGAGTGTGATTCACGGGGGTCTTGTGGTAGGGGCACGGCTTCTTCATCATGTCGTCGAAAACCCCCGGCCTCGAGGAGCCGGCCGAGGGCCCCGTCGGCCGGGTCAACGGGCCGAGGGCCTCGGCGTTGCCGCCGTTGCGCCCTCGCTCGCGCGCCGCGGCGCGGCTTCTTCCCCCCTTCTTGCCCCGCTTGTCGTTGCGGCGCGGCTCCTTGGACCCGCCGCCCTCCGCGGCGTGTCCTCGGAGCGCTTGCCCCTCTTGCCATCGAAAATTGCCCCCACGGCCTCCTCTCCGAGGCGAAGCCGGTGGCAATGTCGAACAGCCTCGTTCGAGTCCGTGGGCGGGCCGCGTCCCGCCCGCGCACAAGGTCCCGCACGTGGTGCCCTCGAGGAACGCGTGCACGATCTCGGATTGTGCCACGCCGGGGAGCTCGTGCGCCGCTTGGAGAAGCGCCGTATGAAGTCCCGCAAGCCGATCCGCCCGGCTTCGCGTGCGAGGAGCGCATCCCAGGAGTTCCCGGGCGCACGTATGTGCCCCGGAAGTTGCCCACGAAGGTGTGGACTAGATCGTCCCGGGCGTGTGGATCCGGGCCGGCGGCAAAGTGCTCGAGCCATGTCCGGCCGCGTCGCCCGCATGCGGGGGCAAGTTGCGGATGATCACTTCGTCGTTGGTGGCCCCGCCCACCGACAAAGCCAGGCGGTAATCGTTGAGCCGAACACGAGGGTCCGTCTCCCCGTTGTATTTGGATGATCGTCGAGGGTTGACGGAAGCGCCGGGGGAACGCCGCCGTGCGGATCTCCCCGCCGAACACGCGGGTGCCGGGGCTCCGGCGTTGGGGAGCGATCCTCACCGCCGTCGTAGCGTCCACCCCTTCGAGGGTGGTAGCCCCCCGGCCGCTCGCGCGTCCGCCTTGCCGGTGCGCCCGGCGTTGATGACGTTGCGGGCGTCGCCATCCGCCGCCCGCGTGTGTCGAGGAGGCGTTCCTTGGCCGGCGTGCGTCCCTGGTCAGCAGGTCGACCCGCATGCACCGAGGGTTCGCCCCCTGGTGCCGGATCATCACCCCGCGCGTCCCCCTGTTGGCGGATGCGTGAGGCCGAGCTTTCGGCCTGCTGGACGGCCGCTTGCTCAAGGAGGGTCTGCACCTCGCGGTGCATGTCTCGAGCCTCGGGGGTCGAGGGTGCCGGCATGGCGCGCAGCAGTGTCGCGGCGGCGATGAGCTTTTGGCTCGCTCGCGGTGGAGTATCTGCGTTGTCGACGTTGGGGACAGGGTTGAGGCGGTCGCGGACTTGACCGCCCACCTCCCGCGCGCGTTCGCCGCGCGCGGAGGCCTCTCCCCGCCATCGAGGCGCGGGGGGGGGGGGCCGCACCGTCCGCACTCCTCCGCGCCTTGGCCTCGAGCTCGCGAGCTTGGGCCGCACCGCGCGTCGACGTCGGCCCCGGCCGGTGCGCTTGGCCCCGCGGCCGGGCGCGTGGCAACCCCCCGGGCCGGCGTGACTTCCCCATCTCCGCGCCCGCCGCACCGGCGGCGTTGGCCGGGTCGTTGGTGATGACGGCGCGCATTCCCGCGTGGGGTCGTAGCTCCCGTGTGCCGGAGTCGTCGGGAGCAGCCCGAACCGCAGTCCGTGGCGTCGAGGAAGCGCCCGAACGCGACCGGGGTCCGCACACCGCAGAAGTCCCACTCCGCGTACCCATGGCGGCTGGCGGGTGGCATCGTGTCGACGGAGCCCGGGGACGACTCGTCCGTCGCCGAAGCGCCGGGATCCCCGGCGACGAAGACGTGCCGACCGGGCGGAACCCCCGCGCATCGTCGTGTTGACGTTGGCGTTGTGGGCCGTAGTGGCGCCACGCACCCCGATGGGGACGCGTGGTCCGAGACCGCGCGCGGTCCCGCCGGGGCGGTGGCGGCCGTCGTGACGGTGGGCGCACCGCGCCGGGCGGCGCGCGCGCCGGCCCGCCGCCGCCGGACCGCGCCCGGCGCGAGCGCAGCCCCGCAGCGGGACGGCGTCGTGGCGTCGACGGACCCGCGCATCCGTGCCCGCAGTGCGCGCCGCGCCGGGCGTGCGTGCGGCGGTGACCGCAGCGGACTCGGCCTCCCGCCGCGCGCGTAGCTCCTCGCGGTTGGTGAGGCGCATGAGATAGCCATTCCCCGTGGCCCGGAAGTTCAAGTCCCCGAAGCGGATCTCGAACCCGGCCGGAAGGGGGTCCGAGCTACCCATGTTGTAGCGGGTGCTACGGTACTCGTGCGAATCACCATGGAGGGAGTCGGAAATGACCTTAGGCGCTCGTATGCCCCACCGGTGGGCGCCAACCGTCGGTGCGGAATATGGTCCCGACACTAACCAAGCAGATAGCGCCTAAGTTTATCCCTCTATGGTCGATGCCAAGCAACAAATGACACAAGGATTATCCCCGGTTCCCGCCGAGGGGGCCGTACGTCCAGCGGCGGCGTGCTCGTGGCACTATATTGCTCAAGACCGGGGGTGCTTGTAGTGGGGCAAGTACAAGCAAGGCGGGAGAGGAAGCGTGGCTCCCAAGTCCCCTGGTGAGTGGCCGAAGATGTTGTGGGAGAATAAGAGAGTGAGTGCACGGTGTGTTGTGTTCTTCGGACTTTCGTCCCCCCCCCCCCCCCCCGCGCGGCCGGGGGCTCGCCCTCCCCTTTTATAGGCCAAGGGGGCGGCGAGTTACATGCACGCCGCGCTACCTAGCTACGTGTGGGAGCACGTCGTGCTATGGTGTAGAGTGGGCGGCCGTCCGGCTGATCTTCGCCGCGATCCGGCCATGATGGCCTACCTTGTACCCGAACAAGGGGCGGTTCGAGGGTAGGAGGCGGCAGATGGCGATGGCGTTCTCCTCGATAGGCTTCGAGGGGAGGTGCCGATGATGGCCGGTACGGGAACGGGAGCGGGCGAACGGCGTTCCTTCCCAATGAGCTCGGGGGGGGGGGGGGGGCGGTGGGGGGGGGCGCAAGTCGCTTGGGCGTGCGCCCGTGGAGTCAGGGCGTGCGCCCGCACGCGTGGGTACGGCGGCCGCGCGCCGTTCTCGGCCGGGATGGCCACCCACCGGCCTAGCGCCCCTCACCTAACCCGCAAGGTCACGGGAAAGTGGAATCGAGGGTGCGCCCCGCCCCTTTCGAGGGTCGGGCGCGTTAGCCGTACGGCGGCGTGCGCACGGTGTCACGGGACCGACACCGGCCGTACCGCACGGTCCATCCCACGCGGGCGGGGATGGGCTCTTTCCCCGGGGAGTTGGTGCGGCGGCACCGGGCGTGAGCCCCGGCGCATGATGGCGCCGTCCCGCGCGTCGTGGCGTTAAATGCCCAGAGCACGGGCCGGCGCGCGCGCGGGGCGCCCGTGAGCGTGGCGGGCCCCGGCCGAGGGCGGAGCGGACCCTCGAGCGAGGCGGGACTCGCTCGAGGGGGAGCGCGCCCCCGCGAGGGGCGGGGCCGCTCGAGGGAAGGGGGTCGCCCCTCGAGCGGGGGCGGAACCCGTTCGAGGAGGGAGTTGCCCCTCGAAGACGGGGGCGGAGCCCGTTCGAGGAGGAGCATGCCCTCGGGCGAGGCGGAGCCTCGCCCGAGGGGTCTTCCTAGGCGGGCCGCCTTGCGTGGGCCTCCGAGTCTCGCGTGGGCCGCTGTCGCGTGGGCCGTGTCTCCCGCAGGGGTTAGTTGCTTTCTGCATGGTTAGGCTTAGGGTTTATATTGATGCGGAGAATTTAAGTAGGGGTTCCCCCCCTTGTTTTATGAGGGGACCCCTAGGGGCGGTCCCCGACAATACCGTTTCGATGTCTAACATGTAGTCCCTATCTTTTTTGCGGGAGGGAGGGCGGGGCAGTACCACCGGTCTACGAGAGTCGCGGACGGTACCATTCGTACCGATGCCCTTCAGTTGGGAGGGTTTCTCTCGCATTTTGTGGGAGACTCTCGGTGAGGTTGGCTACACTACGTGGCCGAGTAGAGGGGTCTCCTTTTGGGACGGGGTGTCCTTACGCCGCAGACCACGACCGTGCTACGCCGACCCGAGAACCCGAACGAGTGTGGCGGCACAACTTGAGCATGATGTTTTTGTCACCATGTTGTCGATGCTGCGGTCAAGTCCGCAGCCAAGTCTCCGCCATCCTCCACCGGGCACACCTTCTTCGAGCAAGACACGGACGAGGTGATGCTCACTCCACGCGCCGGGGTTGTTCCCGCGTCACGTGGACCCCCTTTATTCCCCGGCTTGGCGTGAGCGTTATGACTCGCTCAACCGACATGTCTGCTCACGTACCGACCTCCCGAGAGTCGTTGATGGAACGCTAGCTTCACGAGGTTGTTGGAGGCGTCCCGGTCTACAACATGTGTTGGAACAGCTTTATTTCATCTCTCCACTCGGGCACTCCTAGCATGTCCGCCGACTTGTGTTGATGAACGCCACGGCGATGAGTCTGTTGTATGGGACATCCTCACCCTCGACCTGTGTTAAAGTTTGACTGGGCTCTTCTTGGATTGTTGATCCTCCGGGGCCGGAGATTGTTGTCTGGGACCGCCCTAGGGGTCCCCTCAAACAATGGGGGAACCCTCACTTAAATTCCCGCATCAAAATGAAGCTAAGCCTAACCATGCAGAGAACTAACCATGCAGACATGGCCCATGCAAGCAGACTTCGGAGGCCCACCAAGACGGCCCGCCTATGAGACCCCTCGAGCAGGCTCCGCCGCCCGAGGGCACTGCTCCTCCTCGAACGGGCTCCGCCCCGCTCGAGGGGCAACCCCCTCCCTCGAATCGGTTCCGCCCCGTTCGAGGGGCGACCCTTCCCTCGAGCGGCCCCGCCCCCGCCGAGGGCTCGCTCCCCCTCGAGCGGGCCCCGCCTCGCTCGAGGGTCCGCTCCACCCTCGGCCGGGGCCCGCCACGCTCACGGCGCCCCGCACGCGTGCGCCGGCCCCGTACTTGGGCATTTAACGCCCCGACGCCGCGGGACGGCGCCATCATGCGCCCGGGCTCACGCCCGTGCCGCCGCACCAACTCCCTGGGGAGGAGCCCATCCCCGCCACCGTGGGGTGGACCGTGCGTACGGCCGGCGTCGCCCCGTGACACCGCGCGCACGCCACCGTACGGCTAACGCGCTCGACCCTCGAAAGGGGGCCGGCGCACCCTCGACTCCACTTTCCCGTGACCCCGCAGTTAGGTGAGGGGCGCTAGGCCGGTGGGTGGCCATCCCGCCACCGTAACGGCGCGGCCGCCGTACCCACGCGCGCGGGCACACGCCCGACTCCGCAGCGCACGCCCGAACACCGCAAAGAACCACTCCACCACCGCAGCTCATTGGGAAGGAACGCCGTTCCGCCCCGCTCCCCGTGCCCCGTACCGCCATCATCGCACCTCCCTCGAAGCCTATCGGGGACGCCATCGCCATCCGCCGCCTCCTACCCTCGAACCGCCACCGTTCGGGTACAAGGTAGGCCATCATGGCCGGATCGCGCGAAGATCGACCGACGGTCGCCCGCTCTACACCGTAGCACGACGTGCTCCCACACGCAGCTAGGTAGCGCGGCGTGCATGTAACTCGCCGCTCCCTTGGCCTATAAAAGGGAAGGCGAGCCCCCGCCCGCGGGGGACGGAATCCGGAGGAACACGCCGCACCGTGCACTCACTCTCTTATTCTCCCACAACATCTTCGGCCACTCACCAGGGACTTGGGAGCCACGCTTCCTCTCCCGCCTTGCTTGTATTTGCCCCACTACAAGCACCCCCGTGCCGAGCAATATAGTGCCACGAGCACACCACTGCTGGACGTACGGCCCCCTCGGCCGGAACCAGGATAAATCCTTGTGTCATTTGTTGCTTAGCATCGACCATTGAGGGATAGACCTAGGCGTTATCTACCGGTTAGTGTCGGGACCATATTCCGCACCGACGCTGGCGCCCACCGTGGGGCAAACGAGCGCCTAAGGTCATTTCGCTAACTCCCTCCATGGTGATTCGCACTGAGTACCGTAGCACCCGCTACAACATGGGTAGCTCGTACCCCCTTCCGCCGGTTCGAGATCCGCTTCGGGGACTTGAACTTCCGTGCCACGGGGAACGGCTATCTCATGCGCCTCACCAACCGTGAGGAGCTACGCGCGCAGCCGGGAGGCCGGGTCCGCTCCGGTCTCCGCCGCACGCACGACACCGCGCAGGCGCCCGCAGCACCGGATGCCGCGGGCCCGTCGACGCCGCGACGCCGCCGCCGCTCCGGCTACGCCGCGCCGGGGGCGCGGTCCGAGCGGCGGCAGGCCGAGCGCGCCGCCGCCCACCGCGGTGCACCCACCGTCACGACGGCCGCCACCGCCCCCAACGGGACCGCGTGCGGTCTCCGACCGCGCATCCCCCATCGGCCGCGTGGCGCCACTACGGCCTACAACGCCAACGTCAACACGACAATGCGCGAAGGGGTTCCGCCCGGTCGGCACGTCTTCGTCGCCGGGGACCCCGCACTTCGGCCAGCGGGACGAGTCGTCCCCGGGCTCCGTCGACACGATGCCACCCGCCAACCGTCATGGGTACGCGGAGTGGGATTTCTCCGGTGTGCCGGACCCGGGCCGCGTTCGGTGCGCTTCCTCGACGCCACGGACCACCGGTTTGGTCGCTCCGACGACTCCAAAGACCGGGAGCTACGACCCCACGCGGGAATGCCGCGCCGTCATCACCAACGACCCGGCCAACGCCGCCGGTGCGGCGGGCGCCGGAGATGGGGAAGTCACGCCGCCCCTGGGGTTGCCACGCGCCCGGCCGCGGGGCCGAGCGCTCCCGCCGGGGCCGACGTCGACGCGCAGCCGGCCCAAGCTCGCGAGCTCGAGGCCAAGCCGGCGAGGAGCACGGACCGTGCGGCTACTCCGCGCCTCGATGGCGGGGGAGGCCCTCCGCGCGCGGCGAACGCGCGCGGGAGCTAGGCCGACAAGTCCGCGACCGCCTCAACCCCGTCCCCAACGTCGACAACGCGGATACTCCGCCGCGAGCGAGCCAAAAGCTCATCGCCGCCGCGACACTGCTGCGCGCCATGCCGGCACCCTCGACCCCCGAGGCTCGAGACATGCACCGCGAGGTGCGTACCCTCCTTGAGCAAGCGGCCGTCCAGCCAAGCCGAAAGCTCGCCTCACGCATCCGCCAACAAGGGGGGACGCGCGGGGTGATGATCCGGCACCGGGGGGCGAACCCCTCGGTGCATGTGGGTCGACCCGCCGACCAGTGGACGCACGCCGCCAAGGAACGGCTCCTCGACACACGCAGGGCGCTGGATGGCGACGCCCGCAACGTCATCAACGCCAGGCGCACCAGCAAGGCGGACGCGCGAGCGGCCAGGGGCTACCACCCTCGAAGGGGTGGACGCTACGACAGCGGTGAGGATCGCTCCCCGACGCCGAGCCCCCCGGCACCCGTGTGTTCAGCCGGGAGATCCGCACGGCAGCGTTCCCCCAGCGCTTCCGTCAGCCCTCGACGATCGTCAAATACAACGGGGAGACGGACCCTCGTGTTTGGCTCAACGATTACCGCCTGGCCTGTCAACTGGGCGGGGCCACCAACGACGAAGTGATCATCCGCAACTTGCCCCTGCATCTGGGCGACGCGGCCCGACATGGCTCGAGCACTTGCCCGCCAGCCAGATCCACAACTGGGACGATCTAGTCCACACTTTCGTGGGCAACTTCCAGGGCACATACGTGCGCCCCGGGAACTCCTCGGGATCCGCGCTCCCCGCACGCGGAAGCCGGCGAGTCGCCGGCGGACTTCATACGGCGCTTCTCCAAGCGCCGCACAGAGCTCCCCGCCGTGGCACGGGCCGAGATCGTGCACGCGTTCCTCGAGGGCACCACGTGCCGGGACCTTGTGCGCGAGCCGGGACGCAGCCCGCCCACGGACTCGAACGAGCCGTTCGACATTGCCACCGCCCTTCGCCCCGGAGAGGAGGCCGTGGGGGCAATCTTCGATGGCAAGAAGGGCAAGCGCTCCGAGGACACGCCCGCGGAGGGCGCGGGTCCAAGGAGCCGCGCCGCAATGACAAGCGGGGCAAGAAGGGGAAGAAGGCCGCGCCGCGAGGCGCGCGAGCAGGGGCGCAACGGCGGCAACGCCGAGGCCCTCGCCGTTGACCCGCCCCGACGGGGCCCTCGACCGGCTCCTCGAGGCCCGGGGGTGTTCGACGACATGATGAAGAAGCCATGCCCCTACCACAAGACCCCCGTGAATCACACTCTTGAGCAAAGGCGACATGCTCAAGAAGTTCTATGGCCGTGCCGCCGCGAAGGAGGCAGAGGCCAAGAAGGATGGGGGCGACGGCGACGCAGTGGCTTCCCCGCCGTCGAAAATGTGTTCCTCATTTTTGGGGGACCTACCGTCGACATGTCAACCCGGCTAGCCGCAAGAAGGAGCGGCACGAAGTCCTCGCCGCAGAGGGCACCTCCGGCCTTTCTCAACCGGTCGAAGGATGCCATCACCTTTAGCCGGGATGATCACCCAAACCGCATCCCGAACCCGGCCAAGCATTTCGGTGGTCGATCCCATCATTGGGAACGCCCGGTTTTCGAAGGTCCTTATGGACGGAGGCGTAGCCTCAATATCCTCTTCGCGCATACATTGCGCCTAATGGGGATTGGGCCGGACCAGCCGCGGCCCAAAGACGAAGCCGTTTCACCCGCATCGCGCCCGAAAGCAGGTTCAACCCCTCGGGCGCATCGATCTGCCCGTCTGGTTCGGGACCCCCAAGAATTTCCGCAAGGAAACCCTCACCTTCGAGGTGGTGGGATTCAAAGGGGCCTACCATGCCATCCTTGGGCGACCATGCTATGCCAAGTTCATGGCGGTTCCCAACTACACGTACCCGAAGATGAAGATGCCGGTCCAAACGGCGTCATCACCGTCGGGTCGTCGATCGAGCATGCATTCGACTGCGATGTCGAGTGCGTGGAACATGCAGAGGCGCTAGCGCCGGATGAAGCGCCGGTAAACACACCGGAGAAGATGGTCAACGACGACCTCGCCTCCGCCACCAAGCACGTCCGCACGTTCGAGGCCGCCGAGCAAACCAAAGGGGTCCCCCTCGACCCATCGGCCCCCGAGGGCAAAGGCATTGAGGGTCGCCCGACCCTCGATCCTAAATAGGAAGCAAGGCTCGTCGACTTCCTCCGCGCCAACGCCGACGTTTTCGCGTGGAGCCCCTCGGACATGCCGTGCATCCCGAGGGAGGTCGCCGAGCACTCCCTTGATATCCTCGCCTAACGCCGCGCTCGTTCGGCCAGCCGGCCGCGCCGCTTCGACGAGGAACGGCGACGGGCGATCGGAGTGGAGCCGCGGAAGCTCCTCGAGGCCGGATTCATCAAGGAAGTGTTCCACCCGACATGGTTAGCTAATCCCGTGCTTGTAAAAAAGAAAAATGGGAAGTGGAGGATGTGTATTGACTACACCGGGCCTCAATAAAGCATGTCCAAAAGTTCCTTTTCCTTTGCCACGCATAGATCGATCGTTGATTCCACCGCCGGTGTGAACTACTCGTTTCCTTGATGCCTATTCGGGATATCATCAAATAAAAATGAAGGAGTCCGACCAGCTCGCGACTTCGTTCATCACACCGTTCGGGACGTTCGTTACGTCACGATGCCTTTTGGCCTCGTAAACGCGGCGCAACATATCGCCGCCGCATGCAAGACGTTTTTGGGGACCATATCGGGCGACGGTCGAGGCTTACGTAGACGACATCGTCGTCAAAACCAGGAAGGCGACGACCCGGTCGCCGATCTTGGCATCGCATTCGACCGCTCGCGGGCCAACGGGGGTCAAGCTCAACCCCGAAAAATGTGTCTTTGGAGTGCCGCGGGGCATGCTCCTAGGATACATCGTCTCCCCGCCGGGGAATCGAGGCCAACCCCCGAAAAGGTCGCGGCCCTCGAGCGAATGGGTCCACCCGGGACCTCAAAGGGGTGCAGAAGGTGTTGGGGTGCCTTGCCGCCCTGAGCCGCTTCGTCTCGAGGCTCCGGAGAAGGGCCTCGCCCTCTACCGCCGCTCAAGAAGCACGAGCGCTTCTCTTGGACCGCCGAGGCCCAGAAGCGCTCGACAAGCTGAAGGCATCTCTGACGCACGCCCCAATCCTTACGCCGCCGCGAGACGGCGAACCCCTCCAACTCTACGTGGCCGCAACCACCTGTGGTGGCCGCCGTGATCGTTGTGGAGCGCACGGAGGAAGGGCATGCCTTGCCCGTGCGGAGGCCGGCCTACTACATCGCCGAAGTCCTATCGGACACGAAGACGCGCTACCCCCCGTGTCCGTAAGCCGTTGTATGCGGTAGTCCCCGCGCGGCGCAAGCTCCGCCACTACTTCGAGGCCCACCCGGGCCACGCGTGGTCTCTTCCTTCCCGTTAGGAGAGATCATTCGCAACCCCGACGCGGCGTGCAGTAACTGCCAAGTGGTCCGTGGAGTTGATGGGCGAGACGCTCGCCTACGCCCCGCGCAAGGCCATCAAATCGCAAATCCTAGCCGATTTCGTCGCCGAGTGGACGGACACGCACCGCCGCCCCCTCGCATTCGCGCAGAGGCCGGACTCTCGTTCTTCGACGGCTCGGTGATGAAGACAGAGCGGGCGCGGGCCTCGCTTTTCGTGTCACCCCTCGGGGAGCACATGCGCTACGCAAAGGCGTCTCCACTTCCCCGCGTCTAACAATATGGCGGAATACGAGGCCCTTCTCTCGTGGCCTCAAAATCGCCATTGAGTTGGGCATCAAGCGCCTCGATGTGCGAGGGGATTCGCAGCTCGTGATCGACCAAGTCATGAAGAACGCGAGCCGCCACGACGACAAGATGGAGGCCTACCGTAAAGCCGTGCGAGCCCTCGAGGACAAATTTTACGGCATCGAGCTTAATCATGTACCCCGCCGTACAACGAGGAAGCAGACGAGCTGGCAAAGATAGCGTCCGGCGGATCACCGTTCCCCCGAACGTTTTCGCGCGCGACATCGCGCAGCCCCCTCGGTAACCTTCGAGCCCTACCCCTCGAGCGACGGCGGACCCTCGGGGCTCCCTCGAATCCGGGGCCGGGTGCGGACCCCATGGAAGAGGACCCCTCGAACGAGGCGTACGTACTCTCCCTTCTCGAGGGGTACGGCTCCCACGAGGTCGTCGCAATGGACATCGAGCCGGCTCCCCGTCCGGCGGACCGGCGGGAGAAGTACATCGCCCGGATTGCTCGAGGGGAGCTCCCCGCACGGGCCACAGCCAGGCGCATCGCCAGGATGGCCAAGTCATTCACCCTCGTCGACGGCGAGCTGTACAAGCGCGCCGCGTCGGGCATCCTCCAACGGTGTATACCCATTCCCGAGGGGCGCGAGCTCCTACGGGACATCCACGCGGGGATCTGTGGCCACCACGCCGCGCCGCGCACCCTCGTCGGCAACGCGTTCCGCCAAGGCTTCTATTGGCCTACCGCGGTCGCAGACGCCAACGAAATCGTGCGCACTTGCGAAGGGTGCCGCTCTACGCCCGCAAGACCAACTTGCCGGCCTCAAGCTCTCGCAAACGATCCCCGTAACATGGCCGTTCGCCGTGTGGGGATTAGACATCGTCGGCCCCCGCGGAAGGCGCCGGGGGCTTCACCCACCCGCTCGTCGCGATCGACAAGTTCTCCAAGTGGGTGGAGGTGCGCCCCATTACGAATTTGAGGGCCGAGCAGGCGGTCACGTTCTTCACCGACATCGTCTACCGCTTTGGAGTGCCAAACTCCATCATCACGTACAACGGTCCCGCTCACGGCCGGAAGTTCTTGGAGTTCTCGCGACAAGTTCCACATCCGAGTGGATTGGGCACCGTGGCGCACCCACGTACCAACGGCCAAGTGGAACGTGCCAACGGCATGATCCTACAGGCCTCAAACCCGGAATTTTCGACCAACTCAACAAACCGCCGAAAATGGCTCCAAGAACCGCCAGCCGCCGTGTGGAGCCTAAGGACTACCCTGCGTAGCCACCGGTTCACCCCGTTTTTCCTAGTCCATGGCGCGGAGGCCATCCTCCCCACGGATCCGGAATACGGTCGCCCAAGGTTCGGGGCTACAACGAGGATGCTAACCGCCGAGCCCGCGAGGACTCACCGGACCCGCCTAGACGAAGTACGCCTCGTGGCGTTGATGCACTCCGCAAGGTATCAACAGTCCCTACGACGCTACCAAGCGCGCAAGATACGTCGCAGGGATTTCAGCGAGGGGGATTTGGTCCTAAGGCTACGCCAAGACAACCGAGGGCGCCACAAGCTATCGCCCCCATGGGAGGGACCCTACGTCGTGGTGAAGGTGCTCAAACCGGCACGTACAAGCTTGCCAACGAGGACCGGCGAAGAACTCACCAACGCTTGGAACATCCAACGCCTACGTCGCTTCTACCCTTAGCTAGGATTTCCAAGTATTTTCCGTTGTAAAAACGCACGGCCAACGCCCCGCTGGTGTCACCTATGTAAATACTCCGAATCTAATAAAAGGGCAACTCGGCTTTCCCCCGAAACCCAAGTTACCCTCGGGGGCTACCGCGGGGGGCACCCCCCCCCAAATGGTCCCATTTTTTCGCGCAAAAAACGTAATAACACGCGCTAAGTTTGTTTCCTACTTCAACCACGAGCCACGATTCGAAAAGGGCGTAGGTGGCACAACGGGAAGGAGCGCGCGAGCCGAGAGACAGCCTACGCCGCGTGGCTATGGCCCGTCTCTCTCGCCTCCAACCCGCCGGGCCCCCGCGAAAGGCGAACTCCCCTAACTAGAATCTACTCGAGAAGAAGAAGAAGCAAAAAGCGCAATAAGCAAGCGATTTCATTTACAAACCGACCATGTTCACGAAACTACTTGTTTATTTACAAGAGGCCACGAGGCCGCAGTTCGATACACATAAACAAAAAACGGGCCTAGCGCCCGTGTGCTTTCGGGGCGGGGGGAGCGGGCAGCGTCGGCCGGCGTCCGGAAGAGGAATTCTTCGAAGGCCTCGGCGAGCGACTCCGGCGGCGTCGCCAGCAAGCGCGTCCGCACGCTCCATGGCCACCTCGTCCTCGACGCCCTCGGCACGATGTAGCCTTCCGCTACCGCCTCGAGGTTGACCTCGTAGTGGGATCGCACCACTCCGAGGGCCTTCTCGCACGCCTGTGTGCAACGCCCGACGCACCCGCCCCGTGACGTGGCCGCCGAGGGCGCGTAGGCGGCCGGCCGCCGAGCCGCCGCCCGGGCATCGCCTTCCTCGACGACGTGACAGTCTCGAGGGCCGCGTCCCGCGCCCTCCCGCAGCCTCCCGCTCGGAGGAGTTGTAGGAGGCTCGCAGGCCTCGGCCCGCCCAACCGCCGTGCCCCAAAGCCGTGCGCAAGCCCGGAAGCGACAAGACGACAAGAAATCGAAAGGGGGAAACGAACCCTCTAAAGCAAGAACTAACAAGGTGGTCGACAGCAGCTTACCCTCGACTTGCCTCTTCTCCGCATCGAGGTCGCGCGCGCGCGGACTCGAGCGCCGGCTCGAGACGCCGGACGGTCTCGCCTTGCTCGACGAGGGCCATCTCTTGGGCGGCATTGCCGATGCCGAGCGCCAACGCCTCATCCTCAACCTCGGAGAATGCGGCGTTCCGCTCCTTCGGGCCGACCTCTCCGCCGCCCTCGCGCGCGACGCGCTCCCCGCTCCGGCCGCCGGCGGCCGCCAAGGGCGCCCTCGCTCCCCGCCGGAGCCGCCCCTCCCCCCCCCCGGGCGGCGATGCGCTCCCCGCCGGAGCTGCCCCTCGCCGGCGACGAGAGCCGCAGCCTTGACGTCGAGGGCGGCCTTCGTGTCATCGGCCTCCTTGGCGCGCGCCGCTCCACCCCGCGCGCCCGCTCCTCGCCCGGGCGCCGCCGCGCCCGCGCTCCCTCGAGCGACGTGCGGAGCTCCCGGTCTCGGCGCGAGCGGTGGCCACCTCCGCCTCCCGTGTGGCGGCCGCCGTCCGCGTCTTGTCCGTGTCCTCGCGCGCGTTCCACGCCGCCTCGTCACGATCGACGAGGGCCGCGCGGATCCGCCCGAGACTCGAGTCACGCGCCGCGTCCTGCCCTGAGCTCTCGGGGAGCACGTCGCACCACGCCATCGCCCGCACACCGCCCACCGTCCGGCGTCCTGAGAGCATCCGCAAGCGCGTCGTAAGCGCTGCATCGCTCCCGGAGCTGGCGGACCTCGGCGTTCACCTGGTCGAACGCGCTATACTTTTCACGAGCGCGGCGCTCGAGCTCCCGGCATCCACACATCGAATCTCGCAAGTGTCAAGGCTTGAATGCGCACGCGAAAACGAAATAAGGAAGGGAGACGAGCAACCGTGGCTCACCCGGAAGACGATCCAGGCCGGCCGCCGTGGACCCGCGCCGCTCGTTCAACGCGCGGTTGAGCGTGGCGCCGTGGCTCAGAGCTCGCCCCGCAGCCCCGCTCCCTCGGGGCGCGCCGAACGCCGGGGGATCCCTCCACGCGCCCCCCCCCCCTCGGGCGGGGCGCCGCGTGGGAGGACGAGGCCTCGCATCGTGCCCCCGGCCCCCCACTATCATGTGACCCTCGTGTCGCCTCACGAGGGCCCCCTCCCCGGGGCTCGGAGAGAGTTCGTGGGCCGGCCGGCCCATCGGTTCCACCCGGGCGGCGGGGAGTCATCCGAGAGCTCCACCACCTCCGCCCCGGGGACCGCCGGCGGGCGGAGCCGCCCGCTCCCCCTCCGCCGGCGCCCCCACCGCGCCTCCGCGGCCGCGGCGCCCGTTGTGGCGCCGTTGCCGCCACCTCCGTCCGTGCCGCCACATCCGCGGCGCTCCCGCAGTTGCGCCCGCTCCGCCTCCTCCGCAAGGGCCGCCACCGCGGGCGGCACCTCCACCGTAGCCGCCGCCGCGCCCGCGCCTCCGTGGCGACCGGCGCCGGCCGCCCCCGGCGACCCTCCGGCGCGCGCCGCGGCGGGCCGATCCACCGGCCGGGGCCTCGAAGCCCCGCCCGGGCCTTGCGCGCTCGTGCCCGCCGCCGCGCCCGTCCCCGGGCGCGACCCCCTCGACGAACGCCGCCGGTGGGGATCGACGCGTCCGTCCCCGCACCTTGGCCGGTGCAAGAGGAGGGACGGTTGGCACCGCCCCGCGCAAACACGAACGGAGGATTAGAGCGTCTAATAACCAGCAAACTAAGGCCAAGCAAAGGAAGAACGGTTCCTTACCTCGCGGAGGAAAAGGCCCGCTTCCTTTTCCTCGAGGCCTCCGACGAGGCCGCGCGGGGGCCGCGCCCGCCGCGGCACCTCCCGACGGCGCCGCCGCACGCGCGCGGCACGCCCGCCTCACGCGTGGGCGCGCCCGACGCCGCCACCACGCGCGGGGGCACGCTAGCCCCGCGCGCGGGCGCGCCCACCGACGCGCCCCTCGACGAGGACGCCGCGCGCGCGCGACGCGCTCCCCGCCACGCGCGGCACGCTTGACGCGCGCGCAGCACGTCCGCCGCGCGCGCCTCCGTGGCGCGCGCCGCGCGCACCCCGCGCGCGCGTGCCGCCCCCGACGATGATCGCCCGGCGGCGGACGCCGACGCGCCCGCCCCGTGCAAAGCCACCCCCGACGCCGCGCGAGATCCGGCGACGGGGGCGCGGCCGCCACCGTCCGAGGGGCCCTCCCCCTCGTACTCTTCCTCCTCGTCCCGGTCCGAGGACGAGGGCTCCTCGATGTCGGGGAGGAGAGCCCCGCCCTCCTCCCCGCCGCCGCACTCCGCGGACCGTGCGTCGCGCGCGCGCTTGGCGCCGCCTTGCGTGCTCCCTCCCGCGCGCCGCCCGCTCCCCGCCGCTCCCGCCGCGCCGCCCGCCGAGCGCACGGGAGCTCGGGGGTGGGTGGAACGGACTTGGCGGCGTTGAACCGCACCACCGCGCGCGAGAACAACGATGGCACATCAGGAAACGGAATCAAGAACAAGGACTAAAACGGAATCAAAAAACCACACTCACCAACGGGCCGATGGGGAGCATCTCGATGTCCCACGGGGTCCGACCCGCAGTGGCGGCGTCCCGGTGTCGACGGCGCTCCGCGCCCGGTGAGCGCGTACGGCCGCTCCGGGGCCGGCGTCGGGAGCATCCGCGACCTCGCCACGTCGACGGGGTTGGCCGCCTCCGTCATCTCGAAGATGCAGAGCGGCCTCTCCATCAACCCGCACGATTCGCCGGTGATGAAGGAAGGCGAGGACGCCCATCGCGTTGAGCCCTTCCCCTCGCCGCCCGCCGCAAGGCGGCGAGGACCGGACCCCCGGCGCGCCCGATGGTTGGCCGTGGGCAACCCGTAGCCCCTGCGAGTCCGGCCTCTTCTTGAACACCCGCCGGTGTAGGGAGGAAGGCCGGGCTCGGCGTTGCTGCGTAGATAAAACCATCCCCGCTCCCGGCCCGGCGTTGTTCGTCGTCATGGTGCAGGGGATGTAGAACTCCTTGAGCCGCCCCCCGCAGGCGAGCGACATCCCGCCGGCGCGCACCGCGCGGCGGGTCCCTCGCTCCGACGTGGGCTGCGTGATGAGCTCCGCGCGGAAGAGGTGTACCCGCAGCTCCCGCCTGACCGGGATCCCTCAGTACCCTTCGCGGACGCCCACGAATGTGGCCGCCCGCGAGATCGCGTTGGGGGCAAAGTTGTGCAGCCTCCACCCCATAGTGGTAGCACAATGCCCGCATGAATGTGCTCGCCGCGCGTTGAAGCCGCGCTCGTGGTAGCGGAGGAAGCTCACCACGTAACCCTCCGGCGGATTGGGCTCAAGGTGCGACGATGGCGGCACGATCCACTCCGCCGGCGCCCTTCTTCGTTGGCCGAGAGCCGGCCGGCGGCGACCGGCTCGCCCGTGGCGAGCCGGGTCACGGCCGACCTCTCCCATGCGTACGGCTCCAGGACCCTAATCGGAAGCTGAGGCGGCGCCATGAGGGGGGGGGCGAACGAGTGCGAGGGCGGAGGACAAGGAGACAAGGAAGAAGCTCTAAGCAGCCGAGCCCGCGCGACGGCAAGAGCGAGGCGAAGGCGAAGGGACGGAGGACCGAAAACGGTGAGGAGCCAAGGTAGAAAACCGCCGCCCCTTCCTCACCGCAGCTTTATAGGCGACGGGCGAGTTCTCCGAGCGCACGCCCCGCCAACATTAATCGGCAGGAATCTTTCCATCGCGTCGACGGCGGGCCCCACCACGACCGCAGCCGGCTCTAACACCGGCAGCGGGTCATCATTACGGCAAGACCGGCGACGACCGAGGCGAAACCGTCACGTCCGCCGCCACGACGCCCACTACGCGCGCGCGCGGCCGCGGCGCCAAAAAGGCGCGCCCGCGCTCGCAAAACCCGCGGCCACGCCCCGCAAGGCAATTAAATGCCCGGCCCCCTTGCCAAGCAAGGAGAGCCCTCGAGCGAGGCGAATCCTCGGCTCGAGACAAGGGTGACCCTCGATGGGATGACAAGCCGTGAGAAGGTCGCCCGGACCTCGCTCGGTGTAGAGCAGGCCACCGCGGGCACCCATGCCACGTAGGACCCTCGAGCGGCATGACCCCCAACTCGAAACAAGGCGACCCTCGATGGGATATCGGCGTGAGAAGGTCGCCCGGACCTCGCTCGATGTAGAGCGACCACCGCGGGCACCCATGCCACGTAGGACCCTCGAGCGGCATGACCCCCAACTCGAGACGATGTCAACCCCCTAAAGAAGGCACGCGCGTAAGAGGATCGCCCAGGGTCACGCTTGGAAATAGAGCGACACCGAAAGCACTCATACCGCGCCATGCCACCAACCAAGCACCTCGAGGGCTCCGCACGCCCCGCACCCCTCGACGGCCGCAAACGCGAAAAGACGGGGGCCGGCCAAGGCACGGCCCCGCACGGCCTTACCGATCGAGGTTCGAAGCCCGACCCTCGACGGGCCCGAACAGGGCGCCCCGCATCACGCAGTTAGGGACGACGAGGGCACGCGCATTCGAGCCGTTCCTCGAGCCCGTCGGCTCGAGGGTGCCCCACATGTCGTGTTCGAGAGCCGCCGAGGGCGCCTAGCCGGGGGATCCCACCGAGGGAGAGCTTCCGCGCCCTCGGTCCCTAGCGAACGGGACCGAGCCCCACCTAGCAAACCCACGCAAGCGCTTCCATGGACGTGTCTCCGACCGCGCAGCCCTACCCTTATCGAACGGGGCATGGACGTCCACTTGAACCACCCGCTAGCAGCCTCGAAGAGGAATCCGCGATTCGCGACCCGCTCGATGGGAGTCGTGGAAACCTCACCTCCCGACCCGCGGAGGGACGGCGAGGGCGCGATAAAAAACAAGTCGTCGGGGCTCGACCCGATCGCCTCGAACGGAGCCAAGGCTCGGGGGCTTGACGCACGGCCACACCTCCTTGGGAGTTGCACCCGCCGGGAGACAAGGACAGGGGAGCGTGCACCCCCGATGCCGCCGAAATACCGCCGATGCCGGTTGGCATATGTGCCACGCCTTTCGACCGAATTGCTCGCGGCTAACCCCCCGCAGAGAGCCCACACCCCCGCAGGCTTCGGGGCTAGACCCGCCGGGCCCGCTAGCGCGGCCCCACGGAAAGCGTTCGCAAACAAGGAGGGAAGAACGTCCTATCGCAGGTTCCGCACCGCGGGAGCCTCAATGGCAAACCCGCGGATGCTCGGGGGCTACCGTCGGGGACCGCCCCTAGGGGTCCCCTCAAACAATGGGGGAACCCCTCACTTAAATTCCCGCATCAAAGTGAACTAAGCCTAACCATGCAGAGAACTAACCATGCAGACATGGCCCATGCAAGCAGACTTCCGAGGCCCACCAAGACGGCCCGCCTATGAGACCCCTCGAGCGTGCTCCGCCCGCCCGAGGGTACGCTCCTCCTCGAACGGGCTCCGCCCCGCTCGAGGGGCAACCCTCCTCCTCGAATGGGTTCCGCCCCGTTCGAGGGGCGACCCTTCCCTCGAGCGGTCCCGCCCCCGCTCGAGGGCTCGCTCCCCCTCGAGCGGGCCTCGCCTCGCTCGAGGGTTCGCTCCACCCTCGGCCGGGGCCCGCCACGCTCACGGCGCCCCGCACGCGTGCGCCGGCCCCGTACTTGGGCATTTAACGCCCCGACGCCGCAGACCGGCGCCATCATGCGCCGGGGCTCACGCCCCCGTGCCGCCGCACCAACTCCCCAGGGAGGAGCCCATCCCCGCCACTGTGGGGTGGATTGTGCGGTACGGCCGGCGTCAGTCCCGTGACACCGCGCGCACGCCACTGTACGGCTAACGCGCTCGACCCTCGAAAGGGGGCCGGGCGCACCCTCGACTCCACTCTCCCGTGACCCTGCAGGTTAGGTGAGGGGCGCTAGGCCCGTGGGTGGCCATCCCGGCCACTGTAACGGCGCGGCCGCCGTACCCGCGCGCGCGGGCACGCGCCCGACTCCGCAGCGCACGCCCGAGCACCGCAAAGCAACCACTCCACCACCGCAGCTCATTGGGAAGGAACGCCGTTCGCCCGCTCCCCGTGCCCCGTACCGGCCATCATCGCACCTCCCTCGAAGCCTATCAGGGGACGCCATCGCCATCTGCCGCCTCCTACCCTCGAACCGCCACTGTTCGGGTACAAGGTAGGCCATCATGGCCAGATCGCAGCGAAGATCGACCGGACGGTCACCCGCTCTACACCGTAGCACGACGTGCTCCCACACGCAGCTAGGTAGCGCGGCGTGCATGTAACTCGCCGCTCCCTTGGCCTATAAAGGGGAAGGCGAGCCCCCAGCCGCGGGGACGGATCCGGAGGAACACAGCGCACTGTGCACTTACTCTCTTATTCTCCCACAACATCTTCAGCCACTCACCAGGGACTTGGGAGCCACGCTTCCTCTCCCGCCTTGCTTGTATTTGCCCCACTACAAGCACCCCCGGTGCCGAGCAATATAGTGCCACGAGCACACCACTGCTGGATGTACGGCCCCCTCGGCCGGAACCAGGATAAATCCTTGTGTCATTTGTTGCTTAGCATCGACCATTGAGGGATAGACCTAGGCGTTATCTACTGGTTAGTGTCGGGACCATATTCCGCACCGACAATTGTTACGCTTCAGGACGAGCGTATCCAGTGGCACCAGGAGCATGCTGCGTTCACAGAGCAGCTGCACGCCAGAGACCACGCCCTCGAGATGACACAGGTGCAGCTAGGTTACACTGAGGCCCAGCGTTTTGCCTTGGTGCAGAACGTGGCGGAGATGTAGAACCAAGTGGCCGATTTGGAGATAGAGGTGGAGGTGTGGCAGGCATTGGCACAGCAGGGGCAGTAGCCACCGATCGCTCCACCGGATGCACCTGCCACTCCAGACGAGCTACATGGAGCTTCGAGCTTGAGCGAGGACAGTGTTGACGGTCCACCACCCGCTTCTCCGGACACTAGTGCTGGCTCCGCTGCGGGCTACTAGCGGTCTAGTTGTTGTCTTTAGAAGAAAAATCATGTACTCTTAGTTTATCCTTTTCAGCTACTTTTTGTGGAAGGGTCGAGGCTTCTCGGAGAGTGCGTGTGTTGAGCTTTTGATGGTTGTACATAGTGTGTAGGTGATCCAAAGACTCCGCTTCATGTAATGCTTGGATGAACACCTTTATGTTGTCGTTTTCAATGAATGAATTAGGGTTGTTGTGATCAAAATCTCACCTTGGGTTGAATACCAAAGTTGTGTGGTATGTTGTGAAGATCATGCTCACCAAAATTCACCATATTTGCATAAGCATACCGAGAGTTATGGCGAAACTTGTGCATTTCTGCCTCTAGTAAACACAGCTAGGCAGATCCTCGGTTATGGAATTTTTCGGGCATGATAATGTTGGAATTGGACCTCGAGTTGAATACCAATGTTGGAGCTTACTAAATTTTGCACTAGGTGACCAAAAACGAGAATATTTCCTATAGGGGGCAGAGAGTTATGAATTTTTCATCAACTCAGCTGCGCTGTCCGGTTCCCCAGAAATGATGTTATGAGTTTTCGTCTTGCATGTTCCTCTTGTGAATGATGTAAGCAAGCTTGTGAATATGTGCAAATTTGCTTAATGTTTAATGACGAAACTTCCATTCTTTTCCCAACCATGTGCAATCTGACAACGATGACGTCATCGGTGCCTTGTAGTCTTATTTTCTTTTGCCATGTCCACCATTCTATATCTTCTTATCTATCACACCTGTTTTCCGCAGAGAAACCAAGTGCATCTCATATGTGCATCAGGATCAGTTTACACACATATGATAGACAAAATGAGTGAAATATCATTAACAGTATTTAAAATGGATCATAGAGTTTAACCACTTATTACACTCAGGCATGAGACATGAAGGTCTCTAACAACAGAAAACGATAACTACTCGACGAGTCTTCGTCTTCCGCTCCCACAGGAACTTGATTGGGGGACCGCGAGCCTCAAAACTCATCGTAGTCGTCATAGTACTCATCTCCATTGTTCTCCTCTGAACAGCGGTAAGCAAGGCTGAGTATACTTATGGTTGCTACTCAAGAAGTGGGGGAAGATGCAAGGCTATCAAGGTGGGCTAAGGTTTTGCAGCGGTTATCATTTTAATGTTGGTCAAGTTTTAATTAAAGAACGCCTATTTACTAGGTGTAAGTTTATACCAACCCAATTAAGAAAAACTTTGTAACAAAACAACCCAAAGCTCATCAAATCACGATTTAATCTCATCTTTATGTTCATTAATCATGTGAGGGTCCAAGCCGCTCATGACCGTGAGCACGACTGATCGATCAATTTTACACTATGCAGAGGTTTGCACTCTTTACCCGCCGTTCGCGTAAAAGCTTCAAAGAACTTTAAACCCAACCATGCGATGCTGGCCAAGCACCATACCACAAAGCCTCTTGTGTGGGGGTGATCGGAAAGGACAAGATGCTTCTGCTTCCTCGGGTGGCTGTTGACCTGCAAGCTGAGCTTCCAACTGGGCTATTCTTGCTTGTGCATTTTGAAGCTCTCGATGAGTCATATCCAACTCTGCTGTTGCACCCTCCAAATTTGTGTTGAGTGCCACAGTCACCCTAGCAAGAATGTCCACTCGGCTGTCCCAGAAGTCGCCCATAGGTACCACAGTATCTTCAGTTCCACTAACTCTACTGGGAACAAAACGGAAGTCTGTACCTTCTATACGGTCACGGAAGGTGTTGCTGACAGACCACAGTGCCCTTCTAGCAACGTCATTGATAGCGACAGCCTCTGAAGTGAAGTGTGCTATACTGGGATGTATCGTGCGAGTCCTCCATCTACCATCCTGTCTTGTGGTCACTCGGACATGAACCTCGGTAGTATAATAATCCCTCATTCTAGGCTCCACATAATGCCTGGTGATGTACAGAGGCCTCACTGAATGTCGTATGGACCTCCCTGGGCCCACTACCTCGATGGGTACCAGGACCGACTACTCGGTGGGCCCCTGGGACTACCCGGCTTGCGCTACACGGCACCTGATGGCGTGGAGCACAAGGACTACTGAGGAGAAGTACTTTGTTAGGAAGCTGTACATGTCCTGCACTGTATGGAAGACTCGTAGACGTACTCGACTAGTACTCTCTCCCTACTCCGACTTGTAACCCTGCCTCCCGGACTATATAAGGCGGGGCAGGGACCTTTCTCTAGGATCTCATCCAATCCACGACACACTATTACACCATCTTGTAATTGTGCCCAATCAATCCAGAGCTACGCAGCATACAGGACGTAGGGTATTACGCACCTCGTGGCCCGAACCTGTCTAAATTGTGTGCCACGTGTCTCTTCCTTCGAGTTACCGATCTCGGCGAGGCCACATTCATCTACTTCGGGTACTCCCCTTAGTAGGTTTCCGGTCTAAAACACCGACAGCTGGCGCGCCAGGTAGGGGCTCTCGCCCGAGATCACATGGCGAACTCGACGGCTCCCGTTTACTTCAAGCCAACCGTCGCCTTCAACCGCGGCGACACCTTCGTGTTCGGCACCTGGGTCTGCACTGCAGACGGCGCGGGCTCTTTCCAGCGCCGCCTCACCATGCCGCCCAACCCGAAGACCGGCTTCGTGACGCTTCCTGAAGTTGTCACAGGCGAACTCACCGGCAAGTTCGGCGAAATTTCGCTCTTCAACCATCACGCTGACTTCGAGCTCGAGTCCGCTTCCAACTCGAACTCGACGTCCCCATGGGCTATCGCATGCGAGCCAGCGCTCAGCCATCGCATGCGGTCCCACCACTCCGCGAGCGCTCCAGGCGTGGCTCCCGCATCCTCAGCCGGGCCGGCAAGGAGCCCGTACCCGAGTACAACTCGGACTCCGACACCGCCCCCGGCCACGCTTCGGACTCCAACCCTCTCTCCGAGTTCTACTCGAACCCCGCATACGAATTCGACTTCGGGTCGGATCCTGAGGATCCCGAGTCCGAGGACAACTCAACTGAGCATCCCTTGTCAGGGCCGGCCTCTGGGCTGGTTATAACATCCACGCCGGCCAGGAGATTCGTCTACTGGCCAGACCGCAAGCCTGCTAACCTGATAAGTGGAGACTCACACTACGTTTCCTACATCGACTCACTACCGTTCCAGGAGGGAACACCCCTAGCCCAGGCTGACTCGAGCACACCACCTGAGGTGGCGCCTTCTGAGTCCAGCCTTGGCACCCCTGATCGCCAAGTCTTCATGGCTGCCGACGACACCCCAGGACCTTCAGGGACGGCTCAAGACAAGTACCTTGAAGACATCTCCTCCAATGAGCTCTCTGCTGATGCTCCAGCAAACAAGACCCCTGCAGACAGAGATGCTCGACGTGAGCGTAACCGGAAGCGCAGCGAACGTCGCCGACGCCTCCGCGACAACTTCCCCGTCCGCAATCTTGCGGAAGCTCTCGAGGCGATCGACAGCAGAGTACACACTACCCCCAAGCAATGCCTCATGTCGATCACAGCGATCGCACGCCAGGCTCAGGGCATACGCGCTGGAGAGGTCATCGCCAAGCTCGCTGAAGATGCCTACTTCATGCGGGTCGACAACAGAGTCGACCAACCTCCTCCCGCCAGGCACCGCGACAACGAAGCCACAAGTCGCAGCGCCAACAATGGTCCCAACCGTACTCGAGCTGAGCTTCCCGCTCAGCCCAACCGCACTCGCTCCCACGCCGGCGGACCTCCACAGGGTGGCAACAGCAACCGCGAGGTCGTCCCTCACCGTGCTCCGGCCGGTGGCGGCGGCCATGACCCTGACGACGACGGCAGCGACGGCGGAAGCTCCAACCATGGAGCCAACGGAGAGGGTCGGTGGCGGCGGCGGCCGCGGTGGCCGAGGCCACGCGAACAGCCACGCCTCTGGCGCCTCACAGGGCGGCTACGACGCCCGCCAGAAGATTGAGGAGCTGCGGCGGAAGAAGTCGACCACCGCAGGCGACGGCGATGGCTTCCCCGCCTTCTCACCTCGACTTCGCAACTTGCTCCTCCCCCGACAAGTTCAAACCTTTGGGGATCATCAAGTACGACGCGAAGCAGGACCCCATCCAGTGGCTCAGGTGCTACTCCCTCTCCATCGAGAACGCTGGCGGCAACAACGCCACCAAGTGTCTCTACTTCCCCTTCTGCCTGGACCAGGCTCCACTCACATGGCTCGAGTCGCTGGAAAAGCACTCGATCGACAAGTGGGACCAGCTGAAGGAGCAGTTCACCAGCAACTTCGCGGGCGCCATGGGCCGATCGGGTACTCGCATGGACCTGGCCATGGTCAAGCAGGAACAAGGCGAGACCCTCCGCAAGTACATGCGCCACTTTTTTGACAAGCGCGCTACTGTAGTCGACGTCACCGACAAGGAGGTCATCGACCTCTTCCAAGACGGCCTCTACCACCGCCTCACCTTCGAAGACTTCGGTCGTCGCCGCCCCAAGTCCATCCCCCACATCAAGGACATGATCACGTCCTGGGCGGATGAAGAAGACAAGGCCAACGCCAAGTACGACGCCATCCGTGGCAAGACCAAGCAGAACGCGGGCGGCGGCAGCGGCAACAACGCGAACCAAAGCGGACGCAACAACAACTACTACTACTACTCGGGTCCCAACCGCAAGCGCAAGCCAGACAACACTGTCGCGGCTATTCAGCGCCCTGCAAAGGAGAACTCGAAGAAGAACTCCGGCGGTTTCAAAGACTTGTTGAAGGAGAGGTGCCCGTGGCATCCAAACGGCAACCACACCACCGAGCAGTGTTACCAACTTAGGCATGCACTCAAGGATATGCCGGAGACACCGCACCCTCACGACAAAAAGGGCAAGAAGAAGGACGGCAACAACAACGACTTCCAGGAGCCCGACAAGACCGTCAACGTCCTCTTCGGCGGACTGCCCAGCAGGCGGGAGCAGAAGGCTACCCGTCGAGAAGTCATGAGCATTGAACCAGCGGTCCTGACCCCTCTCAGGTGGTCAGAGGTACCCATCACCTTCTCCCACGCGGATCAATGGACCAACTTCTCCGAACCAGGACGGTTCCTCCTCGTCCTGAAGCCAGTGGTCGCGGGCTCCAAGCTCAACAAGGTCCTCATCGACGGTGGAAGCGGGCTCAACGTCCTTTTCACCAAAACCTTGAAGAAGATGAAGCTCAACATCACCCACATGCTCACCAAGAGCAACACGCCCTTCTACAGCATTGTCCCCGGTAACGCGGCTATCCCACTGGGCTCAGTGGTCCTGCCAGTTACCTTCGGGGAATCTCGGGACAACTACCATACCGAGTACATCAAGTTCGAGGTCGCGGACTTCGAGACTTCCTACCACGCCATCCTCGGCAGACCGGCCATCGCCAAGTTCATGGCGGTGCCCCACTACACCTACTTGGTACTCAAGATGCCAAGCCCAAAGGGTGTACTCTCTCTCCAAGGGGACTTGAAGATCTCCCACGACTGCGACACAGAAGCCGTGGAGATCGCTTCTACGAATCAAGTACCCAACACGATGATGGAGGTCTACGCTGCATCGAAGAAGCTTGCTACAAGTGAACTCGACATCCCAGAGAAGTCTGACAGCGCCAACAAGCCTCAGCCACCTGAGGAGGTTCTTGTCAAGACGATCGACCTCGGTACAAGCAACCCCAGCAAGACCACCACCATCGGGGCTGGCCTCGACCCCAAATAGGAAGACGCGCTCATCAGCTTCCTTCGGGCTAACCGCGACATCTTCGCGTGGAAGCCAGCGGACATGCCAGGAGTGCCCAGGGAGCTGATTGAGCACTGCCTCAACGTCGATCCTAAGGCCACCCCCAAGCGACAACACCTCCGATGCTTTGCCGACGACAGACGGGACGCCATCAAGAAGGAACTCGCCAAACTACTCGCGACCGACTTCATCAGATAAGTCTTCCATCCTGAGTGGCTCGCCAACCTCGTCCTCGTCCGCAAGAAGAACTCGAACGAGTGGAGGATGTGCGTCGACTACACCGACCTCAACAAGCACTGCCCCAAGGACCCCTTCGGGTTGCCGCGGATTGATCAAGTCATCG
Source organism: Cenchrus americanus (assembly GCA_947561735.1). Lineage (NCBI taxonomy): Eukaryota > Viridiplantae > Streptophyta > Magnoliopsida > Poales > Poaceae > Cenchrus > Cenchrus americanus. Next base: position 173,594,672 of record OX387242.1, on the reverse strand, counting down.
ACTCCACAGCGGGCTGCGACCTGCTCTACTTCCTCGACTGCTACTCCGGTACCACCGGATCGCGATCAAGGAAGAAGACCAGGAGAAGACCGCGTTCATCACCCCGTTTGGCGCGTACTGCTACACGACCATGTCCTTCGGGTTGAAGAACGCTGGCGCCACCTACCAACGAGCTATCCAGGCCTGCTTCAAGAGGCAACTCAACAAGAACATCGAAGCCTACGTGGATGATGTGGTCGTCAAGACCAGAGACTCCAGTACCCTCATCGACGACCTTGAAGAGACTTTCGCATCCCTGCGCGAGTACCGCTGGAAGTTCAACCCGAACAAGTGCGTCTTCGGCGTACCTTCGGGCAAACTACTCGGCTTCATCATCAGCCAGCGCGGCATCGAAGCCAACCCCGAGAAGATCTCCGCCATCACTAGCATGAAAGCTCCCACGAGCATCAAAGACATCCAGAAGCTGACCGGGTGCATGGTGGCACTGAACAGATTTATCTCGAAGCTTGGAGAACGGGGGCTCCCCTTCTTTAAACTACTCAAGCATCAAGAGAAGTTCGTGTGGACTCCGGAGGTGGATCAAGCCCTTGCCCAGCTCAAGGACTTCCTATCGAAGCCGCCGGTCCTCACGGCTCCCCGCAAGGGCGATCAGCTACTGCTCTACCTCGCTGCGACTACTCATGTGGTCAGTACTGCCATCGTCGTCGAGCGGCAGGAAGACGGCCACGCCTACCCAGTCTAGCACCCAGTCTACTTCGTCAGCGAGGTTCTATCAGAGTCCAAGGCACGTTATCAGCCTGTGCAGAAGCTCCTGTACGCAGTGCTCATCACCTCGCGGAAGCTACGACACAACTTCCAGGAGTACTCGATCTCCGTCATCACCGACTACCCGCTCGGTGACATCCTGCGGAACCAAGATGCTACTGGAAGAATCTCCAAGTGGTCAGTCGAGCTCGGCGCCCTCACCATCGACTTCAAGCCACGCACAACCATCAAGTCGCAGGCCCTAGTCGACTTCATGGCGGAGTGGCGGGAGAACCAGCTACCTACTCCAACCGTACGACCAGAGCATTGGGTGATGTACTTCGACGGCTCACTCAACCTCGAGGGCGCAGGTGCAGGGGTACTCCTAATCTCTCCAACAGGCGAACACCTCAAGTACATCCTGTAGATCTTCTGGAAGGTCTCAAACAACGAAGCTGAGTACGAAGCTCTCCTACACGGGTTCCGCCTCGCGGCTTCACTGGGCATCAAGCGGCTACTAGTCTACGGCGACTCCGTAGTGGTCATCAACTAAGTCAGCAAGTCCTGGGACCGCAACAAGGAGAACATGGACACCTACTGCCTAGAAGTCCGCAAGCTCGAGAACAAGTTCTATGGTCTCGAGTTCCACCACATCGTCCGCGACAACAACGTTGCAGCAGACGTTCTCTCGAAGCTTGGATCTACCCGCGCTCAAGTACCAGCGGGTGTCTTCGTCCACGAGCTTCACGCGCCATCCATCTTGGAGCCAGCGTCACCGACCACTGTCCCGGCGCACCCACCAGCCGGACAGGAGGTCATGATGATCGACGTGGACTGGAGACAACCCTTCATCGACTACCTCAGCGACCAGAAGGTTCCCTCGGACAAGAACTCGGACGAGCAGCTCATCCGCCGCGCCAAGTCCTATGTCTTCGTCGGAGACAAGCTTTACAAGTGGGGCGCATCTTCTGGAGTACTCATGAAGTGCGTCCCTCGGCAAGAAGGCAAGGACATCTTGGAGGAGATCCACAAGGGCGTCTGCGGCAACCACGCGTCCTCCCGCACGCTGGTCAGCAAGGCCTTCTGACGAGCTTTCTACTGGCCCACTGCCCTGGGCGACGCTGAAGAACTCGTCAGAAGGTGCCAAGGATGCCAGTACTTCGCCAAGCAGCAACACGTCCCAGCCTACAAGCTAGTCACCATACCGCCAACCTGGCCCTTTGCCTGCTGGGGGCTCGACATGATTGGGCCACTGCCAACTGCGCCAGGTGGTTTCAACAGAGTATTGGTGGCCATCGACAAGTTCACCAAGTGGATCGAGGTCAAGCCGGTCACATGCCCCAAGGCTGACAGAGTACTCGACTTCCTGAATGAACTCGTGCATCGCTACAGACTACCCCACCGCATCATCACAGATCTGGGCTCCAACTTCAACAACCACCAGTTCTGGAAGTACTGCGAGAACAGCGGGATCGACGTCCGGTACGTCTCAGTTGCCCATACTCGGGCCAACGGACAAGTCGAGCGCGCCAATGGGATGGTGCTCGACGCTCTCAAGAAGCGGCTACACGATGCTGCTAACTTCAAAGGAGGCAAGTGGATCAAGGAACTACCCAACGCACTCTGGGGGCTACGAACTCAGCCCTCCAAGCCAACGGGGCAATCCCCTTACTTCCTGATCTACGGCTCCGAAGCAATCCTCCCTGCTGATGTCATATGGAACTCGCCAGCAGTGGAGCACTACGACGAAGGCGTCTCAGAAAACAGCAGACGAGTTGACATCGACAGCCTCGAAGAAGCACGCTGCGCTGCCCTCGTCCAATCAGCAAGGTACCTGGAGGGTATCCGACGCTACCACGATCGCAACGTCAAGGAACGCTCCTTCAACGTTGTTGATCTTGTCCTCCGTCGTATCCAGAACACGGAAGGACTACACAAGGTCAGCTCCCCCTGGGAAGGTCCCTTCACCGTGGCAAAGGTGACCGGGCCGGGCTCCTACCACCTCCAGACACTTGAAGGCGAAGACATCAACAACTCGTGGAACGCCGACCAGCTATGTCAGTTCTACGCCTAGTCTACATGACTACTCCGGGGTTCAAGTCTACATGACTACATCAACACCCCTCTGCCGTAAGCGGCCTCCGGGTCCTGGCTCCAGTCTCCGGACTACTCCTCTCCAGGATCCAGCCCGCGCGGCTACCTACGGATCCTGGGCTGCGACGAGCAACAAAGGACTCTAGCAGCGGTCTACTAAGAGACCATGTACTCCAAGATCCAGCCTACACGGCTACCTACGGATCTACTGCTGTAAGCGGCTACCCGCCCTAGCACCACTTAGCTGTAAGCGGCCTCCGGGTCCAGATGACTACTCTGTAACTACGGCCCTGGCCATCCAGGTGTACTTCTTCAGTAATAAAGTTTGATCGTTCATCAACTTCTTTACTGACTACTTCCCTCAACGGGACTACTGCTGAGCACGACTACTCGCATCCACTCCACGATGGGGCTCCGCACTCTGAGATCGCGACTACGAGTAATCATTGATGGAATTTTTCTTTCATTAACACTTAAGCAATTCATTACAATTGTTTTTTTACAACTTTGGCTACGAGCTAACTATTACAGGGCTACTGGAGATTGAGCTTATCGGCTACTTGCTCCGCAATGGGCGCCATCTGCTCCAGCAGCTCCGCGTACTCCGCATCGGTACAGTTGGCGGCTACCCCGCCAGCGACTACTTCCACCGGCGCCTTCGGGAAGTAAGACTTCATGAAGGCCAAGACCTGCTTCGGGATCGACCTCGCCATATGCTTCACATAAGCTGCCAGCCGGCTGGGGGCTTCCCTGAGGCGATCCACGAGCAGATCGATCTTGGGGCCGCCCGGATGAGGCACCAAGAGCCTTGCGATCGGCAGCGCGGCTTCTTCAAGATCCTTCAGCTGGGCCCGCACCACCTCGCAATCTTCATTCAACTTCTGCAACAATTTGTAGCAGTTGACGAGATCGCGGTCAGAAGCAATCTGAAGCTCCATGTGCTTCTCGCACTCGAAGGCAAGTTCTTTATAGTCGAGCTCGAGTACCTGGCGGGCCTCCTGCTCCCGGTAGAAGAGGTTCTTCATACTTGTCTCTGAGGACTTCAATTGCTCCACCTGGCCCTCAAGCTCTGCAATACAACAAAGCGTAGCGGGTTAGACTACCTCTTGACCTCTAACAACTACCCAACAAGTCGAGCGGTATACCTTTGTTCCTGTTGCGGAGCGTCTTGTTCCTCCGCACCAATTTGTCGCTCTTTGCCTGCATATCCTGGACATCATTGTGATACTTGGCAAAGGCGGCGTCGAGCTTGGACTGCATGGCGGCCGCGTGCTTCCGCGACTTCAAAAGCTGATCTTCTAGTGCTTCAGCCCGGAGCACCGCATCACCAAAGCCCTGCAGCATGTTGGACTTCTCGCGGGACCTCTCCACGACGTCCTGCACAGGCAACACATGTCAACGAGTACTCAACAACAGAGGATTGACTACTCAGAAGCTAAGACTACTTACCATCATCCACTGCTCAGCCTGGCGGACCGCTTCTAGGTGCCTGGCCACTGTCGCCGGGTCGACCTGATCGTCCGCGAGCAGCTCCACTCTGCCACGACTACTCGTGGCAGCTTCCGTCATCGGCGCAGAGCGGATGGGCTCTGCATCCTGGATCTTCGGGGAGCGGACAACCACCTCCAGGGCAGCCTCTGCCGGCACGGTGGTCTCCTCCCCTCCGGTCGCCACGGCGGCTTCCTCGGCGACTTCCTCCATCGGCTCGGGGGCTCCTTCAGCAGCTTCCGGTGCCTGTGGTGTCGACTTCTGCATAGGCACCGCTGCAGGGATGTCGCTCCCCTCGGCCTCAACGCCTGACAAGAAGACGTCAAGTTCATTAGCAACTACGACTACTCTATGGGGAAGACTAAAGCCTCAGTAGAGTACTCACCCTCGACCACGCTGGCCTCGGGCAACGCAGCTCCAGCAACTGGCGCCTCAGACTCCGCCTGAGGGGCTGGGGTAGACTCCTCGGCGGGCGGCGCGACTTCTTCTTCCGCCACCGTCTTGGAGGGATCATCTCCCTCTCAGGATAAGTCTGTTGATTTTTTGCAGAAGTACACAAAACTGGTTGTCACTCAAGCTCGACTACTACACCAAGTACTACTCGGGAAGGCTAAGTACTTACAGGCTTGACCGGACTATCGTCACGGCCGGAGCACCGAGGATGCTGGCAATGTCTACCAGTCCACCCTCTGTGGGCGCCTCCTCCTGCGCCTCTGCAGCCGCTGCCTCCTCTGCAGCAACGGTGGCCGGTGCAGCGCCCTCCTGCGCTCCTGCGGCCACCACCTCTTCGACGACGGGGGCTATGGGTTCTGTGCCCCCTTGATGAGCAGGGGGCTGGCGCTCCAACTGCGCTATGAGTTCTTCAACAGTGGGGGCTAGGCTACGACTCCCAGCCGGCTCCCCCACTGTATCCCACTCGCCTTCGTCGCCCTCCTCGACGGGTTCTGTCGGCGGCACCTCCTGCATACAAGGGAGATCAGTCATCAGCAAGTGTACTCGTATGACGGGTACTCGACTACACTAGTCAAGACATCTTACCTCTTGAGGCGTGGTCTCTGAGACCCTCAGCTTCTTCGCCACCCGCTTGCGGGCGGGGTTGCGCGGCTTCCGTGGCGGCGCAGCCAGACTAGCCTCCAGGCTAGCCGGCAGATCTTGCACGAGGGGTACGTGAGGCAAGCCGGGACGGCTAAACCTTGACCGCAGCTGGAAGCGGTCCTACAGCGTCTCCTCGTCGTCGTCGTCGTCGTCGTCGTCTAACGTGTCTTCTACGATGACAGTGTCATCTCCTTCGCCGATCTCCCGCCGCTCCTTGGCTTTGGCTTTCCCCTCCTTCGGGATCTCGATTCTCTGAGGGGGCGGCTGCGGCTCAGAGACGAACCTCTTCAAGTCGTCCTGCAAGACACAAGACGTCAGCGCGACTACTCACAAGCAATAACTACTAGACTAGGGGGTACGACTACTTACCTCCTTAGGCGGGCGCGTGGCGGAGTACTCTTGAACTGGGCACGCCGTGTACGGCGGCATGTCAGCCTATCAATGATGTCGTCGTCGTCGACTTCACCTCCAGGCATCCGCGACGTGTCGTCGTCGCCGGTGTACTCGAAGCCTAGGGTGTCGCGGGCCATCAATGGCTGCACCCTCTGCTTCATGAAGGTGAAGGCCACGTGCTCGGCCCTCAGCCCGGCTTCTCTAAGCTCCTTGATACGCGCCAACAGCTCGGGGAGCTGGATCCCCTCCTGCATCGTGGGCTCCGTGTTCCACCAGTCCCGTGCCGGGCCGCCCCCGCTCGGCTTCGGCAAGCAGGGGTGGTGGTTCGCGACGTAGAACCACCTCGCCTTCCAATCGGCGTTGGAGTCGATGAGCTTGTACGCGAGGTACTGCTCAGCGGCGTCTTCTCTCATCTGGATGCCCGCCCCTCCGACTACTCGCGGATTGCTGGCGCTCGGCTGCGGCTTCACTCGGAAGAATTTCCGGAACAGGATCCAGTGCGGCTTGATCCCCAAGAATGCTTCACAAAAATGGACGAAGACTGCGGTATGGAAAATGCCGTTAGGGTTGAGATTGAGGTACTCAACTCCGTAGTACCCGAGGAGGCCTTTGAAGAAGTCGCTGGCCGGAAGCGCGAGACCGTGCTCCGCGAAGCGCGCGAACATCACGATCTCGTCTTCAGCTTTCTCCATTGGGTACGGATCTCCGGCGGCGGCTCTCCACATATCCACCTCCTTCTCCCGGATAAATCCGCTGTTGAGAAGGGCCAACAAATCCTCGGTCTTCACCTTCGACTTTTTCCACTCGCGGCTTGGATCTGGCCTCGGTGGAGACATCGGCGGCGCGACCCCCGTGGCAGCCGCGGCGGCCTCGTCACGGCCCCTCTTCTTCCCGGCGGCCTTCATAGACTTGGACGGTGAAGGCTTCATTCTCCAAGTACACGGCGTCTTCATGCGCATCCGCTCGGGGGCTACTCTGGAAGTCCTGGGTGGCGGCGCGCTTGGATCTACTGCGGCGGCGGCGCGTGCTGGAAGTGGATTTGGCTCAGATCTATTCGAAATGGCTACAGCAGTGATGGGTGAAAAACCCTAAGGGTTTTGGCTTCTATTTATAAGTCAAACCGGCCCTCCAACGGCCAGACGGATAAGTCCGCGCTCGGCTGACTCAGCGGCCGCGCGTGACTCTTCGCATTCTACTAGTCGACGCACCTCACCTCGGGGGCTCGGCTACTTCCATTCGACCACCTGGGAAGCGACAAGACTCAGGAGCATCTCAGGACACATTCTTCAAGATGACCCTTCAATTCGAGAGGAAGTACTCGACTCAAGGCTCAGGGGCTCCGTGCCACGTGTCCTTCGGTTTTTTCTCTCCGGATTTTTCGGGATTTTCTTGCCAAGACTTGAGATGGACCCTCAGCCAGAGCCTGCGGCTCAACCTAAGGCTCGGGGGCTACTCCATATGGAGTGCGATTTTGCATATCAGCTTCGGCTTCAAGACAAGGCGAGCATTTTATGAAGACCTTCGAAGGCAGCACTCGAGGACGCTTGGACTACTCGAGAAGACTTCAAGATTGCTCAAACATCAGCTGGAGTACATTCCAGCCTCGGGATGCTTCGACTACTCTTGAGGACTTTTGACTTGTAGTACTCGGGGACGCTTGAGGACTGCTCGTTAAGTCCGTCAAGACTACTTGAAGCTATCCTTCTCGACTACAAAGTACTCGGGGGCTTGTCGTATGGACCTCCCTGGGCCCACTACCTCGGTGGGTACCAGGACCGACTACTCGGTGGGCCCCTGGGACTACCCGGTTTGTGCTACACGGCACCTGATGGCGTGGAGCACAAGGACTACGGAGGAGAAGTACTCTGTTAGGAAGTTGTACATGTCCTGCACTGTATGGAAGACTCCTAGACGTACTCGACTAGTACTCTCTCCCTACTCCGACTTGTAACCCTGCCTCCCTGACTATATAAGGCGGGGCAGGGACCTTTCTCTAGGATCTCATCCAATCCACGGCGCACTATTACACCATCTTGTAATCGTGCCCAATCAATCCAGAGCTACGCAGCATACAGGACCTAGGGTATTACGCACCTCGCGGCCCGAACCTGTCTAAATTGTGTGCCACGTGTCTCTTCCTTCGAGTTACCGATCTCGGCGAGGCCACATTCATCTACTTCGGGTACTCCCCTTAGTAGGTTGCCGGTCTAAAACACCGACACTGAATGCTCTATGTCCTGCAGTATCTCCATCAACTCACAAAACAGACGATCTTGACTAATATAAGTGTGCTCATGGTATTCTGCTCTGCAGTACCTGTGCTCATCACCCAGTTCACCCTCATTCTCATTGCCATTGTTGTTGCCATCATCCTGGTTGTCATTGTTGTTTCCGTTGTTTGCTATCACACTGTTATTGTCCTCCATTCCCTCTATATCAACATCTTCATCCTCTTCATCGTCATCCTCTTCTTCACTAGAGCTCTCCTTACTACTCCTGGAGTAATCTCCGGAGTCATCTGGATCGTTGCCTGTAGCATCTTGTACAGGCTCATCCTCATCAGCAACATATGGTCCTAGCGCCTCTCCAACTGCTGGTGGGATCACAATATCTCCATCTGCATCCACCTCCAAGAGAGCCCTCTCATACAACTGTGGCTGCTCTTCTAGCCCATCAACCTCAAAGATCACATCTTCCGAATCTTCTTCGATGTCCTCCTGAGGCTGTATCTCCTGGTGCTCCTCCTGTGTCATCCCTAGATGCACCTGTACTGGATAATCCCTGACCTCCTATTGTACCTCCTCAAGCTGCTCCCCCACCTCTGCTGCTGGGTGACGGGGAACCAACTGCCCATAAGGGAAACGTCCTCCAGTGCTCTTGCGGGCAGTCTGATGTGACCTGGCCATCTGTTAAGAGGAAATGAACTCAGTATATAAGAAATCAAAATGATGTAGTTTTCAACAAAGACCAAAGAACAAATTAGGTTTTTATGCGAAAATAAAGAAATTTTGAAAGATGATGTGATGATCTAGAACATGAATCCTTAATTTTTGACCATTTCTATCTAAGGATGTGTTCCTACAGTCAACACTGCTCTGATACCACTCTGTCACACATGTTTTCCGTAGAGAAACCAAGTGCATCTCATATGTGCGCCAAAATCAGTTTACACACACATGATAGACAAAAGGAGTGAAATATCATTAATAGTATTTAAAATGTATCACATAGTTTGGCCACTTATTACACTCAGGCATGAGACACGAAAGTCTCTAACAACGGAAAACAATAACTACTCGACGAGTCTTCGTCTTCCGCTCCCACAGGCACTTGACTGGGGGACAGCGAGCCTCAAAACTCATTGTAGTCGTCGTAGTACTCGTCTCCATTGTTCTCCTCTAAACAGTGGTAAGCAAGGCTGAGTACACTTATGGTTGGTACTCAAAAAGTAGGGGAAGATGCAACGCTATCAAGGTGGGCTAAGGTTTTGCAGCGGTTAGCATTTTAATGTTGGTCAAGTTTTAATTAAAGAACGCCTATTTTTACTAGGTGTAAGTTTATACCAACCCACTTAAGAAAAACTTTGTAACAAAACAATCCAAAGCTCATCAAATCACGATTTAATCTCATCTTTATGTTCATTAATCATGTGAGGGTCCAAGCTGCTCATGACTGTGAGCACGAATGATTGATCAATTTTACACTCTGCAGAGGTTTGCACTCTTTACCCACAGTTAGCGTAAAAGCTCTGAAGAACTTTAAACCCAACCATGTGATGCTGGCCAAGCACCATACCACACTTTCGAGTTGTGATTGCATAGGGATGCTATGAAGCTTTACAAAGGCATGCAAAAGACTAACGACCCACATAGTTACGGATCAGGGTGGACCATAACCCTCCCTAGTGGTCAGCACCTTGGCAAAGACTGCTACCCCAAAAGGACCAGGCTATACCCCTGCAACCTGGATCCCCCTCTGCTCCTTTCGGAAAAGGGCCACTAGTATGATCACACACCTAATTAATTGGCTAAGGTCAGAGCCATGTGACACTGTGGTTGCGCATGTTTTCTTGGGTGGTTCTCCATGTTCCGATTAAGTCAAGCATTCTTCTATTAACCCAAAACTTTGATCATTAAACATTAACCATTTTCATAAAAGACCATTTTGTCCAACCCAAGTTGAGCAACTAGCATATTCTACCCAAAAAACATTTATTTAAACCGGGTTGTGCCAAGGATCAGGGGTAAAATCTAAGTATGTCCTTAAAAAGGTGTTCCCATCAATTTAATGCAATATCACAATAAAAGTAAACTTAATTACTATGCAGTTATATAGGACAAAAATATAATATGTAGGGGGAGAATACCACTTGCCTTCTTCAACAATAGAAAAGCCTTCTTCTTATTCAAATAACTGTTCCTGATCGACTATAAGAGGTTGCTCAGTCGAAACAGGCACGATATCTACGATCACACACATAAATCATACAATAAATAAAACAATTCACCAATCAAGTCTAAAGACTAAAAGCATGCTACTAAAGTGAAGGGCTGAAGGACCGATACAGCGAACCAGAGAGGGGGGAGTGAATGGGAGCTGAGAAAAATTCTTCTCGAAGGAGATGGAAACTCCAACAAGATGAACACGGCTTCCAACACACGTCTCTGACTCACTACCCAAGTTGGCCAAGCCCACATAGCCACTGGAGTGCCACTGGACCTAGGAACCAACACACAACCTTCCGACCCGAGAACGCAGTGGAACACCAAACCCCGAGTCTACAGACCAACACCGGTCAGACCGGTGAGCACCACCGGTCAGACCGGTCCCCGCCGGTGAAACCGGGCAACTTTCACTAAGTGGCTCCACACCGGTCGACCGGTAAGACACACCGGCTAGACCGGTCCACGGCCTCGAAAGCCCCCAAAGCACCAAACGAGCCAACCGACCACCAAACCGACCCAAACTCGAAACAGAAGGAACACGAGACAACAAAGAAACACACCTAGACGTTCACCCAAGCAAAAACCCACTGAGTGTTGCACCGGTCAGACCGGTCAAGAGCACCGGTCAGACCGGTGTAGCCTGGGCAGCTCGAGATGACCAGCACCCGTGGGTCAACTCCCCCAAATCCAAACCTCGATCTCCCGAATCGCTCCACGGACTTGAACAAGACTTTGGGGATATTAGGAACACCTCATGAGGAGTCCATAGCCAAGTTTAATCCCACCAAAACTCATCCAAAAAGGAGGAATCGAAGAAATCCCACCAAGAGCACCACAAACCCTAGAACTCGGAAAACCCCAAAATCGAGCCCCTTTACTCACGGATTTGGGAGGGGAATCACTACCCAAAGAACCACGAAGGGTTCCCACAAATTTCCCCCATCAAATCCCCAAGAGAAAGGTCCCGAAAACAACCCAAAGAAATCACCAAGAGAGGGCTCCGAAAATCACCACCAAGAACAACTGAGAACAACACATCCAAACCTTGAGGAACTACGTCGAATCATCTATACATGCAACAAAGGTTCATACAAGGTCTAGCTTGCTGCCCAATCATCCAACCCTCTCACAAGATCTCACCATGAAGCTCCAAAGAAGAGGACGCGGAGTACCAAAGGCCGAAGTCGGGAGTGTGACACAAGTACCTGAAAATTCTCTTCACCGCTTGCCGATGTGAAGTCCTCGGAGACGCTTGAAAACGAGCGCACAGACACACCGAGAACTGTATGTCCGGCCTCGTCGCCGTCAAGTAGAGAAGTGACCCGATCATGCTCCGATACTCCTTCTGGTCCACATGTTCACCTTCCTCGTCCGCATCAAGAGCCGTAGTCGTACTCATCGGCGTCGTCATAGCCTTGAAGTCTTCCATCTTGAACTTCTGCACAATGTCCTTGGTGTACTTACCTGGTGCACAAATGTTCCTTACTTTGATTGTTTGATTTGTAGCCTGAGGAAGAACTGCAACTCACCCATCATGCTCATCTCAAATTCCATGCTCATATCCTCCGCAAACCTTGCAACAAGAGAGTTAGACGAGCCACCAAAGACAATATCATCCACGTACACCTGCACAATCAGGATATCTCTGCCCTGCCTCAGTAAAAACAAGGTCTGATCGACCTTCCCCATCTCAAAACCTCTCTCAAACAAGAACCCCCTCAACCTACCATACCAAGCTCTAGGCGCCTGCTTCAACCCATACAGCGCCTTCCTCAACTTGTACACACGGTGGGGATACTTCTCACTCTCAAACAACGAAGGTTGCCTCACATACACTTCTTCCTCCAACACACCATTCAGAAAAGCACTCTTCACATCCATTTGGTGCAACTTGAACCCTTTAGCCACGGAAAAGGCTAGAAGGATCCTAATCGCCTCCAAATGGGCTACGGGAGCAAAGGTCTCCTTGTAGTCAATCCCCTTGAGCAAAGGTCTGCTACACCTACGACGACAAATCAAGAACGAGGAGAAGCTGATGTTGAGGGGGAGGTAGCTTCGAGGCGAGAACCTCCCCGGCGAGTTCAAGTGGATCACCCAGCTTCGAGGATCATCGGCGACATGAATGAACGCACTACACGGTCGAGGGTTCGGAACAACTCTCATTTCGCTCATGCTGCATTTGTTGCTTCTTTCGAGCCCAAAGACATTGGACACGCACTATCTGATCACAATTGGGTTAACTCGATGCATGAGGAGTTGGAGAACTTTGAGAGGAATCAGGTGTGGGAGTTGGTTGACCCTCCCCCAGGGTGTAAGCCGATTGGTACAAAGTGAGTGTGGAAAAACAAAGAGGGAGAGAAGGGTGAGGTTGTGAGGAACAAGTCGAGACTTGTTGCTCAGGGGTTTCGCCGAAGGGGAGGGGATCGACTACGAGGAGACCTTTGCTCCCGTAGCCCGTTTGGAGGCGATTAGGATCCTTCTAGCCTTTTCTGTGGCTAAAGGGTTCAAGCTGCACCAAATGGATGTGAAGAGTGCTTTTCTGAATGGTGTGCTGGAGGAAGAAGTGTTTGTGTGACAGCCTCCGGGGTTTGAGAGTGAGAGGTACCCCCACCGGGTGTACAAGTTGAGGAAGGCGCTGTATGGGTTGAAGCAGGCGCCTAGAGCTTGGTATGGCAGGTTGAGGGGGTTCTTGTTTGCGAGAGGTTTTGAGATGGGGAAGGTCGATCAGACCTTGTTTTTGCTGAGGCAGGACGGAGATATCCCGATTGTGCGGGTGTACGTGGATGATATTGTCTTTGGTGGCTCGTCTAACTCTCTTGTTGCGAGGTTTGCGATGATATGAGCGAGGAGTTTGAGATGAGTATGATGGGCGAGTTGCGTTCTTCCTCGGACTACAAATCAAGCAATCAAAGGAAGGAACATTTGTGCACCAAGCTAAGTACACCAAGGACATTGTGAGGAAGTTCAAGATGGAGGACTCCAAGGCTATGACGACGCCGATGAGTACGACTACAGCTCTTGATGCGGATGAGGAAGGTGAACACGTGGACCAGAAGGAGTACCGGAGCATGATCGGGTCACTCCTCTACTTGACGGCGACGAGGCCGGACATACAGTTCTCAGTGTGTCTGTGCGCTCGTTTTCAAGCGTCTCCGAGGACTTCGCATCGGCAAGCGGTGAAGAGAATTTTCAGGTACTTGCGTCACACTCCCGACTTCGTCCTTTGGTACTCCGCGTCCTCTTCTTTGGTGCTTCATGGCTTTTCAGACGCGGATTTTGCCGGGTGTCGGTTGGATAGGAAGTCCACTTCGGGACTTGCCGCTTTTGGGTTCTTCGTTGGTGTCTTGGTCTTCTCGTAAGCAGTCGAGTGTTGCTCAATCCACGACCGAAGCCGAGTATGTTGCCGCCGCTAGTTGTTGCTCTCGCCTCCTTTGGATCACCTACACCATGAGTGACTTTGGTGAGGAGTATACCCATGTCCCACTTCAATGTGATAGCACCAGTGCCATAAGCGTTGCAAAGAACCCAGTGCTCCATTCTAAAACCAAGCACATAGAAGTGAGGTATCATTTTCTGAGAGACAACGTAGAGAAAGGAAAGATAGCCTTGATCCATGTACCCACACATCACCAACTAGCCGATATTTTCACCAAACCCCTAGATCAAGCAACTTTCACTCGTTTGCGGGGGGAACTTGGTGTGTGTTTGATTTCCTGAGTTGGGTGTGTGGGAGCTTTTTTTTGCCGGTGGTGTCGAGCCCGTCTTGCCTCCCCTCGAGGAGCCGGTTTGTAGCATATGTATAGATTTCCTTTGTGCATTTCTTGCATTTGGCATGGCATATGTAACATAATGTATAGGCATCCTTGTATCTTAGATTGCATGCATTTTGTATCATATGCATTGGTTAGGAAAAGCTTCTCTCATATACATTGTTCACCATGGAATGAGATATATGTCTTTGTGAGCTTGTTTGGTATGCTACGGTTAGTTTGGCTTAGCTCTTGATGATCTTGATGAATAATCCATGGTTGATAGCTATGCTTTTGAAAAATGTCACATGTATGCTCTCTCATGTGTAAATGCCTTTACATGCTCTTGACATGTTGTTGTGGCCTTGCTATGCTTAATTTGTGGATTGGATAGCTAGTTTATTGATCATATGGAGCCAAAGGCTCATTTGCCATCATGAATGTTTAGCCCTCTTGACTTATCTTGTGGAGGGGCATAAGTTCCTTTTTGTCGCAAAGACATTTCATGTACCATTTACAAATCTGAAAATGAAATGAAAAATGCTTGGAAATGTGCTCCCATGTCATATGTGCTGAATTTAAATTGCTTTGGGTGCTAAACCGTTGCATGATGCCTACCAATGAGAAGTCTCATAAATAGAAGTAGGCACATGGCTCGGTGGCATTGACATGACATGAGGTGCTTGTGGGTGTTTGTGATGGTCTTATGGTTAGAATAGTTGTCCTAGCATGAAGTTTGTGTGGCTTTGCCATTTTGATATGCTTTGATCATGTTTAGGACTTTGCTCATGAGAGGCAAGTTTTTCGCAAAATTGCCAAAATCCATTTTAGCTTCGTCCAATGGTTGTGAAACTTGGTGATCCTGTAGTTGAGATCGATACGAAGCCGTAGAGTACCTAACTTGCTCATTTGGACATGTGTAGCTTTCTTTGTTGAATTTTGTCTATTTGAGAAGTTCTAGGTTGCATTTTTTGCATTTTTGGCTTGATTCATGCATTGTCAACAAGGGGGAGAAGTTTGAGCTTGAAATGGCTTGCTAGACGTGTTTGGAAGGTTTTCAGGTGGTTTCGAGCCATTTTCGGGCTCGTTGTGCACCGGTCGACCGGTCGTGGTCACCGGTCTGACCGGTGTGAGTGCTGATTCTGTACACATGTTGCACACCGGTCTGACCGGTGGTGTTGACCGGTCCGACCGGTCGGGGGCTGGTTTGTTGCAAGTTTCGCCCGTTTTCAAGTGGTGTCTTGCATGCATTCGTCCGGGGGAGTTGCATTGGTTCAGGGGGAGTTTGCATGTGTGTAGGGGGAGCTCTTTGAGAGTTTTCGAGTTTTGTTTCGGTGGTTTGTGCTCTTTGCTTGAGCTTTGCTTTGTCTCGGATGTGTCGAGCCGTTGCCCTTGCCTAAGGGGTCCGAGACTTGTCTTCTTCAAGTGATCTTGCTCTTTGCCTTTGTTTGGCTTTCGATCGCTTGTTGGAGTTTCTTTTTGTTCGTTTCTTTTCTTTTTCTTTTCTCTCTTGTTACTTTCGTGTGGATGTTGTCAATGCACTCATCAAGGGGGAGATTGAGGACCATGTGTGGTTCGAGGACCGGTGGATGGTCGCTTCCTTGTGTGATGAGTGATTGACAACGTTGTGTGGACTGATTCTTGGCTAAGTATTGCAGGTGCAGGTTGCGGCTTGACTCGTGTTGCTGCAGGTGAAGAACAAGCGCGAAAGGTCGTCGCCGGTGAGGCCTCCAGGTGTGGAGAAGACAAGTAGGCTTTGTTCGAGGGACCCGGTGGCCAGCGGGGTCAAGTGCGGGCCGCATGGTGGCATGAACAGCAAGATGAAGTCGTGGACGGTTTCTTGGTTGAGCCTCAAAACCAAGGTCGAGCCGGGACTACGTGGGAGCCAAGTCATGAGTGGAGATTGGCGGAGGCTACACCGAGTTCGCGGGGTTTCCGGTGGTTCACCCGAAAACCACTGGGTTCCTTGGTTGATCCACAAAGCCAAGACCGGAGAACCGAAGACGGAGGTGCAAGGCGGCACCGGACCGGTCCGACCGGGTGGGTCCGACCGGTCCGACCGGTGGGGAGCACCGGTCGACCGGTGTGCGACGACGCGAGTCCCGAATCTTCGAAGCGGAGGACACGCGTCGGGGATCGCATGGCTTGCGTCGAGGCTACGCGAGGTGCGGTTGCCGGGCATCCGTCCGATGGTGAAGACATCAAGAATTCCAAATCCGCCCTTGAGGGGCTTGTATCCCTAGTTAGTAGAGAGGGGCATTTTAGACATTCGGTTGCCGCCTATATAACCCAAGAGGTGAGAGGTTGGCAGCCAACTCTTGGAACCCTAGCTCATTAGTTTTCCTATTTTCCACCTATTTTCTCTAGGTTTTCCTTAGGACTAGCAAGAGAGCTTCACGGAGAGATCTTGTAGAGAGGGATGGATGATCGGGCGGCTTGCTAGACCTTGTACGAACCTTTGTTTCATGTATAGATGATTCGGCGTTGTTCCTCAAGGTTTGAATGTGTTTTTCCCGGTTGTTCTTGGTGGTGATTTTCGGAGCCCTCTCTCGGTGATTTCTTTGGGTTCTTTTCGGGGCTTCTCTCTTGGGGATTTGATGGGGGAAATTTGTGGGAACCCTTCGTGGTTCTTTGGGTTGTGATTCCCCTCCCAAATCCGTGAGAAAAGGTGCTCGATTTTGGGGTTTCTTGGGTTCTTGGGTTGGAAGTGCTTTCGGCGGGATTTCTTCGATTCCTCCTTTTTGGACGAGATTTGGTGGGATTAAACTTGGCTATGGACTCCTCATGAGGTGTTCCGATATCCCCAAAGTCTTGTTCAAGTCCGTGGAGCGATTCGGGAGATCGAGATTTGGATTTGGGGGAGTTGACCCGCGGGTCTTGTTCATCCCGAGCCGCCTGTGCCACACCGGTCGACCGGTGCTCTTGACCTGGCCCGACCGGTGCAAGCCTCTCGTGGGATTTTGCTCGGGTGAACGTCTTGGTGTGTTCGTAGTTGTCCCGTGGTGCCTTGCTGTTTTGAGTTTGGGTCCGTTTGGTGGTCGGTTGGCTCGTTTGGTGCCTTGGGGGCTTTCGAGCCGCCACCGGTCCGACCGGTGTATCTCACCGGTCCGACCGGTGCGAGCCACTTAGTGAAAGTTGCTCGGTTTCACCCGGCGGGGACCGGTCTCGACCGGTGGTGCTCACCGGTCGACCGGTGTGGGTCCGTAGACTCGAGGCTTGGTTTTTCCGCCTGCGTTTCTCGGGTCGGAAGGTGGTGTGTTGGTTCCTAGGTCCAGTGGCACTCCAGTGGCTACGTGGGCTTGACCAACCTTGGTAGTGAGTCGGAGACGTGTGTTGGAAGCCGCGTTCGTCTTGTTGGAGTTTTTCATCTCCTTCGAGAAGAATTTTTATCGGCTCCCATTCACTCCCCCCCTCTCTGGTTCGCCATATCGGTCCTTCAAGGTTACCTCGCAAGTCTCCACGATTTGGTTAGTTTCAAGATTAAGCACACGATATGCTCTAGAATAGATGCATAACCAAAGAAAATACCATCGACAGACCTAGCCTCAAACTTATCCAACTTCCTGCCTTTCTTTAGAATGAAACACTTGCAACCAAAGACATGGAAGTGACTCACCTTGGGTGTGCGACCATGCATCAGCTCATAGCATGTTTTCTTCTTGTGCACTCTGAGGTAGATCCTGTTCAGCACATAGCACGCGGTATTCACCGCCTCAGCCCAATATCTCCTCGGAGTCCTATGCTCATCAAACATCATCCGAGCCATCTCGCACAAGGTCCTGTTCTTTCTTTCCACAACACCATTCTGGGGAGGCGTATACGGACTCGAAAACTGGTGCTCAAGACCCAAGTCATGGCAAAAGGTTTCAAAATGAGAGTTTCTGAATTCCGAGCCATTATCACTGCGGATAGCTCGTATGGCATCTCCGTGCCTCTCGTTACTCAACCTCAAGACTAGATCTCGAACAAAACCAAACGTCTCCCCCTTATCCTCGAGAAAGAACACCCACGCATACCGAGAATAGTCGTCCACCACAACAAGGACATACCACTTCCTACCCGCAGATCGCACACGAGCTGGGCCAACAAGGTCCATATGGAGCAGCTCGCATGGACGCTCAGTCATCACATCGGTGAGAGGCGGGTGAGAAGAGGCTACCATCTTGGCATGGCTACACGACGCACAAACCAGCTCTTTCTCAAGCCTCAACCGTGGCAATCCTCGGACCAAATTGAGTTTACTCAAGCGAGACAAAAGGTCAAAGCTCAAGTGACCCAACTTCCTATGCCACTTCCACAACTCACTCGAAGAACGAGCCAAGAAACAACGCTCCACACCCGAAGACTGAGAAAAATCAGCACGAAACACCTGATCCTCGGGAACGACCATACAGACAAGGTCCCCCGAGAGTCCAAAATCCGAGAACCACCTGGCCGAAACAACACCTCAAAACCCTCATCCAACAACTGGGACACAGAAAGCAAATTGTACCCCAGCGATTGAACAAGAGCAACACGCCTCAGAGTGATCTTGTCACTCACTTTGATCTCACCTTCTGAAAGCACACGCCCATGCCCATTGTCCCCAAAAGTGATGTACCTCTTTGTCACTACCGGGACGAGACTTGAGAACCACCCCCTGTCTCTGGTCATATGCCTCGAGCAACCGGAGTCAATCAACCAAATGTTCTTCAAGTCTCCCACCTGAAATTCAAAAACGAGCACATGAGCGAACAAATGACTCAAAGACGCGGGGTTAGTACCAAAAGAGTAAAACCAGTGCCGAGCCATTTGCTCGAAAGTGGGGTTAGCACCAACCAAAGCATCTCTCCTACCAAAGCTACCTCCACGAACACCACCACGGTAATCACCCTGAGGGAACCACCCCTCTCTGCCTGGAGGAGGACCAAAACCACGAAAGAGAACCCGTGGACCGTCCCTCCTCTCCTTCTCAAAGCTACGACTCCTCCCATCCCCATAGTGAACTCGAGGGGGAGAACGCCTAGCGACCTGACCACCTGCAAACTCTCCAGCCCAACCACCAGAACCACGACCTCCAGAAACAACCCTCGCACTTGTACGAGCACGAAACCCAAACTGCTATCTGTCAAGGCCTGTACCGGTCTGACCAATGCCCCACACCGGTCTGACCGGTGTGACCTGGGCAGCAGCACCTCCAACAGCCTTCCGCTCTCCCCAAGCCCGAACTGTCCTCACACTCGCCTTGGCCCTGGGCATCTGTACACGAGGCTCAAGTACACCATCGGAAAGGTGGTACTTGTCCTTGTTAGCCCACTTCTTTGCCATTCTCTCCTCTCGCTTCCTCTTGAAGCAAAACTCATCCTTATGGCCATCTCTCCCATAATAGCCGCAATGGAACCTCACAAGCTTAGTCTTAGGCTTGGGATGTGGCTGCTCACTAGGTTTCTCTCCACTAAACTCCTCCACCAGTTTCCCTTCACTTGCCTTCTCACTTTCTTTCCCAAAGAACACTTTCCTGGAAGTGCTCACAAACTTGATAGGCTTTTGGAGATCATTTGTGGTTGTAGGAAACACGGGTGGAGTTGGGGTTGTGTCTAGTCGGTTCCAAAGATGGTTAGGTTTTGGGGGGAAATCATTTTTGTGGTGGGTTTTTGGTGGCTCTGGGATATTCTCTCCACTTCCTTCACCAACCTTGTTTTCCCCAAGTCCCTCACAATCCTGCCTCTTAAATGCCTTGATCATCATCCTCAACTGAGGCTCGTGACCAGACAACCAACCCATCAACTTTCTCAGTGTCGGGGACAGCCCTAGGGGTTCCCTTAAACAAACTAGGGAATCCCACATAAAACCCACAACAAGCCAAAGCCAAACGCGCCTCCCTTAACCACACGGGGCATGGCCCACGCTGCGGTGGCCCTAACGGCCCACCAAGGCGGCCCACTCAAAGATCCCCTCGAGCAGGCTCCGCCTTGCTCAAGGGCACACGCCTCCCTCGGGCAGGCTCCGCCCCGTTCGAGGGGGCACGCTTACCTCGAGCAGGCCTCGCCTCGCTCGAGGGTCCGTGCCGCCCTCGAGCGGGCTCCGCCTCGCTCGAGGGCACTCTGCACGCGCATGCCCGATCCCGTACGCGAGCATTCAATGTTCTGACAACACCGGGGCGGCGCCATCATGGGCCTGGTGCACGCGCCCCGGTGCCGTTGCACCAACTCCCCAGGAGGGAACCCATCCCCGCCACTGTGGGGAACTGTGCGACGTGGCCGGTGCCAGTCCCGTGACGCTGCGCCACCTACTCTGGTACGGCTAACACGCCGAGCCCTCGAAGGGGGGCCGGCCACACCCTCGATTTGCTTTCTTGTGACTTTGCAGGGTTAGGTTGAGGCGTTAGGCCGGCGGGGCGCCATCCCTGCCACTGTTAACGGCATGGCAACTACTCCCGCGCGTACGAACCCACGCCGGGCGCTGTGGCAACAGCTCCGGCGCTGTGGAGCGTGCAGTAATGGGACGCCGCCTTACCTGCCACTGTGCCCCGTACGAACTGACGTCAGCAACTCCCTCGAACCCGCCTGAAGACATAACGGCCGTCCGCTGTGCTCCTACCCTCGAAGCTGCTACTGTTCGGGTACAAGATACGCCATGATGGCCGGATCGCGGCAAGGACCGTCCAGGCGGCCGCCTACTCTACGGTATAGCACACCACACTTCCCCACGTAGCTAAATAGCATGGCATACATGTGATTCGCTCTCTCCTTGGTCTATAAAAGGAAGACGAACTCCCCCGCCGCAGGGGACGACACGAAACAACACAAGGCAGAGAAGACAATTTAGGACGCAACACATCGCGCACTCGCTCTCCAATTCTCCCACAATATCTTCAGCCACTCCACCAGGGACTTGGAAGCCACGCTTCCTCTCCCGCCTTGCTTGTAGCAGCCCCACTACAGGCACCCCCGGTGCTGAGCAATATAGTGCCTTGAGCACATCATTGCTGGACGTACGGCCCCTCGGCCGGAACCAGGATAAAACTCTGTGTCTCTGATTGCTTAGCATCGACCATTGAGTGATAGACCTTGGCGCTTATCACTGGTTAGTGTCGGGACCACATTCCGCACCGACAGTTGGCGCCCACCGTGGGGCAATCGAGCGCCTAAGGTCAATCCACCGTCAACTCCCTCCATGGTGATTCGCACTGAGTACTGCGACACACGTTACTCCATGGGCAGCTCGGACCCCCTCCCCGCCGGGTTTGAAATCCGATTCGGGGGCCTGAATTTTCAGGCTACGGGGAACGGCTAGCTGATGCGCCTCACCAACCGTGAGGAGCTCCGTGCGCGGCGCCAGGCCGGGCCCGCTTCGGTCTCCGCTGCGCGCGCCGCCACAACGCGGACGCCCGCCGGCACGGATGCCGCGGGCCCGTCAACACCACGACACCGCCGCCGCTCCGGCCAACGTTCACGCCGGGGGCGCGGTCGGCGGCGGCAAGCCGAACGCGCCGCCTCTCAACGCGGCGCACCCGTCGGCACACGGCAACCACCGGCCCGGTGGGGCAGCGCACGGTCTCCGGACCGCGCTTCCCCATCGGTCTGCGCAGTGCCACGACGGCCTACACCGCCAACGTCAACACCACGATGCGCCGAGTCTCCCCTGGCCATCACGTCTTCGTCGCCAGGGACCCTGGCACCTCCGCGGGCGACGAGTCGTCCCTGGGCTCCCTTGACGCGTTGCCACCCGCCAACCTCCATGGGTACGCGGAATGGGACTTCTCTGGCGTGCCAGACCCAGTCATGTTCAGGCGTTTCCTTGATGCCACGGACTACTGGTTCGGGTGCTCCGACGATTCCAGCACTGGGAGCTACGACCCCGCGCGGGAATGCTGCGTCGTCATCGCCAACGACCCAGCAAACGCCACCGGCGCGAAGGCGGCGGTGACGGGGGAGGTCACGCCCGCCCCGGTCATCGCTCCGCGCCTGGCTGCAGGGCCGAGCACCCCTGTTGGGGCCGACGTCGACGCACAGCTAGCCCAAGCTCGTGAGCTCGAGGCCAAGCTGGCGGAGGAATATCGAACGGTGCGGCTGCTCCACGCCTCAATGGCTGGAGAAGCCTCCGCGCACGGCGAACGCGCGCGGGAGCTGGGCAAACAGGCCCGCGACCGCATCAATGCCGACTTAAACGTTGACAGTCCGGACACGCCTCCGTGGGCAAGTCAGAAGCTTATCGCTGCCGCCACGTTTCTACGGGCCATGCCGGCCCCCTCGACCCCTGAGGTGCGGAACCTGCACCGCGAGGTGCAGGCTCTCATCGAGCAGGCGGCCGTCCAGCAGGCCGAAAGCTCAGCGTCACGCATTCGCCAACAGGGAGATGCACGAGGCGACGGGGCCGCTCAAGGGGGAGAACCCTCGGTCCATGCAGGTGAAGCAGCGGGGCGACCGGCGAACCCGGGACGCACACCGGCCAAGGAGCGGCTCCTTGACACGCACAAGGTGCTGGACGGCGACGCCTGCAACCTCATCAATGCGCGCACGCACGAGCAAAGCGGATGCGCGAGCGGCGGCAGGCTACCACCCTCGACGGGGTGGACGCTACGACAGCGACGAGGACCATTCCCCGACACCGGAACCCTCGGGGACCCGTGTGTTCAGCCGGGAGATCCGCGCGGCGGCCTTCCCCCAACGCTTCCGCCAGCCCTCGACCATCGTCAAGTACAACGGGGAGACGGATCCCCGCGTATGGCTCAACGACTACCGCCTGGCGTGCCAGCTGGGCGGTGCCACCAGCGACGAGGTCATCATCCGCAACCTGCCCCTACACCTCGGCGATTCAGCCCGAACGTGGCTCGAGCACCTACCCGCCAGCCAGATCCACAACTGGGACAATCTGGTCCGCACGTTCGTGGGCAACTTCCAGGGCACATACGTGCGCCTTGGGAATTCCTGGGACCTGCGCTCCTGCACTCAGAAGCCCGGCGAGTCGCTCCGGGACTTCATACGGCGCTTCTCCAAGCGCTGTACGGAGCTCCCAAGCGTGGTGCAATCTGAGATTGTGCACGCCATCCTCGAGGGCACCACATGCCGGGACCTCGTGCGAGAGGCCGGGACGCGCCCCGCCCGTCGACTCCAACGAGCCGTTCCAACATCGCCACCCGGCTTCGCCTCGGGGAGAAGAGGCTGTGGGGGCGATCTTTGACGGCAAGAAGGGCAAGCGCTCGGACGACGCGCCCGCAGAGGGCAGCAAGTCCAGGGAGCCCCACCAGAAAGATAAGCGGGGCAAGAAAGGGAAGAAGCCGCGCCGCGAGGCGCGCGATCAGGGGCACGACGGCGATGATGCCGAGGCCCTTGCTGTTGACCGGCTCGACAAGGCCCTCGACCGGCCCCTCGAGGTCCGGGGGTGTTTGACGACATGCTGAAAAAGCCATGTCCATACCACAAGACCCCAGTAAACCACACCCTTGAGCAATGTGACATGCTCAAGAAGTTCTATGGTCGCGCCGTCGCGAAGGACGCAGAGGCCATGAAGGACGGAGGAGATGGCGACGTCGGCGGCTTCCCCGCCGTGGAGAACGTGTTCCTCATCTTTAGGGGACCCACCGTCGACATGTCAACCCGCCAGCGCAAGCGGGAGCGGCACGAGGTCCTCGCCGCAGAGAAGGCGCCTCCCTCCTTCCTCGACTGGTCGGAGGACGCTATCACCTTCAGCCGGAAAGACCACCCGAACCGCATCCCCAACCCGGGCCAGTACCCACTGGTGGTCGACCCGATCATTGGGAACGCGCGGTTCTCAAAAGTCTTGATGGACGGGGGCAGTAGCCTCAACATCCTCTACGCGCATATCTTTGCGTCTGTCGGGGATCGGGTTGGACCGAGTGCGGCCCCGACACGACGCCGTTCCATGGCGTCGCGCCACGGCAAGCGTGTCCGGCCCCTCGGGAAGATCGACCCCGCCGTTTGGTTCGGCACTGCGAAGAATTTCCGCAAGGAAACGCTCACCTTTGAGGTGGTGGGGTTCAAGGGCGCCTATCACTCCATACTTGGCCGGCCCTGCTACGCCAAGTTCATGGCGGTCCCCAACTACACCTACCTCAAGATGAAGATGCCGGGACCGAACGGCGTCATCACCGTGGGCGCGTCCATCGAGCACGCGTTCGACTGCGACGTCGAATGCGTGGAGCACGCGGAAGCACTGGCGCTGGACGAAGCGCTGGTCACCACCTTGGAGAAGATGGTCAACGAGGACCTCAACTCCACCGCCAAGCACACCGGCAACTTCGAGGCCGCGGAGCAGACCAAGGAGGTGCCCCTCGACCCCGCTGCCCCTGAGGGCAAGGCGTTGAGGGTCAGCTCCACCTTCGATCCAAAATAGGAAGTGGTGCTCGTGACTTCCTCCGCGCCAACACCGACATCTTCGCGTGGAGCCCCTCGGATATGCCAGGCATCCCGAGGGAGGTCGCCGAGCACTCCCTTGATATCCTGCCTCATGCCCGTGCCGTGCAACAACGGCTCCGCCGTTTCGACGAAGAGTGGCGACGGGCGATCGGAGCGGAGCTGCAGAAGCTTCTCAAGGCCGGGTTCATCAAGGAAGTGTTCCACCCAACGTGGTAGCAAACCCTGTACTTGTAAAGAAAAAGAACAGGAAGTGGAGGATGTGTATAGACTACACTAGTCTTAATAAAGCATGTCCTAAAGTTCCTTTTCCTTTGCCACGCATTGATCAAATTGTTGATTCAACGGCTGGGTGTGAGTTGCTTTGCTTCCTTGATGCCTACTCCGGGTATCACCAAATAAAGATGAAGGAGTCCGACCAGCTCGCGACTTCGTTCATCACGCCGTTCGGGATGTTCTGTTACGTCACGATGCCGTTCGGCCTCCGAAACGCGGGTGCAACGTATCAACGCTGCATGCAGCACGTTTTCGGAGATCACATCGGGCGGACGGTCGAGGCATACGTTGACGACATCGTTGTAAAAACCAGGAAGGCGGACGACCTGGTTGGCGACCTTGGCATCGCGTTCGGCTGCCTACGGGACAATGGGGTCAAACTAAACCCCGAAAAATGTGTCTTTGGAGTGCCGCGAGGCATGCTCCTAGGATATATCGTCTCCCAATGGGGCATCGAGGCCAACCCCGAGAAGGTCGCGACCTTCGAGCGAACGGGTCCAATTCGGGACCTCAAAGGGGTGCAAAAGGTGCTGGGGTGCCTTGCCGCCTTGAGCCGCTTCATCTCGCGGCTCGGCGAGAAGGGCCTGCCCCTCTATCGCCTCCTCAAGAAGCACGAGCGCTTCTCCTGGACAGCCGAGGCCCAGGATGCGCTCGACAAGCTGAAGGCATCCTTGACCTACGCCCCGATCCTCACGCCGCCGCAGGACGGCGAACCCCTGCAGCTCTACGTGGCCGCGACCACCCAGGTGGTCAGCGCAGTAATCGTGGTGGAGCGCACGGAGGAAGGGCACACCCTGCCAGTCCAGCGGCCAGTCTATTACATTAGCGAGGTCTTGTCTGACACCAAGACGCGCTACCCTCAAGTCCAAAAGCTGCTGTATGCGGTGGTCCCCGCGCGGCGCAAGCTCCGCCACAACTTCGAGGCCCACCCCGTCACGATGGTCTCCTCCTTCCCGCTAGGGGAGATCATCCGCAATCCAGACGCGGCGGGCAGGATCGCCAAGTGGTCCGTGGAGCTGATGGGCGAGACGCTCGCCTACGCCCCGCGCAAGGCCATCAAGTCCCAGATCTTGGCGGATTTTGTCGCTGAATGGACGGACACACAACTACCACCGCCGCAGATCCAAGCAGAGTGTTGGACTCTGTATTTCGACGGCTCGGTGATGAAAACAGGGGCGGGCGCGGGCCTGCTCTTCGTGTCACCACTCGGGGAGCACATGCGGTACGCGGTGCGCCTCCACTTCCCCGCGTCGAACAACATGGCTGAGTACGAGGCCCTCCTTTGCGGCCTCAAGATCGCCATCGAGATAGGCGTCAAGCGCCTCGACGTGCGGGGGGATTCGCAGCTCGTGATTGACCAAGTCATGAAGAATGCGAGCTGCCACGACGACAAGATGGAAGCCTACTGCAAGGCCGTGCGAGCCCTCGAGGACAAGTTCTACGGCATCGAGCTCAATCACGTGCCCCGCCGGTACAACGAGGAGGCGGACGAGCTGGCCAAGATCGCGTCCGGGCGGATCACCGTCCCTCCGAACGTTTTCACTTGTGACATCGCCCAGCCCTCCGTCATCTTCGAGCCTCACCCCTCGAACCACACGGAACCCTCGGGGGCTCCCTCGAATCCAGCAGGTGCGGAGCCCATGGACGAGAACCCCTCGAACGAGGCGTACGTGCTCTCCCTCCTCGAGGGGTATGGCGCCTACGAAGTTGATGTGATGGATGTCGAGTCAGCCCCTGTCAAGGCTGATTGGCGCGACAAGTACGTCGCCTGGATGGCTCGAGGGGAGCTCCCCTCTGACCGGGCCGAGGCCAGGTGCATCGCCAAGATGGCCAAGACCTTTGCCCTCGTCGACGGCGAGCTGTACAAGCGCGCCGCCTCCGGCATCCTGCAGCGGTGCATCCCCATCCCCGAGGGGCGCGAGCTCCTGCGGGACATCCACGTGGGAATCAACGGCCATCACACTGCGCCCCCGCACCCTCGTTGGCAACGCTTTCCGTCAAGGCTTTTACTGGCCTACCGCGGTCCCGGATGCTAGTGAGATCGTACGCACCTGCGAAGGGTGCCAGTTCTACGCCTGCAAGTCCAACCTCCCTGCTCATGTCCTGCAAACCATCCCCATAACATGGCCGTTCGCCGTATGGGGGCTGGACATCGTCGGGCCCCTGCGGAAGGCGCCCGGGGGCTTCACCCACTTGTTGATCGCGATCGACAAGTTTTCCAAGTGGGTAGAGGTGCGCCCCATTACGAATCTCAGGGCAGAGCAAGCGGTGACGTTCTTCACCGATATCATCCATCGCTTTGGAGTGCCCAACTCCATCATCACCGACAACGGGTCCCAGTTCACGGGCAGGAAATTCCTGGAGTTCTGCGACAAATTCCACATCCGTGTGGATTGGGCAGCTGTGGCGCACCCACAGACTAACGGCCAAGTAGAGCGTGCCAACGGCATGATCCTACAAGGCCTTATGCCCAGAATTTTCGACCAACTGAATAAATCTGGTCGGAAATGGCTCCAGGAGTTACCGGCAGTCGTGTGGAGCCTAAGGACCACCCCAAGCAGAGCCACCGGGTTCACCCCGTTTTTTCTAGTCCATGGCGCGGAGGCCGTCCTCCCCACGGACATAGAGTACGGGTCACCCAGGGTTCGAGGCTACGACGAGGACGCCAACCAGCGAGCCCGCGAGGACTCACTGGATCAGCTAGACGAAGCACACCTCGTGGCCTTGATGCACTCTGCAAGATATCAACAGTCCCTCAGGCGTTACGAAGCACGCAAGATACGCCGGCGGGACTTCAGCGAAGGGGATTTGGTCCTAAGGCTACGCCAAGACAACCGAGGACGCCACAAGCTATCACCTCCGTGGGAGGGACCCTACGTCGTGGTGAAAGTACTGAAGCCCGGCACGTACAAGCTGGCCAACGAGGACGGTGAAGAACTCACCAACGCTTGGAACATCCAACAGCTACGTCGCTTCTACCCCTAGCTAGGATTTCCAAGTATTTTGTTGTAAAATCACATAACCAGCACCCCGGCTGGTGACAACCGTGTAAACACCATCAGTTTAATAAAAAGGGCGACTCGGCTTTCCCCTGAAACCCAAGTTACCCTCGGGGGCTACTATGGGGGCACCCCCTCAAATGGTCCCATTTTCGCGCAAAAATGGAACAACTCACGCGCGCTAAGTATGTTTCCACTTCATCCTCGAGCAAAGATTCGAACAGGGCGCAGGCAGCCTAGCGGAAGGAGCGCGCGAGCCAGAGATAGCCTATGCCTCCGCGAGGACACGACCCTTCTCTCTCGCCTCCAACCCAGCAGGCCACCCGTGAAAATCGAACTCCCTAACTAGAATCTACTCAGGAAGAAGGAGAAACAAACAAGCGCAATGAGCAAAAGACATCATTTCACATTGACAACTGTTCATAGCAAAGTGACATGTTTATTTACAAGGGACGCACGGCCAGCATACTGATACATGAACAAAAAGGGCCTAGCGCCCGGCTGTCTTCAGGCAGGAGGAGCGGCGGCGTCAGCGGCATACGGGAAGAGGAACGCCTCGAAGGCCTCGGCAAGCATTCCGGCGGCATCAGCGGTGAGCGCGTCCACGCGCTCCATCGCCACCTCGTCCTCGACACCCTCGGGGACGACGTAGCCCTACGCCAGCACCTCGAAGTTGACCTCATAGTGAGATCGCACCACCCGAGGGCCTTCTGGACGCCGAGATGCAGCGCCCGACGCATGCGCCCGGTGACATGGCCTCCAAGGGCGCGCAGGCGGGCGGCCGGCGAGCTCCCCGCCCGCGCCTCGCCCTCCTCCACGGCCCGGCAGGTCTCGAGGGCCGCAGTGCGCAACTCCAGTAGCTCCAGCTCAGAGGAGTTGTAAGAGGTTTGCAGGGCCTCGGCCCGCTCAGCCGCGTGCCCCAGTGCGGTGCGCAAGCCTGAAGTTGCCCGACAAGAAAGAAGTCAGAAAAGGGTGCGAACCCTCTAAGAGAAAACCAGCAAAACATGAGTCGAACAGCGACTTACCTTCGACTTTCTTCCTCTCCACCTCGAAGGCGCGGCGCCCGGCCTCAACCGCCTGCTCGAGGCCCTTGATGGTCTCGCCTTGCTCCTGGAGGGCCAGCTCCTGGCTCGCGCTCGTGATGCTGAGCACCATCAGCTCGCCCTCGAGCTTGGAGAACTCAGTGTTCCCGTCCTCCAGCGACATCTGCACCGCCTCGCGAGCAATGCGCTCCCGCTCCAGGGCCGACCGGGCGTCGGCAAGGGCATCCTGCTCCTGCTGGAGCCGCCCCTCAGCCCCTTGACGGGCGGTACGCTCTGCGGAGGCCGGTCCTCGGCCGGCCGGCGAGCGCGCGCGACCTTGGCGTCGAGGGGCGGCCCTCAAGTCGTCGGCCTCCTTGGCCTTTTGCTCGAGCGCACGCGCCCGCTCCTCAGCCTGGCGCTGCTGAGCCTGCACCCCCTGGAGTGACGAGCGGAGCTCCCGGTTGTCGTTGCGGACGCCGACCACCTCCGCCTCCCAGTTGGCCGCCAGGATGCGCATCTTCTCCAGGTCCGCCCGCGCATGCCGCAGCGCCTCATCCCGGTCGATGAGGGCTGTGCAGACCCGCTCGAGGCTGGAGGGGTGCGTCGGGTCCTGCCTTGCGCTCTCATGGAGTTGATCGCGAGGGGCCATGGCCCGGTACGACAGCCAGCCGTCCGGGGTCCTAAGGGCGTCGGCGAGCGCGTTGAAGGCGTCGCACCGCTCTCGGAGCTGGTGGAGCTCGGCGTTCACCTAGTCAAAGGCGCCGTACTTGTCGCGGGCGCGGTGCTCGAGCTCCTGTCACCGACAAGTCAAAACCCGTAAGCATCATGCTACAAGGATAACGTGCAGAAACGAGGAAAAAAGAGAAACAAGCAACGGCGCCCCGCCTGGAAGACGCGCCACGCGGGGCCGCCGTGGATCCTCAGCGCCTCGTTCAACGCTCGGTTGAGCGCGGCGCCGTGGCTACGGAGCTCTCCCCATAGCTCCTGCTCCCCCTGGGCGTGCGGGTCGCCAGCGATCCCCTCTACCTGGGCGGAGTGGGCGGCGTGGGAAGATGCGTGGGGAAGCTCACCCACTGGTCCCACCCGGGCGGCGGGGAGTCGTCGTTCGGGATCTCCACCACCACCGCCCGGGAGCCGCCGGCGGTGCCGGCCCCCGCGTCGCCTCCGTCGACGCCTTCGACCGCGCCTCCGTGGTCGCGGGCTCCCGCCGCGGCGCCGCGGCCACCGTTTTCGGCCGCGCCCCCGTGACCACGGGCGCCCGACCGCCCTCCTCGGCCGCGGCCCGCCGGCCGCGCCTCCACCACGGCCGGCTCCGCGGACCGCGCCTCCGCCACGACCGGCGCCGCGGCGGCGCGCCTCCACCACGGCCGCCGCCACGCGCGCGCCTCCGCCACGACCGCGCCGCCCGCCGCTCCTCGACGGCCACCGGCTGCGCCGCGGCGGGCCGATCGTCGGCCGAGGCCTCGAGGCCTCGCCCGCGCCTCGCGAGCTCTCGCCCTCCGCGGCCGCCGCGCTCACCCCCGCCCGTGGCGCCCTTGACAAGCGCCGCCGGGTGGGAACGGACGCGTCCACCCTCAACACCTTGGCTGGTGCGAGGGGAGGCACGGTCGGCACCACCCTGCATAAACACAAGCAACTAATCAGAACTCTTGGTTGCCAAAAACCCAACCCCGCAGAAGAGCAAGCCCCTTACCTCGAAGAGAAGAAGGCGCGCTTCCTCTTCCTCGAGGCCTCGGTGGATGACGCCGGCGCGGCCGCCGCCGCGCCTCCTGACATCTCCGCCGCGCGCGCGGGCCCCCGCCGCGCGCGGGCGCGCTTGCCGCGCGCGCCTCCGTGGCGCGCGCCGGCGCCCTCCGCGGCCCGCTCCACTCCTCGTTGTCGATTGCCCGGCGGCGGGCGCCCCGCGCCCGCCCCGGGCGATGTCGCCCTTGCCGCCGGGAGCTGGCTCCGGCGACGGGGGTGCAGGCTCCCACCTATCAGGGAGGCCCTGCCCCCCAGCTTCTTCCTCTTCATCCTCCTCCGAGGATGAGTACTACTCGGTCCCCGGGGAGGAGAGCCCCTGCTGCTCGCGCAGCCGGTACTCCTCGTTCCGCCGCTCGCGGCGCTCACGGTGCCGCCTTGCGCACTCCCTCTTGCGCGCCGCCCGCTCCCGCTCCCGTTGCTGCGACGCCCGACCGAGCGCGCGGGAGTCAGGAGTGGGCGGAACGGATTTCGCGGCGCTCAGGCTCACCATCTGCAGGCGAAAACGTCAAAGGTGCGTCAGAAACCAGGAGCATCATCAAGATCAAAAACAGGGCCGAGAATTTTACTTACCAGCGGACCGGTGGGGAGCATCTCGAGGTCCCACGGGGACCGGTCGCCGCGCAGCATCCGGGTGTCGACGGCGCTCCGTGCCCGTGTGAGCGCATACCCCCGTTCGAGGGGGCTCGGAAGCATCCGCGACCTCGCCAGCGCGACGGGGTCCGCTGCCTCCGTCATCTCAAAGATGCAGAGCGGCCTCTCCATCAGGGGCACGATCCGTCGGTGGTGGAGGAAGGCGAGGACGGTTGCTGCGGTCAGCCCGCGCGCCGCCAGGCTCCTCAGCGCGGCCAGGAGCGAGTCCAGCCGCCTCCGATGCTGGACCGTGGACACCCTGTGGCCCCAGAAGTTGGGCTTCTTCCGGAGCACCAGACCGGTGTAGGGGGGGAGGCCGGGCTCGGCGTTGCGAAGGTAGAACCACCCCCGCTCCCAGCCGGCGTTGTTGGTCGTCATGGTACAAGGGATGTAGTCGTCCTTGTACTGCGTCCGCAAAGCGAGCGACATGCCGCCAGCGCGCACCGCGTGGCGGGTCCTCTGCTCCGTCGTCGGCTGCGTGAGGTGTACCCAGAGATCCCAGTTCACTGGGATCCCTAGATACCCTTCGCAGACGCCCACGAACGTGGCCGCCTGCGAAATCGCGTTCGGCGCGAAGTTGTGCAACTCCACGCCGTAGCGGTGGCAGAGCGCCCGCATGAAGCGGCTCGCCGGCGCGGCGAAGCCTCGCTCGTGGAAGCGGGTGAAGCTCACCACATAGCCATCCGGCGGGTTGGGCGCGTGGTCCCCCGCCGGAGGCACGATCCACTCCGCCGGCCGGCCCTCCTCGTTCGCCGCCAGTTGGCCGGCGGACACCAGGTCGCCGAGGGCCAGCCGGTTCACCGACGAGCGTTCCCACACGAACGGGTCGACGATCGTGAGGGGCAGAAGCGGCGCCATGAGGAAAAGCAAGGAATCTGAGAGCGGAGGACGGGAAGAAGAAGAAGAGCTCCGATGGCGAAAGGGCGCGGTGGTGCAAACTAGACAGAGGCAGAAGCGCAAGGGGCGAGAATGGCTACTGCTAAGGTGAAAACCGCCGTTTTTTCCCTCTCCTCAGATTTATAAGCCACGGGCGTGCTCTCCGGAGCGCACGTCCCGCGCGCACTAACTGCAGGGAATCTTTTTCTCGCTGACGGGCGGGCCCCACCACGACCGAGGCGGCCACACCACCGCAGACGGGCCATCATCACGGCGTAGAACCAGGAGGGCCGTGGCAGGCGGTCACGTCCGCCTGCCCACGCCGTCCACTACGCGCGCGGCTGCGGCGCCTAAAAAGGCGCGCCCGCGGCGCGAAACCGCAGCCTCGACTATGGAGCATTAAATGGCCCGGCCCCTTACCAAGTAAGGAGGACCCTCGAGCGGCATGAGCTCCTAGCTCGGGAAAATTCAACCCTCGAAAGGGTGCAGGCGTGAGGCGGTCACCTCGGGGCCCGTTTGAGATAAAACAGGCACAGCGAGCACCAATGCCACGCTGTTCTACTGATCAGCGCCTCGAGGGCTGGCTCGCCCAGGCCCCTCGAAGGTTCGCAGATGCCAGGATGGGAGCGCTTAGCTGCCACCCCGCACCACTTTACTGATCAGCGCCTCGAGGGCTGGCTCGCCCAGGCCCCTCGAAGGTTCGCAGATGCCAGGACGGGAGCGCTTAGCCGCCACCCCGCACCACTTTACTGATCAGCGCCTCGATGGCTGGCTCGCCCAGGCCCCTCGAAGGTTCACAGATGCCAGGACGGGTGCGCTTAGCCGCCACCCCGCACCACTTTACTAATCAGCGCCTCGGGGGCCGGCTCGCCCAGGCCCCTCAAGGATTCGCAGATGCAAAGACGGGTCCGCCTAGGCGCCACCCCGCACGGCCCTACTGATCAGAGGTTCGAAGCCTGACCCTCGACGGGTTCGAACAGGCGCCCCAAGATCACCAGAGTCAGGGACGACGAGGGCACGCGCATTTGAGCCGATCCTCGAGCCCGCCGGCTCGAGTGTGCCCCACATGTCGTGTTCGAGAGCCAGCGAGGGCAGCTAGCCGGGGGATCCCACCGAGGGAGAGCTTCCGCGCCCTCGGTCCCTAGCGAACGGGACCGAGCCCCACCTAGCAAACCCACGCAAGCGCTTCAATGGACGTGTCTCTGGACCACGCAGCCTACCCTTATCGAACGGGGCATGGGCGTCCACTCGAACCACCCACTAACAGCTCAACGAGGAATCCGCAATCCACGACCCGACTGATGGGGGTTGCGGAAACCTCACCCTCCGTCCTGCGGAGGGACGGCGAGTGCGCGTTAAAAAACAAGTCGTAGAGCTCTACCCGGTCGCCTTGAACGGGCCCAGGCTCGGGGGCTCGACGCACGGCTACACCTCCTGGATTGCACCCGCCGTAGATAGTGCCAGCAGCGCGTGCGTCACCGAAGCCGGCTGAGACATCGCCGACGCCGGTTGAAACATGTACCACGCCTCCTGACCAAGTCTCGCGGTAAACCCCTACAGGAGCGCCCGCACTCCTGCAGGGCTTCGGGGGCTAGACCCGCGGGTCCGCTAACGCGGCCCCCCGGAAAGCGTTCGCAAGACCAGGAGGGAAGGACGTCCTATCAGTAGGCTCCAGCATCTGCGGGAGCCTCAATGGCAAACCCACAGATGCTCGGGGGCTACTGTCGGGGACAGCCCTAGGGGTCCCCTTAAACAAACTAGGGAATCCCACTTAAAACCCACAACAAGCCAAAGCCAAACGCGCCTCGCTTAAGCACACGGGGCATGGCCCATGCCGCGATGGCCCTAACGGCCCACCAAGGCGGCCCACTCAAAGATCCCCTCGAGCAGGCTCCGCCTCGCTCGAGGGCACACGCCTCCCTCGGGCAGGCTCCGCCCCGTTCGAGGGGACACGCTTACCTCGAGCAGGCCTCGCCTCGCTCGAGGGTCCGCGCCGCCCTCGAGCGGGCTCCGCCTCGCTCGAGGGCACTCCGCACGCGCATGCCCGATCCCGTACGCGAGCATTCAATGTTCTGACAACACCGGGGCAGCGCCATCATGCGCCTGGGGCACGCGCCCCGGTGCCGTTGCACCAACTCCCCAGGAGGGAACCCATCCCCGCCACTGTGGGGAACTGTGCGACGTGGCCGGTGCCAGTCCCGTGACGCTGCGCCACCTACTCTGGTACGGCTAACACGCCGAGCCCTCGAAGGGGGGCCGGCCACACCCTCAATTTGCTTTCTTGTGACTTTGCAGGGTTAGGTTGAGGTGTTAGGCCGGCGGGGCGCCATCCCTGACACTGTTAACGGCACGGCAGCCGCCCCCGCACGTACGAACCCACGCCGGACGCTGTGGCAACAGCTCCGGCGCTGTGGAGCGTGCAGGAACGGGACGCCGCATTACCTGCCACTGTGCCCCGTACAGACTGACGTCAGCAACTCCCTCGAACCCGCCTGAAGACATAACGGCCGTCCGCTGTGCTCCTACCCTCGAAGCTGCCACTGTTCGGGTACAAGATACGCCATGATGGCCGGATCGCGGCAAGGACTGTCCAGACGGCCGCCTACTCTATGACATAGCACACCACACTTCCCCACGTAGCTAAATAGCGCGGCATACATGTGATTCGCTCTCTCCTTGGCCTATAAAAGGAAGACGAACTCCCCCACCGCAGGGGACGACACGGAACAACACAAGACAGAGAAGACAAGTTAGGACGCAACACATCGCGCACTCGCTCTCCAATTCTCCCACAATATCTTCAGCCACTCCACCAGGGACTTGGAAGCCACGCTTCCTCTCCCGCCTTGCTTGTAGCAGCCCCACTACAGGCACCCTCGGTGCTGAGCAATATAGTGCCTTGAGCACACCACTGCTGGACGTACGGCCCCTCGGCCGGAACCAGGATAAAACTCTGTGTCTCTGATTGCTTAGCATCGACCATTGAGGGATTGACCTTGGCGCCTATCACTGGTTAGTGTCGGGACCACATTCCGCACTGACACTCAGCTCATCATTCTCATCGTGCAAACGATCAACATAATGTGCAAGTTCCAAATTTTTCAAAGCATGCATTTCACAGGTAGAGCATGATGTAGGCATGGGTTCTTTCAGCTTAGCCTCAAGAGAACTAGTGTAAGCATGCATCTCATCAATCTTAGCATGCAAAACAGGGCAAGAAGTGCAAGCACCTAGCAAAGCAGTCTATACTTAAGCTCGACCACTTCAACCCTAAGCACATCTAGTTCCTCACACTTGGAGGCATGCTTCTCCTTAAACAAAGCAAGATCAGCAAGAAATATGGAGCAATCAGCACAATCAACCTCATCCGAAACAACAGGGCTAGCCTTAAGCGAATCAATCTCAAGCTTGCTATCAAGCACCTGTGTCTCTAGCTCAGCCACTCTAGTCCTAGCATCCTCGAGTGGAGCCCTAAGCTCTTTTCTCATTTTCTTGGCCTCTCTAAGCATGTCATCACGGTTATCAAGCAAAGAGCCAAGCCTCTCATTCTCCTGGCGCAAGAAGGGAAGTTCATCACGAACCTCGTCGTTGGAATCGGAGTCCGAGTTGCTCTATGTGCTCTTCTTGCTGCCGGAGCTTAGCGCCATGGTGCAGAAGCCATCTCTCGCGAAGCAGCTCAGCCCGCTCAGGTTCTTGGACGACTTCTTGCTCTTGCGACGATCGCCTTCATCCTCACTGCTGCACGAGCTCGAGGTGGAGTACGCAGAACTGGAGTCGATGTCGCTCGCTCCAACCATCGCTCGGGCCTTGCCTCGTCTCTCCTTCTTTCTCGATCGTCGCTCGTCCTTGTACTTGTTCTTGTGCTTGCTCTTGTGGTCGCGCCTCGACCGGTACTTGCCATCCATCCTCGACTTGTGCTTGTAGCCGTCCTTGTTCTCGACCTTCTTCGGGCAGTCAGCGACGAAGTGTCCCGGCTTGCCGCACTGGAAGCATGTCCTCGTGTGCCTCCTCATGTTCACTCGGTTCTCGTGCAGCCTCTCGAATCGCCTCGTCAGGAGCGCCAGCTCGTCCTCTCCAAGCATGTCGAACTCCTCATCTGCATAGACAACAAAGAGGAAAAAGAGAACATCCTGGTGGATGGGTTAGTGTTAGCCTTTCCTTTCGAACCACCAACGAGGGCAAGACTATGGGAATCAGTCGGTCCCTCGAGCTTGGCAGTCACGCCCCTATCCACCTCAGCCGACTTGAGCTTCGAGAACAACTCATTCACCGTCAGAGTGTCATACTTCTCCGACTCCACAATGGCCTCGAACTTTCCACCCCAAATCGTACGATCCAAAGAGTGTAAGAGCTTGACCGCTCTATCATGATCATCGTACGGGAGCACGTCCACATTGGCCCTCATGTTGTTCACAACCACCGTGAACCTCTGAAACAAGGCATCGATGGACTCACCGGGGAGATGAGTGAAGTTCTCATACTCTCTCCGTAGGTCGCATACATCCGTGCCTCGAACACGGGCATTCCCAACATGAGCCTCCTTCAGCACTGTCCAAATTCTACAAGCCAAGTGCTCGGTGTGCACCCGATCGAACTCAGGCTGACACAAAGCACGAAACAAGTAGTCGACCCCCTTATTGTTGGCGTCTAATCTGTCCCTCGATCCTGGAGCGAGGAAGTCCATCGACTGGACATAGCCTGTGTCCACCATGACATCCCAAAGGATCTGATCCTTTCCGTGGAGAAACGCACCCATCCGCTTACTCCACATCTGGTAGTTCTTGCCATCGAAGTGTGGGGGACCCGAACCCCATTCCTGGTACGCCATCCTTGGATCTTAGACTGGTTAGAGTCAATAAAGACCCGAACCAGCTCTGATACCTCACTTCTATGTGCTTGGTTTCGGAATGGAGCACTGGGTTCTTTGCAACGCTTATGGCACTGGTGCTATCACATTGAAGTGGGACATGGGTATACTCCTCACCAAAGTCACTCATGGTGTATGAAATCCAAAGGAGCTGAGAGCAACAACTAGCAGCGGCAACATACTCGGCCTCGGTAGTGGATTGAGCAACACTAGATTGTTTGCGGGAAGACCAAGACACCAAAGAAGAACCCAAAAACTGGCAAGTCCCAGAAGTGGACTTCCTATCCAACCGACACCCGGCAAAATCCGCGTCTGAAAAACCATGAAGCTCTCAAGCTAGTCCTATGGAAAATAGGAAAGAAAATAGGAAAACAAATGAGCTAGGGTTCCAAGAGTTGGCTGCCATCCTCTCACCTCTTGGGTTATATGGAGGCAACCGAAAGTTTAAAATGCCCTTTCCTAATAACTAGGGATCCAAGCCCCTCAAGGGCGGATTTGGAAGTCTTCATGTCTTCACCATCGGACGGATGCCCGGCGACCGCACCCTGCGTAGCCTCGATGCAAGCCATGCGATCCCGATGTGTGTCCTGCGCTTCGAAGATTCCGGACTGCGTCGTCGCACACCGGTCAGACCGGTACCCACTGGTCAGACCGGTCAGACCCACCGGTCAGACCGGTCTAGCACTGCTGCAGCATCGTCTTCGGTTCTTCGGTCTTGGCATTGTGGATCAACCAAGGAACCCAGTGGTTTTCTGGTGTACCACCGGAAACCCCGCGAACTCGATGTAGCCTCCGCCAATCTCCACTCATGACTCGGCTCCCACGTAGTCCCGGCTCGACCTTGGTTTTGAGGCTCAACCAAGAAACCGTCCATGACTTCATCTTGCTGTTCATGCCACCATGCGACCCGCACTTGACCCCGCTGGCCACCGGGTCCCTCGAACGAAGCCTAATTGTCTTCTCCACACCTTGAGGCCTCACCGGCGATGACCTTTCGTGCTTGTTCTTCACCTGCACCAACACCAGTCAAGCCACAACCTACACCTGTAATACTTAGCCAAGAATCAGTCCACACAATGTTGTCAATCACTCATCACACAAGGAAGCGACCATCCACCGGTCCTCAAACCACACATGGTCCTCAAGGGCTCGCTGAGACGATCGTATAGACAGCTAAAATGCTAAAAACGGAGCCATAATGGTAAAGATACCCTAAAAACAAGGTACATGGACTAATCTGCGAAGAACTAAACTTTCCAGGGACCTAACAGCAAGAAAACAGGGGCTCCAAACTAATTATGCTTAAAACAGAAGGTTTAAATCATAAAATGGCTCGAATGGACCTCACGTATAAGGATTTAATTAAAACAGGTGCTTAAACGTAAAATACAGGACTGCATTGCAAGGATCTTTCATAGTGGGAGGACCGGCTTGCAAAATTAAAGAAACCAAGGGGCTCTTTAGCAAAACCTGCCCGGTTGACCAGTACGTGGCTAGGTTTGACCCGTGGCCGGTTGAATCCGGGCCGCCCACGCCCGATCCAATGGCGGGCCACGCGTGCATGCGGTTGGCGGCGTGTGGCGGCGCGCAGCGGCGAGGGTCGCCGGCGTTGGCCGAAAACGAGTTCCCGATCACGGCACCTACACGTAGCTGGGGCGATGGAAAAGCTAAAGATGTGCTTGCACGGGTGGTTTAGGTGGCGGTCGAGGCAAGGCATCCATGGGGCGGACGGCCGGCGGCCGACGAGCGGCGGCGGTACGTGCGGCTCGAGAAAAACAGAGAGGGGCTAGGGGTTTGCTTGCTCACCACACGTAGAAGAGTTGGCAGAAGGGAGAGAGCAGCGGGGAGGCGATGATGGCGGAGATCGACGCCGGCGGCCGGACTTTGAGGGTAGCGGTGGCGAGCTCGGTTGAGGATGCAAGAAACCCTGTGAATAAGAATTGATGCCCGATTAAGCTTTGGGTGCGAAGAAAAAGTAAGATAGAAAGGTTACGGAGGCTTCACCGACGGTGAGGGAGCTCGGGCGGCGGCAATGTCGCGGCGGTCGGTGCTCCAATCGGTTGCAAGGTGCGTGCGAGGGCGAGGGAGGCGTGGTAGCTCGAGTATGCGCGAAGGGGGTGCGGCAGGTGTCCTAGGGGTGCTTATATATGCTCGGGAGGTGAGGGGAAGCGGCTCCCGACGGCCATGGCCATGATTGGCCATTCGGCCTTGATTGAAAATCAAGAAGGGGGTGTTAAGGAGGGGAAAGTGCCGAATGATGGCGGGAGAGTGAAGACCGAACATCATTGCGGCTTGAACGAGTGATTTGAAGGCGGGAGAGCGCGGGACCCGGCCAGTAACGGCCGGCGGCCATGAATGGGCGTGGTTTGACCCTCGGGCTGGAGGTAGGGGAAAAACATAATGCCTGGGCCCCACCTACTATCGACCGCGCGCAGAAGAAGAAGGGAGAGGGATGGTTGGGCCAGCGGGGGAGCGAGCTGGGCCGCGTGGGCCGACGGCGCGTGCAAGCGTGGGATAAAGGAGGCCGGCGGCCTGCTTTGCTTCGTGCCGAGAAAAAGAAAAGGAAAAAGAAGAAATGGGCCGAGGGGAGTTGGGCCACCTAGACTGA
This sequence comes from Cenchrus americanus, assembly GCA_947561735.1. Classification (NCBI taxonomy): domain Eukaryota; kingdom Viridiplantae; phylum Streptophyta; class Magnoliopsida; order Poales; family Poaceae; genus Cenchrus; species Cenchrus americanus. Next base: position 173,555,288 of record OX387242.1, on the reverse strand, counting down.
AAGGGAGAAAGGGAGAGGGGAGAAGGAGTGAAGGTTTTTTCTTTTAAAATTCTTTTCAAAATCATTTTTTAAAACTTTTCAAACTTCACTCAAATAATAAAACCATGCATTGGAATCATGATGCACAAGCACTTATTATTTCTAACATTATTGAAATGATATTTAAATATTTTAAAGGCCAATTTATTTAATAATTTAATTGTGTCCTTAGAAAAAATTAAATGTAATTACTTGTTGCTTATATTAATTTAGTGATAGAATTGTTGGGGCGTTACATTATCCTTGATGTCCCTACATTATGGTTTAACTCTCATGATCATTAGCTTTGAAAGGTAAACAACCATTAGAGGAAGTTTTTAGATGGTGAGATCAAGACAGCCCACGGGGGTGTTAATCCCTGTGGTTTAGTCGTTCGGCGAGGTGGAATCTAAGGCTAAGAACTCGAAGGTTGCACATGAGCACATGGAACATAGAGAACACGACAAGTTTAAACTGGTTCGGGCCTCCGGAGAGTAAAACGCTACGTCCAGTTGTCGGTGTAGATTGCTTGAGGATTGAGTATGTTACAAGGGGTCACCTCGCCCACCTTATATTGGCCAGCAGATGAGGTCGGTTCCTAGACTCCGTGTTGGTTACAACCAGGAGACCTAAGTCTAGTTGATTACATCATTTGCCATATCCTGTCGATCTGCTTTGGTCGAAATCCACCGAGGTCTTGTCTTGTACGCCATGTCTTGAGGTCATTCTGGATTAGGTCGTCGGGGAATCTTCTAGAAGGTCTTCAGGAGGTCGTGTGGGCCGCCAACTAGGTCAGTTGGGCCCACTGACAGGTCGACGGGTCTTCTGGTAGGCCGGACCCACTTGTCGGGGACGGCCGTGAGCCTGGTCGATGGGGACCCAGGGGTACCCATGTCTCACAATCCCCCGAGCGAGGTGTAGGCGCAGCGACCTTAGAAAGTTCATGACGAGGTCGTAGGGCTATCGACAGGTCGAATAGCACGCACGTCGGTCCAAAAAAGAAAAGAACAAATCGACTTAGCAGCTAACCTGTTCGTAGTTTTGCCGAACGAAGAGAGGTCGAGTGACGACCTATAGGAAGCTGACTTCCAATAGATCGAAACGATGATGAATGAATTTAGAGGGCATCAAGGATGCACTCACAGAGTAGTGTCCGAGCATCGTGGCAGGCAGGATGGCCGGTATGATGATCCAAAAAAGAAAAAAGAAGGTTGAGTAACGACGTAATGAGAAACAGATTTCCCAACAGGTCGGTACGACAAAGAAAACAAGAGGGCGTCGGAGATGTACTCGTAGAGTAGTCCCCGAGCATTTGTCACACCTGATTTTCCGAAGGAAACCAAGTGCAAACCTATATGCATGCCAGGATCAAGTTTCATGCATATAGTGACATATAAGTGAATACAGAAACAGTATCACGTAAGAAAAATAAAGATTATCAGAGATTTACGCTTAATCTTGGAAATGAAGGCTCCAACATCACATGCAGTCGACTAGTAGTTGCATACGCCTAGCACCAGCACATCTTCATAGCAGCTTCCTCTTTCTGAGCAACATATATATAGCAAAGGTGAGCACTTGTCGTACTCAGCAAGTGTGGAAAAAGATATGAATGCAAAGGCTTTATAGTGGACTGGGCTATACGCATTTAAGCAATTTAGTTGGTCAAGTTATATTAGCACCTGATTACTAATAAAGTATATGTTTATACCAATCCCACAATTATCATAAAGAGATAGATAAGATAAACCATAAGCATATGGCAAGCATAACCATAGAACACGATTTGAGTCCATCTTCAAGTTCAATTATCATGTGAGGGTCCAGGCCGCCCGTGACCGTGGGCACGGCTAACTAGTCAGTTTTACACTCTGCAGAGGTGGTACATCTTTACCCACAAGTCGCGTAAAAACTCCGAAGAGCTTTAGACCCAACCACGCGATGCTGATCAGGCATCATACCACACTGCCGAGGTGTGATTGCATAGGGACGCTACAAGGCCGTTACAAAGATCCCCAGATGTAGGCTGCCCGCTAGGTTACCTGATCAGTGCAGCATATAAAGCTCTCGGATGAGTACCGTGTCTTAGCCAAGCCCACACCTACGCTCGAGCAGGTCCATACGCCATCTACTATCAGCCCCTAACCCTTATCAGGTAAAGCATACCTAACAACTAGTTCTCTAATTAATAAGCCAAGACAGAGCCATATGTCTTGTGGTTGTACTGTTTTCCTGAGTGGTTCTCCATGTTCCGATTAATCATATGATCTTGTATTGACCAGAGATATATAGCATCAAAGTAAAGCATGTTCATCATTGTTGTTCATTAGAACCACCATATCCCAAGGTATAGCAACTAAGCATAACTACCCAACATAAAGATAAACCCGTTTGATCAAGGCACAGGATAAATAACACTAGTCAAACCTTAAACTTGGGTCCCATCATATTAATGCAAGCATATGCAATGAGTGATTAAACATAATTCTTAGGACAAAAGATCAAGAACACACTTGCCTTTAACCAAGGTAGTTGCTCAGAATCTTCAACTTCAAGCTCTTCCAAACTTCTCGAACGACATTCACTCTACTCGCATCAATCATCGGGTGCAAACATACATAAAGCAAACAAACAAGCATACTAAGAACGAAGCACCAATAAAAAAAACTTTAAAAGAACGCACTAAAGGATAGGCTCGATTAGATGGATCACTAAAGAACACAAAGTGTGCTTGGAAGGGAAACGCTTGGTTAACTTTAAGGAGATGGTTGTGGAAGATTGAGCAAGGACCGGAAAGATCACACTTAGAGAGAGCTGAGAAAAGAACGTCTAACGAACGTTTTGCATATATGAGAGAGCAAGCTATGAGCTAGGTTAATTTTAATTAACAAAACAAATATAAAGGATATTTCAGAAATAAAATACCCTATGTTACCTACAATATTAAACTTTATTTACGAAACCGGTGTAAAGAACTAGTCAAGTTTTATTAATAAAGATTCATATATTGACTAAACCGGTTAAACATTTAGTTCAGAAAAACTAAACTATATGAAAACTCTAAATGAAACTTTGTAATTAGAGTAGATCATTTTATTATTAAAAAACATTATGGAACTGACATTAATCATATTAACATTTGTTATAAAAGCCGGTGTAAAAGACTAATCAAATTTTCATTAGAAAAGATTAATTAACTATTAAACAAATTAACATTTGGTTTACGAAAACCGAGACAAGGATCTATAATTAACTTTTATGTATAAAAACATGTGATAGAAACATTAATCAAATTAAATTTGCTTATAAAAACGATGTATAGATCTATATTACTTTTATTTATAAAATGCATGTGTAACTAGACATTAATCAAATTAATATTAATTTTATTCTTAGAAAACAAAACATGGTGAAAACACACCACTAATGCGTGCTTACATTATTATGAACCTAAAGCAACTTGAATGAATTAAAACAGAGCTAAAACATAAAAGATATGGGGAAAACAAGATGAAAAGGACCTGTTCGCGATTAACTATAGATTTCAGGGAGTAGCTGAAAAGATTCCGAGACACAGTAAACAGTGCTCGTGAAAAGGATAAAACTCGGGGTTAGATTTGTAAAAGAGCTTGGGATTGATCTGGTTGGAAGCATCTAACAGATCTAGCGAGTTTTCTGCAAGATTTGCATGACACAAGAAAAGACAAAACATTACAGGATACTCTAGGGGCTAATCCGCAAATCTGCCAGGACCTTCTTCCTCCTCTGTCCAGGGCGAACAGGGAGGGGGCGGCGGCCGATCCGGCCGAATCACCTGCGCTCCGGCGACCAAGGAGTTCGAGCGTGATGCAAAATTGGAAAAGGAGCTCGAGAGGAAAAAGATGGTGGGCTTACTGTCGGAGGAGAGGAGCGGGAGCGGCCCAATCTTGGCCGGCGGCGGCGCTCGAGTTGACTGGTGGCGAGGTCCGGCAGCGGCGCAAACAGGGCAAGGCACGGGTGGCGGAGGCAAGGCAGGGGCTAGGGCACGCGGGAGCTCGGGCGCGCGGCCTTAAATAGGCGCGAACGCCGAGGAATCCCGGCGCGCACGCTTAGGGGTCCCGGCACGGCGGCCCTACGCACCGTCGCCTAGCGGCCGGCCCGGATGGGCCCCGCGCGGGCGCGGGTGGGCCGGAGCAGGTCGGGCCTTCGGGCTCGGCCCATTCCAGTAGTATAGGTTTTCTTTTTTTTTGAATTTATTTTTAATGCTAGAAACAATTCTGGAAAATGTAGAAATTGTTTTAAAGGCATGAAAAATACTCAAAAAATCACAAAAATTTCAGGAAAATTCCTAGAGATAGATTAAGACATGAACAATCCAAATAAAACATTTGGAGATCATGAAAAATATTTTAGGGCCTTATAATAAATAGAAATAGCTCTAGGAAAATTGAGAATAAATTCCAGAAAAGTCCGAAAAATTCTCAGAAGGGTTTGGACAGCACCTAAGCGCATTTTAAACCTTTTACACTCAAGAAGCACCAAGATGCATCGGCATGAATGCAACGCTCACATCGAACCAATTTATTTTTATTCAGAAAAACAAACAAGGGGTTTTCCTATACTATATTTCTTGTAAAGGAAAATAAATGTTGGAATTTTTTTAAAATTATGAGAAAATCGTTATTTAATTATTCTTTCTATTCACATCCTGAAATTGGAAATTTCTGGGTGTGACAGCATTGAAGCAGGCGGCATGGCTGGTTTGATGCTCAAAAAAGAGAAGAAAACTGAGTCATGGTCTTGATCGAACGAAGTGTAGAAACACCTAGATCTCCTAGCATAGCTGCGAGGAGTCTGGCAGGGCCGACCTCTAGGTGGCCTTGTAGGCGTGCTGACCTCAAAGAGGCCTTAAGTCGACGATGTCTGGTATCCGAGGATACCCAGCATGATCTTTGAAAGGTGCGACACATGAAGAGGTGTTCTATAGTGGTCGAAGTGGATGACAGTGAAGCTGGCAAAGAAATGTTGATCTTGAACGTATGGAGTGTAGAGACACCCAGATATCTTGCTTGGCTGCAAAGAGTCTGGCAGAGCCACTCGAGGCATGCCGACCCCAAGGAGGTCTCAAAAGCATAAACGCCCAAGGACCCGGAGATGCCTGGCAGGGCCACTAGGCATGCACCCCACAGGGAGGCCTTCATTCCTCACGTAAAATCTTGGGTGCCTTTTTCCCCAGGCTGGTAGGGCTAGAAGAGCGCACCAACCTCGGAAGGTCACGCATCCGGGGCACCCACTTGGTTAGTAGAGCCATAGACGTACCAAGGTATTGTAAGACCTAGGTGCTGAGGCACGCCAACCTCAAGGAGGTCATTTTGGTGTCCAGACGACCAACATAGCTACTAACCATCCAGCAAAGCCATGGCACTAAGGTATTGCTGACCTTAGCAATAGGCACACCGACCACGGGGGCCCGACGAAATCGTAGATCTCCATTATGTTTCTGATCTCTAGGCGCCCAGACGGGTCAGGCAGAGCAGCGAGACACGCCTACCCCGGAAGGTCTTTAATCTAACCTATGACCATTCTGCTCAAGAAACAGAAATATAGGCTGATTGGAATAGATTCATTTACGTGTAGAGCCATAGCGGGTGTGTGGGACCGAAACTGTGAACCAAAGAGGGGGGAGTGAATGGGAGCCGGTAAAAATTCTTCTCGAAGGAGATAGAGACTCCAACAAGATGAATACAACTTCCAACACACGTCTCCGACTAAACTACCCAAGTTGGTCAAGACCACATAGCCACTGGAGTGCTACTGATCCTAGGAACCAACAAATAACCTTTAGAGCCAAAAACACACCAACACGCACAACGGAGACTTGCACGGCTTGCTGCCTGTGCTACATCGGTCAGACCGATGGCCTACGCCGGTCAGACCGGTGACACCAATCAGACTAGTGGACAGAGCCGGTCAGGACGGTGGCTACAGCAGCCGCACAACAAATGTTCCAGAGAGCCTCAATGACTTCTCTAGGCCCTGGAACAACAACACCTCCAAAACACAAGCAGCAAAGGATAAGAACCCTTCACAAAACCAAGCAAAACACCTCCAAACTAGACAAGAACTGGCCAGCACCAACACGACCCAAAGACACATGAGTACAGCAAAACACCAGAGACAAATCCCACAGAGGGCTCACACCAGTCAGACCGGTCAAGAGCACTGGTCAAACCGATGGTGCCTGGGCAGCTCGGGACGAACAGAACCCACGGGTCAATTCCTCTAAATCCAACTCTCGATCTCCCAATTCGCTCCATGGATTTGAAAAAGACTTTGGGGACAGTAGGAACACCTCATGGGCACTCCTTAGCCAAGTTATGGTCCACCAAAACTTGTTAATCAAGAGGAATCGAAGGATTTCTGCCAAGAACACCACAAACGCTAGGACAACGAAAACCCCAAAATCGAGCCCCTTTTCTCACGGATTAGGGAAGGGGATCAAAGGGAAAAAACCACGAAGGGTTCATGCATCCCCCAACAAATCCCCAAGAGAACGTCCTCGAAACCTCTCCAAGAAAATCGCCAAGAAAAGGCTCTGAAAATCACCAAAAAGGAAAACCGGGAAGAACTCAAACAAGTCTTGAGGAACCATGCCGAATCATCTATACATACCATGAAGGTTCATACAAGGTCTAGCTTTCGCCCGATCATCCTACCTTCTCACAAGATCTCACCATGAAGCTCTCAAGCTAGTCCTAGAAATTCCAAGGGAAAAGGGAGAGGAAAATAGCAAAACAAAATGAGCTAGGGTTCCCAGAGATGGCTGCCATCCTCTCACCACATGGGTTATATGGAGGAAACCGAAAGTCTAAAATACCCTTACTAGGTAACTAGGGATACATGCCCCTAAAGGGCGAATTCGGGTGTCTCTGTCATCACTCCATCGGACGGATGCCCAGCGACCGCAAACTTCCTTAGCCTCGACGCAAGCCTTGCGATCCCGACGCGTGTCCTCTACTTTGAAGTCTCCGGACTGCGTCGTCGCACACCGGTCAGACAGGTGCTCCTCACCGGTCAGATCGATCAGACCCACCAGTCAGACCGGTCTGGAGCTGCTGCACCTCCATCTTCGGTTCTTCGGTCTTGGCTTTGTGGATCAATCGAGGAACCCAATGGTTTTCTGGTCAACCAACGCAAATCCCGCGAACTCGGTGTAGCCTCCGCCAATCGTCACTCATGACTCGGCTCCCACGTAGTCCCGACTCGACCTTGGTTTTGAGGCTCAACCAAGAAACCATCCATGACTTTATCTTGCCGTTCTTGCCACCATGCGGCACGCACTTGACTCCGCTGGCCACCGGGTCCCTCGAACGAAGCCTACTTGTCTTCTCCCCATTAGAGGCCTCACTAGCAATGACCTTTCGCGCTTGTTCTTCACCTGCACCAACACCAGTCAAGCCGCAACCTGCACCTGCAATACTTAGCCAAGAATCAGTCCACACAAAGTTGTCAATATGAAAACAGGGCAGCTGCATCAGCTCAGCTCTGACCGGTCGACACCACTGGTCAGACCGGTGCGCAACAAGTGAACAGGACCAACACTCTAACCGGTCAGACCGGTGACCTCAACCGGTCAGACCGGTGCACCAGAGCGCAGAAATGGCTCGAAACCACCTGAAAACCTTCTAAATGTATTTCGTATCCCAAAACAAGCTCAAACTTTTCCCCCTTGTTGACAATGCATGAATCAAGCCCAAAATGCAAAAAAATGCAACCTAGAGCTTCTCAACTAGACAAAATTCAACATAGGATGTTACACATGTCCAAATGAGCAAGTTAGATACTCTATAGCTTCATAAAGACATCAACTACATGATCACCAAGTTTCACAACCATTGGACGAAGCTAAGGTGGAATTGAGCAATTTTGCGAAAAATTTACCCTCCCATGAGCAAAGTCCTAAACATGAGCAAAACATGTCAAAATGGCAAAACCACACAAACTTCATGCTAGGATAACTATTCTAACCATAAGACCATCACAAACACCCCCAAGCACCTCATGTTATGTCAAAGCCACCGAGCCATGTGCCCACTTCTATATATGAGACTTCTCATTGGTAGGCATCATGCAACGGTTTAGCACCCAAAGCAAATTAAATTAGCGCATTTGACATGGAAGCATATTTTCCAAGAAATTTATATTTCATTTTCAGATTCATATTTAGTACATGAAATGTCTTTGCGACAAAAAGGAAGTTATGCCCCTCCACAAGATAAAGCATGAGGGCTAAACATTCATGATGGCAAATGAGCCTTTGGCCCCATATGATCAAAATAAGTTATCCAACCACAAATTAAGCATAGCCAATGAATATGGGAGATGCTATTCTTAACCAATGTATAAATATCATTCCATGGTGGACAATGTATCCTATACATCATGTTACATATGCCATGCCAAATGCAAGAAATGCACAAAGGAAAGCTATATATATACTACAAAGGAGCTCCCACACACCAACTCAAGAAATCAAACACACACCAAGCCCCCCCCCCGCAAACGAATGAAAGTTGCTTGATCTAGGGGTTTGGTGAAAATATCGGCTAGTTGGTCATGTGTGGGTACATGGATCAAAGCTATCTTCCCTTTCTCTATGTTGTCTCTCAGAAAATGATATCTCACTTCTATGTGCTTGGGTTTGGAATGAAGCACTAGGTTCTTTGCAACACTTATGGCACTGATGCTGCCACATTGAAGTGGAACATGGGTATACTTCTCACCAAAGTAACTCATGGTGTATGTGATCCAAAGGAGCTGAGAGCAACAACTAGCTGCTACAACGTACTCTGCCTCAGTAGTGGATTGAGCAACACTCGACTGTTTGCGGGAAGACCAAGACACCATGGAAGATCCCAAAAATTTTCAAGTCCCAGAAGTGGACTTCCTATCCAACCGACACCCAGCAAAATCCGCGTCTAAAAAACATTGAAGAGCCAAAGAAGAAGACGCGAAGTACCAAAGGCTGAAGTCGGGAGTGTGACGCAAGTACCTGAATATGCGCTTGACCGCTTGCCGATGCGAAGTCCTTGGAGATGCTTGAAAACAAGCGCACAAACATACTGAGAATAGGATGTCCGGCCTCGTCGCCGTCAAGTAGAGGAGTGACCCGATCAAGCCCCGGTAGTCCTTCAGGTCCACGTGTTCACCTTCCTCATCCACATCAAGAGCTGTAGTCGTACTCATAGGCATCACCATGGCCTTGGTATCCTCCATCTTGAACTTCCTCATAATATCCTTGGTGTACTTAGTGAAGGACCGATTAGGTGACCAGAGAGGGGGAGGGAGTGAATGGGAGCCGATAAAAATTCTTCTCGAGGGAGATTGAAACTCCGACAAGATGAACTCGCTCGGTCGGACCCCCAAAATCACACACTCCGCACTTCTACCTTCCGTTTGCCAAAACCACGTAGCCACTGGAGTGCTACTGGTCCTAGGAACAAACTCCACCAGCAACTTCAACACACACGCACCCACGACAGCGGAAACAACTCGAAAGCCGGCCGTCCAGAGGGGGCGGTTAGACCGGGTATAGGGGGCGGTTAGACCGCCTCCACCAGGCAACCAAGAAATCCTCCAAAACACCTCTTTCGAGCACCAAAATGCACCACGGTTTCACCAACAAAGATCTCTGGTCAAGGCCGTGCTAGCTACCAGAAAATCTTGGCGAAAACCAAAACTCCACCCAGGGCCTAGGGGCGGTTAGACCGGCTACCAGGGGCGGTCTAACCTCCTGTACCCAGCAACGAACTCCAAACAAGACTCCTAGCAAATGGCACGAGAACGACCCGAAATTTCACCCAGAAGCTCCTCTGATCAAGGCGAACAAACTCAGAGAGGAAAATCCGGCGAAACAAAACTTTGACCTGGAAAAGCCCAGGGCGGTTAGACCGCCTCTCCTAGAAAAACAGCCCGCGGGTCAAACCCTAACTTCCTCGCGCCCGATCTCCCGAATCACTCCACGGATTGCAGCGAAACTTCGGGAATAGCTGGGTTACCTCCTGGGCAACCTCTACCTCAAAGGAATCGATCCGAGTCGCTCACAGTCAAGAGGAATCGAAGAAATCGCCTCTCTAGGTCAAGAACTCGCCCAACTCGAAAAACCACCAAATCGAGTCCGATTCAAGAGAGATTTGGGGGCAAAGTCACCAGCCAAAGAGGCACAAGAACCTCATACGTGACACCCACCAAAAACCCCAAGAAATCGTTCTCAAACACCGCCAACAAAGATCTCCGAAAATCAACACAAAAGAGGACGGGAAAACCACCTTGAGGAACAACGCCGAACCATCTATACATACCATGAAAAGTTCGTACAAGGTCTAGCTTGCCACCCAAACATCCATCCCTCTCTCTAGATCTCACATGAAGCTCTCAAGCTAGTCTTAGGAAAAACTAGGGAAAATGGAGAACGAAAATGGAAAAACAAATGAGCTAGGGTTCCAAGAGTTGGCTGCCATCCATCCACTCAATGAGTATATATGGAGGTACCCAAAAGACTAAACTACCCTCACCTAATAACAAGGGATACAAGCCCCTCAAGGGCGGATTTGGAAGTCTTCAGAATTTCTTCATCGGACGAATGCCCGGCGACCGCAACCTGCTTAGCCTCGATGCAAGCATTGCGATCCTGATGCGTGTCCTCCGCTTCGAAGCATCTCGGCGCCTGCGGCCTGGGCGGTCAGACCGCCCCCCTGGGCGGTTAGACCGGCCAGGGCAATCTGACCGGCCCCAGGCGGTCTGACCGCCCCTCCTGGGCGGTTGAACCGGCCTGGGTGGCCGCACCCCTCGTCGAGTCTTCGGCCTTGGTTTTGTGGCTCAACCGAGTAACCCAGTGGTTTTATGGTGGACCACTACAAACCCCGCGAACTCGGAGTAGCCTCCGCCAATCTCCACTCATGACTCGGCTCCCACGTAGTCCCGGCTCGACCTTGGTTTTGAGGCTCTACCAAGAAACCGTCCACGACTTCATCTTTTTGTTCATGCCATCATGCGGCCCGCACTTGACCCCACTGGCCACCGGGTCCCTCGAACGAAGCCTACTTGTCTTCTCCACACCTGGAGGCCTCACCGGCAACGACCTTTCGCACTTATTCTTCACCTGCACCAACACGAGTCAAGCCGCAACCTGCACCTACAATAATTAGCCAAGAATCAGTCCACACAATGTTGTCAATCACTCATCACACAAGGAAGCGACCATCCACCGGTCCTGGAACCACACATGGTCCTCAATCTCCCCCTTGATGAGGGCATTGACAACACACTTGATTTGTAACCAAAGAGAAAAAGAAAAGAAAAGAAACTACTAAAAGAAAAACTCCAACAAGTGATCGAAAGCCAAAGAAAGGCAAAGAGCAAGATCACTTGAAGAAGAACAAGTCTCGGACCCCTTAGGCAAGGGCAACGACTCGAAACATCCGAGACAAAACCATGCTCAAACCAAGAGCGCAAACCACCGAACCAAAGCTCGAACACCACAAAGATCTCCTCCTGCACATATGTAAGCTCCCCCTGTGCCAAAGCACACTCCCCCTGAACCAATGCAGCAATGCAACATGGGAAAGCAACAAAGAGCAAAAAAATGCTCACTCTGCCTAGGGCGGTTAGACCGCCCACCACACAACTGACCGCCTGGGTGGCGGTTAGACCGTCCCATGTGACCGACCCTGCACCAAACTGCTCAAAATTTGCTCAAACCAATTGGAACACCTTCCAAACACTCCCAGGTGCCCAAAGCATGCACAAACTTCTCCCCCTTGTTGACAATGCATGAATCAAGGCAAAATGCGAAAAGTTTCAACACATAGCTTCTCAAATATACAAAATTCATCACAAGGAGCTACACAAGTCCAAATAAGCAAATTAGATACTCTACAGGTTCGTAATGATCTTAACTACATGATCACCAAGTTTCACAACCAATGGACAAGGCTAAGAAGGATTTGAGTAATTTTGCAAAAAGTTACTCTCTCACAAGCAAAAACCTAAACATGAGCAAAACATATCAAAATGGCAAAGCCACTCAAACTTCATGCTAGGACAGCCATTCTAACCATAAGACCATCACAAACACCCACAAGCACCTCATGTCATGTCAAAGCCACCGAGCCATGTGCCTACTTCTATGTATGAGACTTCTCATTGGTAGGCATCATGCAACGGTTTAGCACCCAAAGCAAATTAAATTCAGCACATATGACATGGGAGCACATTTCCAAGCATTTCTCATTTCATTTTCAGATTTGTAAATGGTACATGAAATGTCTTTGCGACAAAAAGGAACTTATGCTCCTCCACAAGATAAAACAAGAGGGCTAACCATTCATGATGGCACATGAGCCTTTGGCCCCATATGATCAATAAACTAGCCATCCAACCACAAATTAAGCATAACCAAGCCACTAAAACATGTCAAGAGCATATAAAGGCATTTACACATGAGAGAGCATACATGTGACATTTTTCAAAAGCATAGCTATCAACCATGGATTATTCATCAAGATCATCAAGAGCTAAGTCAAACTAACCATAGCATACCAAACAAGCTCACAAAGACATATATCTCATTCCATGGTGAACAATGTATATGAGAGAAGCTTTTCCTAACCAATGCATATGATACAAAATGCATGCAATCTAAGATACAAGGATGCCTATACATCATGTTACATATGCCATGCTAAATGCAAGAAATGCACAAAGGAAAGCTATACATATGCTACAAACCGGCTCCTCGAGGGGAGGCAAAACGGGCTCGACACCACCGGCAAAAGAGAGCTCCCACACACCCAACTCAAGAAATCAAACACACACCAAGTTCCCCCCGCAAACGAGTGAAAGTTGCTTGATCTAGGGGTTTGGTGAAAATATCGGCTAGTTGGTCATGTGTGGGTACATGGATCAAAGCTATCTTTCCTTTCTCTACGTTGTCTCTCAGAAAGTGGTACCTCACTTCTATGTGCATGGTTTTGGAATGGAGCATTGGGTTCTTTGCAACGCTTATGGCACTGGTGCTATCACATTGAAGTGGGACATGGGTATACTCCTCACCAAAATCACTCATGGTGTAGGTGATCCAAAGGAGCTGAGAGCAACAACTAGCAGCGGCAACATACTCGGCCTCGGTCGTGGATTGAGCAACACTCGACTGCTTGCGGGAAGACCAAGACACCAAAGAAGAACCCAAAAACTCGGCAAGTCCCGAAGTGGACTTCCTATCCAACCGACACCGGGCAAAATCCGCGTCTGAAAAACCATGAAGCGCCAAAGAAGAGGACGCGGAGTACCAAAGGCTGAAGTCGGGCGTGTGACGCAAGTACCTGAAAATTCGCTTCACTGCTTGCCGATGCGAAGTCCTCGGAGACGCTTGAAAACGAGCGCACAGACACACCGAGAACTGTAAGTCCGGCCTCGTCGCCGTCAAGTAGAGGAGTGACCCGATCATGCTTCAGTACTCCTTCTGGTCCACGTGTTCACCTTCCTCGTTCGCATCAAGAGCTGTAGTCGTACTCATCGGCGTCGTCATAGCCTTGGAGTCCTCCATCTTGAACTTCCTCACAATGTCCTTGGTGTACTTAGCCTGGTGCACAAATGTTCCTTCCTTTGATTGCTTGATTTGTAGCCCGAGGAAGAACTGCAACTCACCCATCATGCTCATCTCAAACTCCCTCGCTCATATCATCTCGCAAACCTTGCAACAAGAGAGTTAGACGAGCCACCAAAAACAATATCATCCGCGTACACCCGCACAATCGGGATATCTCGCCCCCGCCTCAAGAAAAAAAACAAGGTCTGATCGACCTTCCCCATCTCAAAACCTCTCTCAAACAAGAACCCTCTCAACCTGCCATACCAAGCTCTAGGCGCCTGCTTCAACCCATACAGTGCCTTCCTCAACTTGTACACCCGGTGGGGGTACTTCTCATTCTCAAACCCCGGAGGCTGCCTCACATACACTTCTTCCTCCAACACTCCATTCAGAAAAGCACTCTTCACATCCATTTGGTGCAACTTGAACCCTTTAGCCACGGAAAAAGCTAGAAGGATCCTAATCGCCTCCAAACGGGCTACGGGAGCAAAGGTCTCCTCGTAGTCGATCCCCTCCTTCTGACTGAACCCTTGAGCAACAAGTCTCCACTTGTTCCTCACAACCTCACCCTTCTCTCCCTCTTTGTTTTTCCACACCCACTTTGTACCAATCGTCTTACACCCTGGGGGAGGGTCAACCAACTCCCACACCTGATTCCTCTCAAAGTTCTCCAACTCTTCATGCATCGAGTTAACCCAATTGTGATCAGATAGTGCGTGTCCAATGTCTTTGGGCTCGAAAGAAGCAACAAACGCAGCATGAGCAAAGTGGGAATTGTTTCGAACCCTCGACCGTGTAGTGCGTTCATTCATGTCGCTGATGATCCTCGAAGCTGGGTGATCCACTTGAACTCGCCGGGGAGGTTCTCGCCTCGAAGCTACCTCCCCCTCAACATCAGCTTCTCCTCATTCTTGATTTGTCGTCGTAGGTGTAGCAGAGGGTCCATCCATCATCGTAGTCGAAGTAGTGGGTACATGTTCAGCCGGGGACACCGCACCGCCATCCTCATCATCACCATGTTCATGCTCCTCCTCCTGAAAGATCTCCTCGCCAAGCTCATCATCACCTGCACTCAAAGACAAGCTGACTACGTGGCTCTGTCTCGTCGAAGGTTACCTCGCATGTTTCCACGATTTGGTTAGTTTCAAGATTGAGCACACGATATGCTCTAGAATGAGATGCATAACCAAAGAAAATGCCATCGACAGACCTAGCCTCAAACTTATCCAACTTCCTGCCTTTCTTCAGAATGAAACACTTGCAACCAAAGACATGGAAGTGACTCACCTTGGGTGCGCGACCATGCATCAACTCATAGCATGTCTTCTTCTTGTGCACTCTGAGGTATATCCTGTTCGACACATAGCACACGGTATTCACCGCCTCAGCCCAATACCTTCTCGGAGTCCTATGCTCATCAAGCATTGTCCGAGCCATCTCGCACAAGGTCCTGTTCTTCCTTTCCACAACACCATTCTGGGGAGGCGTATACGGACTCGAAAATTGGTGCTCAAGACCCAAGTCATGGCAAAAGGTTTCAAAACGAGAGTTCCTGAATTCCGAGCCATTATCACTGCGGATAGCTCGTATGGCATCTCCGTGCCTCTCGTTCCTCAACCTCAAGACTAGATCTCGAACAAAACCAAACGTCTCCCCCTTATCCTCGAGAAAGAACACCCACGCATACCGAGAATAGTCGTCCACCACAACAAGGACATACCACTTCCTACCCGCAGATCGCACACGAGCCAAGCCAACAAGGTCCATATGGAGCAGCTCGCATGGACGCTCAGTCATCACATCGGTGAGAGGCGGGTGAGAAGAGGCCACCATCTTGGCATGCCTACATGGAGCACAAACCAACTCTTTCTCAAGCCTCAACCGTGGCAATCCTCGGACCAAATTGAGTTTACTCAAGCGTGATAAAAGGTCAATGCTCAAGTGACCCAACTTCCTATGCCACTTCCACAACTCACTCGAAGAACCAGCAAAGAAACAACGCTCCACACCCGAAGACTGAGAAAAATCAGCACGAAACACCTGACCCTCGGGAACGACCATACAAACAAAGTCCCCTCGAGAGTCCACAATCCGAGAACCACCTGGCCGAAACAACACCTCAAAGCCCTCATCCAACAACTGGGACACAGAAAGCAAATTGTACCCCAGCGATTGAACAAGAGCAACACGCCTCAGAGTGATCTTGTCACTCACTTTAATCTCACCTTCTGAAAGCACACGCCCACGCCCATTGTCCCCAAAGGTGATGTACCTCTTCGTCACCACCGGGACGAGACTTGAGAACTACCCCCTGTCTCCGGTCATATGCCTCGAGCAACCGGAGTCAATCAACCAAATGTTCTTCAAGTCTCCCACCTGAAATTCAAAAATAAGCACGTGAGCGAACAAACGACTCAAAGATCGGGGTTAGTACCAAAGGAGGAAAACCAAAGGTCGAGCCATTTGCTCGAAAGTGGGGTTAGCACCAACCAAAGCATCTCTCCTACCAAAACTACCTCCACGAACACCACCACGGTAACCACCCTGAGGGAACCACCCCTCTGCCTGGAGGAGGACCAAATCCACGCAAGAAAGCCGTGGAACGTCCTTCCTCTCCAACACAGAACCACGACTCCTCCAATCCCCGTATTGAGCACGAGGAGGAGAACGCCTAGCAAACTGACCACATGCACCCTTTCCAGCCCAACTACCAGAACCACAACCTCCAGAAACAACCCTCGCACCTGTACGAGCACGAAACCCAAACAGCTGTCTGTCCATGCCTGCACCGGTCGACGCGGTGCTCCACACCGTTCGACCGGTGTGACCCGGACAAGCACCACCTCCGCCTTCTCTTCTCTCCCCAAGCACGAACTGTCCTCACACTCGCCTTGCCCCTGGGCATCTGCATACGAGGCTTAAGTACACCATCAGAAGGGTGGTACTTGTCATTGTTAGCCCACTCCTTTGCCATTCTCTCCTCTCGCTTCCTCTTGAAGCAAAACTCCTCCTTATGGCCATCTCTCCCACAATAGCCACAATGGAACCTCACAAGCTTAGGCTTAGGCTTGAGATGTGGCTGCTCACTCGGTTTCTCTCCACTCAAACCCTCCACCGGTTTCTCACCATTTGCCTTCTCACTCTCCTTCCCAAAGAACACTTTCCCCGAAGTGCTCACAAACTTGATAGGCTTTTGTAGGTCATTTGTGGGTGTAGGAAACACGGGTGGAGCTGGGGTTGTGTCTAGTCGGTTCCTTAGATGGTTGGGTTTTGGAGGGAAATCATTTTTGTGGTGGGTTTTTGGTGGCTCCGGGATATTCTCTCCACTTCCCTCACCAACCTTGTTTGCCCCAAGTCCCTCACCATCCTGCCTCTTAAATGCGTCGATCATCATCCTCAACTGAGGCTCATGACCGGACAACCAACCCATCAACTTCCTCAAGTCATCATTCTCATCCTGCAAACGATCAACATAATGTGCAAGTTCCAAATTTTTCAAGGCATGCATTTCACTGGTAGAGCATGATGTAGACATGGGTTCCTTCAATTTAGCCTCAAGTGAACTAGTGTAGGCATGCATCTCATCAATCTTAGCATGCAAAACAGGGCAAGAATTGCCAGCACCTAGCAAGGCAGGTCTAGACTTAAGCTCAGCCACCTCAACCCTAAGCACATCTAGTTTCTCACACTTGGAGGCATGCTTCTCCTTAAACAAAGCAAGATCAACAAGGAATATGGAGCAATCAGCACAATCAACCTTATTTGAAACAACAGGGCTAGCCTTAAGGGAATCAATCTCAAGCTTGCTATCAAGCACCTGTGTCTCTAGCTCAGCCACTCTAGTCCTAGCATCCTCGAGTGAAGCCCTAAGCTCTTTTCTCATTTTCTTGGCCTCTCTAAGCATGTCATCACGGTTATCAAGCAAAGAGCCAAGCCTCTCATTTTCCTGGCGCAAGAAGGGAAGTTCATCACGCACCTCGTCGTCGGACTCAGAGTCTGAGTCGCTCTGTGTGCTCTTCTTGCTGCCGGAGCTCAGCGCCATGGTGCAGAAGCCGTCTCTCGCGAAGCAGCTCAGCCCGCTCAGGTTCTTGGACGACTTTTTGTTCTTCCGACGATCTCCCTTGTCTTCACTGCTGCTCGAGCTCGAGGTGGAGTACGCGGAACTGGAGTCGACGTCGCTCGCTCCAACCATCGCTCGGGCCTTGCATCGGCCCTCCTTCTTCCTCGATCGTCGCTCATCCTTGTAGTTGTTCTTGTGCTTGCTCTTGTGGTCGCGCCTTGAACGGTACTTGCCATCGTTCATCCTCGGCTTGTGCTTGTAGCTGTCCTTGTTCTCGTCCTTCTCCGGGCAGTCGGCGACGAAGTGTCCCGGCTTGCCGCACTGGAAGCAAGTCCTCGTGTTCCTCCTCTTGTTCACGCGGTTCTCGTGCAGCCTCTCGAACCGCCTCGTCAATAGCGCCAGCTCGTCCTCTCCAAGGTCATCAAACTCCTCATCTGCCATAGACATCAAAGAGGAAAACGAGAACATCCTGGTGGATGGGTTAGAGTTAGTCTTTCCTTTGGAACCACCAACGAGGGCAAGACTATGGGAATCAGTCGGTCCCTCGAGCTTGGCGGTCATGCCCCTATCCACCTCGGCCCGACTTGAGCTTCGAGAACGGCTCGTTCACCGTCGCAGTATCAAACCTCTCCAACTCGACTATGGCCTCGAACTTTCCGCCCCATATCGTACGATCCAAAGAGTGTAAGAGCTTGACCGCTCTATCATGATCATCGTACGGGAGCACGTCCACATTGGCCCTCATGTTGTTCACCACCACCGTGAACCTCTGAAACAAGGCATCGATGGACTCACCGGGGAGATGAGTGAAGTTCTCATACTCTCTCCGGTAGGTCGCATACATCCGTGCCTGAACCTTGGCATTCCCAACATGAGCCTCCTTCAACACCGCCCAAATCCTACAAGCCAAGTGCTCGGTGTGCACCCGATCGAACTCAGCCTTATTGTTGGCGTCGAATCTGTCCCTTGACCCTGGAGCAAGGAAATCCATCGGCTGGACATAGCCTGTGTCCACCGTGACATCCCAAAGAAGCTGACCCTTTCCGCGGAGGAACGCACCCATCCGCTTGCTCCACATCTGGTAGTTCTTGCCATCGAATTGTGGAGGACCCGAACCCCGTTCCTTGTATGCCATCCTTGGATCTTAGACTGGTTAGAGTCAACAAAGACCCGAACCGGCTCTGATACCACTTGAAGGACCGATACGGCGAACCAGAGAGGGGGGAGTGAATGGGAGCCGATAAAAATTCTTCTCGAAGGAGATAGAAACTCCAACAAGACGAACACGTCTTCCAACACACGTCTCCGACTCACTACCAAGGTTGGTCAAGCCCACGTAGCCACTGGAGTGCCACTGGACCTAGGAACCACACACCACCTTCCGACCCGAGAAACTCAGCGGAAAAACCAAACCCCGAGCCTACAGACCCACACCGGTCAGACCGGTCAAGAGCACCGGTCAGACCGGTCCCTGCTAGTGAAACTGAGCAACTTCCACTAAGTGGCTCTACACCGGTCAGATCGGTGAGGCACACCGGTCAGACCGATGGCAGCTTGAAAGCCCCCAAGGCACCAAACAGGCCAACCGACCACCAAACTGACCCAAACTCGAAACAGCAGCAACACAGGACAACAACAAACACACCAAGACGTTCACCCGAGCAAAAACCCACAAGGGCTCGCACCGGTCAGACCGGCCAAGAGCACCGTCGGACCCGTGTAGCTCCGGGCGCTCGGGATGAACAAAGACCCGCGGGTCAACTCCCCCAAATCCAAATCTCGATCTCCCGAATCGCTCCACGGACTTGAACAAGACTTTGGGGATATGAGGAACACCTCATGAGGAGTCCATAGCCAAGTTTAATCCCACCAAATCTCGTCCAAAAAGGAGGAATCGAAGAAATCCCGCCGAAAGCACTTCCAACCCAAGAACTCAAGAAACCCCAAAATCGAGCACCTTTTCTCACGGATTTGGGAGGGGAATCACAACCCAAAGAACCACGAAGGGTTCCCACAAATTTCCCCATCAAATCCCCCAAGAGAAAAGTCCCGAAAACAACCCAAAGAAATCACCGAGAGAGGGCTCCGAAAATCACCACCAAGAACAACCGGGGAAAACACATCCAAACCTTGAGGAACCACGCCGAATCATCTATACATGAAACAAAGGTCCGTACAAGGTCTAGCAAGCCGCCCGATCATCCATCCCTCTCTACAAGATCTCTCCGTGAAGCTCTATTGCTAGTCCTAGGGAAAACCTAAGGAAAATAGGTGGAAAATAGGAAAACTAATGAGCTAGGGTTCCAAGAGTTGGCTGCCATCCTCTCACCTCTTGGGTTATATGGAGGCAACCGAATGTCTAAAATGCCCTTCTCTAACAACTAGGGATACAAGCCCCTCAAGGGCGGATTTGGAATTCTTGATGTCTTCACCATCGGACGGATGCCCTGGCGACCGCACCTCGCGTAGCCTCGACGCAAGCCATGCGATCCCGACGCGTGTCCTCCGCTTCGAAGATTCGGATCGCGTCGTCGCACACCGGTCGACCGGTCCCCACCGGTCGACCGGTCGTACCCACCGGTCGACCGGTCCCGAGGCCGCCGCAGCCTCCGTCTTTGGTTCTCCGGTCTTGGCTTTGTGGATCAACCAAGGAACCCGGTGGTTTTCTCGGTGAACCACCGGAAACCCCGCGAACTCGGTGTAGCCTCCGCCAATCTCCACTCATGACTTGGCTCCCACGTAGTCCCGGCTCGACCTTGGTTTTGAGGCTCAACCAAGAAACCGTCCACGACTTCATCTTGCCGTTCATGCCACCATGCGGTCCGCACTTGACCCCCGCCGGCCACCGGTCCCTCGAACGAAGCCTACTTGTCTTCTCCACACCTGGAGGCATCACCGGCAACGACCTTTCGCGCTTGTTCTTCACCTGCACCAACACGAGTCAAGCCGCAACCTGCACCTGCAATACTTAGCCAAGAATCAGTCCACACAACGTTGTCAATCACTCATCACACAAGGAAGTGACCATGCACCGGTCCTCGAACCACACATGGTCCTCACCCTCCCACAGTGGCGGGGATGGGCTCCTTCATGGGGAGTTGGTGCGGCGGCACCGGGGCGCGAGGCCCAGGCGCATGATGGCGCCGCCCCGCCGTTGTCGGGCATTAAATGCCCGTGTACGGGAGCAGCGCGCGCGCGTGCGGAGCGCCCTCGAGCGAGGCGGACCCCGTTCGAGGGCGGAGCGGACCCTCGAGCGAGGCGGAGCCTGCTCGAGGGGATCTTCGAGTGGGCCTCCTTAGTGGGTCGTTGGGGTCTCCGCGGCGTGGGCCGTGTCCTGCATGGTTAAGCGAGGCGTGCTTGGCTTTGGCTTTGTTGCGAGTTTTAAGTGGGGATTTCCCTGTTGTTTAAGGGGACCCCTAGGGCTGTCCCCGACAGTAGCCCCCGAGCATCTGTGGGTTTGCCATTGAGGGTCCCACAGATGCTGGAGCCTACCGATAGGACATTCTTCCCTCCTGGTCTTGCGAACGCTTCTCGTGGGGCCGCGTCAGCAGACCCGCGGGTCTAGCCCCCGAGCCCCCCGCAGAGCATAGGCGCTCCTGTAGGGGTTGACCGCGAGGCTTGGACAGCGGGCGTGGTACATGTTTCAACCGGCGTCGGCAATGTCTCAGCCGGCTTCGGTGACGCACGCGCTGCTGGCACTATCCTCAGCGAGTGCAATCCAGGAGGTGTAACCGTGCGTCAAGCCCCCGGGCCTGGGCCCGTTCAAGGCGATCGGGTAGAGCTTTACGATTTGTTTTTTATCGCGCCCTCGCCATCCCTCCGCGGGACGGAGGGTGAGGTTTCCGCAACCCCCATCGGTCGGGTCGCGGATTGCGGATTCCTCATTGAGCTGTTAGTGGGTGGTTCGAGTGGACGCCCATGCCCCATTCGATAAGGGTAGGCTGCGTGGTCCAGAGACACGTCCATTGAAGCGCTTGCGTGGGTTTGCTAGGTGGGGCTCGGTCCCGTTCGCTAGGGACCGAGGGCGCGGAAGCTCTCCCTCGGTGGGATCCCCCGGCTAGCTGCCTTCGCTGGCTCTCGAACACGACATGTGGGGCACCCTCGAGCGGGCGGGCTCGAGGAACGGCTCGAATGCGTGTGCCCTTGTCGTCCCTGACTCTGGTGATCTGGGGCACCTGTTCGAACCCGTCGAGGGTCAGGCTTCGAACCTCTGATCAGTAGGGCCGTGCGGGGTGGTGCCTGGGCGGCCCCGTCTTCGCATCTGCGGCCATCGAGGGGCCAGGGCGAGCCGGCCCTCGAGGCGCCGATCGGTAAAAATGGTGCGGGGCGGCGGCCAAGCGCTCCCCGCCCGCATCCGCGGCCATCGAGGGGCCTCGGGCGAGCCAGCCCTCGAGGCGCCGACTCGAAAAATGGTGCGGGGCGGCGGCCAAGCGCTCCCGCCCCCGCATCCGCGACCATCGAGGGGCTCGGGCGAGCCGCCCCTCGAGGTGCCGATCGCAAAAATAGTGCGGGGTGGCGGCCAAGCGCTCCCGGCCTGGCATCTGCGACCATCGAGGGGCCTGGGCGAGCCAGCCCTCGAGGCGCTGATCAGTAAAAATGGTGTGGGGCGGCGGCTAAGCGCTCCCGGCCTGGCATCTGCGACCATCGAGGGGCCTGGGCGAGCCAGCCCTCGAGGCGCTGATCAGTAATACAACGCGGCATGGGTGCTTTGCGGCGCCTGTTTTGTTTCAAACGGGCCCCAGGGCGACCTTCTCACGCCTGTACCCTTTCGAGGGTTGAAATTTTCCCGAGCCAGGAGCCCGTGCCGCTCGAGGGTTCTTCTTACTTTGTAAGGAACCGGGCCATTAAATGCTCCACAGCCGAGGCTGTGATTTCGCGTCGCGGGCTCGCCTTTTTAGGCGTCGCGGCTGCGCGCGTAGTGGGCGGCGTGGGCAGGCGGACGTGACCGCCTGCCACGGCCCTCGCTATTCTTCGTCGTGATGATGGCCTGTTTGCGGTGGCGTGGCCGCCGCGGTCGTGGTGGGGCCCGCCCGTCAGCGAGAAAAAAGATTCCCTACAGTTAATGCGCGCGGGACGTCCGCCCCGGAGAGCACGCCCACGGCTTATAAATCTGAGGGGAGGGAAAACGACAGTTTTTTACCTTAGTGTCCCGCCATTCTTGCCCCCTGCGCTCTCGCCTTCGTTTTGCTCTTGCCACCGCGCCCCTTCGCCATTAGCGCTCTTCTTCTTCCCGTCCTCCGCTCTCGGGTCCCTTGTCCTTTCTCATGGCGCCGCTTCCGCCCCTCACGATCCTCGACCCGCATGCTTGGGAGCGGTTGACGGTGACCCGGCTGGACCTCGGCGAGCTGGTCTCCGCCGGACAGTTGGCGGCGAACGAGGAGGGCCGGCAGGCGGAGTGGATCGTGCCGCCGGCGGGGGACCACGCGCCCAACCCGCCGGAAGGCTACGTGGTGAGCATCACCCGCTTCCATGAGCGCGGCTTCGCCGCGCCGGCAAGCCGCTTCATGCTGGCGCTCTGCCATCACTACGGTGTGGAGTTACACAACTTCGCGCCGAACGTGATTTCGCAGGCGGCCACGTTCGTGGGCGTCTGCGAGGGGTATCTAGGGATCCCAGTCAATTGGGAGCTCTGGATACACCTCTTCCGCGCGAAGCTGTTCACGCAGCCGATGACGGAGCAGAGGACCCGACGCGCGGTGCGCGCCGGCGGCATGTCGCTCGCCCTGCGGACGCAGTACAAGGACGACTACATCCCTTGTACCATGACGACCAACAACGCCGGCTGGGAGCGGGGGTGGTTCTACCTTCGCAACACCGTGCCCGGCCTCCCCCCTACACCGGTCTGGTGCTCCGGGAGAAGCCCAACTCCTAGGGCCACGGGGTGTCCACGGTCCAGCATCGGAGGCGGCTGGACTCGCTCCTGGCCTCGCTGAAGAGCCTGGCGACGCACGGGCTGACCGCGGCGGGCGTCCTCGTCTTCCTCCACCACCGGCGGATCGTGCCTCTGATGGAGAGGCCGCTCTGCATCTTCGAGATGACGGAGGAGGCGGACCCCATCGCGCTGGCAAGGTCGCGGATGCTCCCGACCCCCCTCGAGCGGGGGTATGCGCTCACACGGGCGCGGAGCGCCATCGACACTCGGATGCTGTGCCAAGACCGGTCCCCGTGGGACCTCGAGATGCTCCCTACCGGCCCGCTGGTAAGTATGATTCTTGGCCCTGTTTTCGTTCTTGATGTTGCTCCTGGCTCCTGACGTGCTTTTGACGTTCTCGCCTTCAGCTGGTGAGCCTGAGCGCTGCGAAGTCCGTTCCGCCCACCCCTGACTCCCGCGCGCTCAGTCGGGCGGCGCAGCAACGGGAGCGGGAGCGGGCGGCTCGCAAGAGGGAGCGTGCGAGGCGGCACCGTGAGCGCCGCGAGCGGCGGAACGAGGAGTACCGGCTGCACGAGCAGCAGGGGCTCTCCTCCCCGGGGGACCGAGGAGTATTCGTCCTCGGAGGAGAACGAGGAGGAAGAAGCTGGGGGGCAGGGCCCCTCTGATAGATGGGAGCCTCGCACCCCCCCGCCGCCGGAGCCGGGCTCCGGCGCAAGGGCGCATCGCCCGGGGCGGGCGCAGCGACGCCCGCCGCCGGGCAATCACCAACGGGGGCGGCGCGAGCCGCGGTGGTGTCGGCGCGCGCCGCGGAGGCGCGCGCGCGCAGCGCACCCGCGCGTGGGGGCGGGGCCCGCGCACGCGGTGGAGACTTCAGGAGGCGCGGCGATGGGCGCGTCGGCCGTGCCGGCCTCATCCACCGAGGCCTCGAGGAAGAGGAAACGCGCCTTCTCCTTTTCGAGGTAAGGGGCTTGCTCTCCTGTGGGGTTTGGTTTTTTGGCACCAGGCGTTCTGATCTTTCATTCGTGCTTGTGCAGGGTGGTGCCAACCGTGCCCCCCTCGCACCAGCCAAGGTGTTGAGGGCGGACGCGTCCCTTCCCACCCGGCGGCGCTCGTCGAGGGCGCCGCGGCGGGCGGCGGCGCGGCGGCGGCGGCGGGCGAGAGCCCGCATGGCGCGGGCCGAGGCCTCGAGGCCTCGGCCGGCGGACCGGGCCTTCCGCAGCGCGGCCGGTGGTCGTCGAGGAGCGGCGGGCGCCGGTCGTGGTGGAGGCGTAGCCCGCGGTGTCGGCGGTAGTGGAGATGCAGCCCGCGGTGGCGGCCGCGACGGAGGCGCGGTCCGCGGCGCGCGGACCGCGGCGGAGGCGCAGCGGGCGGCGGTGGGCGAGGAGGGCGGTCGGGCGCCCGTGGTCGCGGAGGCGCGGCCGGAAGCGGTGGCCGCGGCGCGCGCGTCGGGGCGCCCGCGGCCACGGAGGCGCAAGAGGAGGCACCGGCGGAGGTGACGCAGGGGCCGGCGCCTACCGGCGGCTCCCGGCGGTGGTGGTGGAGATCCCGGACGACGACTCCCCGCCTCCCGGGTGGGATCAGTGGGCGAGCTTCCCCACGCTCTCCCCAGAGTCCCTCGTGTGGCGACGCGACGGCCACATGGTGGCAGGGGCCCGAGGGCACGGCGCCGAGGCCTCGTCTTCCCGCGCCGGCCACTCCGCCCAGGTGGAGGGGATCGCTGGCGACACGCCCGCATTCGCCGACGCCCAGGGGGAGCAGGAGCTGTGGGGGGAGCTCCGCAACCATGGCGCCACGCTCGACCGGGCGTTGCACGAGGCGTTGAGGATCCACGACGGCCCCGCGTGGCGCGTCTTCTAGTTGGGGTGTCGTTGCTTGCTTGCCTTTTTTCCTCGTTTCTGCACGCTTATCCTTGTAGCATGATGTTCACAGGTTTTGGCTTATGGGTGGCAGGAGCTCGAGCGCCGTGCCCGTGACAAGTACGGCGCCTTCGACCAGGTGACCGCCGAGCTCCACCAGCTCCGGTAGCGGTGCGATGCCTTTGATGCGCTCGCCGACGCCCTCAGGACCCCGGACGGCCGGGCGTCGTACCGGGCCGTGGCCTTGCGCGATCAACTCCACGAGAGCGCAAGGCAGAATCCGGCACACCCCTCCAACCTCGAGCGGGTCTGCGCGGCCCTCATCGATCGGGATGAGGCGCGCGGCGGCGCGGGCGGACTCGGAGAACATGCGCACCTCGGCGGCCAGCGGGAGGCGGAGGTGGCCGGCGTCGCGCCGACAACCGGGGGCTCCGCTCGTCGCTCAGAGGGCGCGAGCTCGGCAGGGCCGCCGGCCGAGGAGCGGGCGCGCACGCTCGAGCAGAAGGCCAAGGAGGTCGACGACTTGAGGGCCGCCCTTGACGCCAAGGTCGCGGCG
The DNA here is from genome assembly GCA_947561735.1 of Cenchrus americanus. NCBI lineage: Eukaryota > Viridiplantae > Streptophyta > Magnoliopsida > Poales > Poaceae > Cenchrus > Cenchrus americanus. The sequence continues at coordinate 173,529,296 of OX387242.1, read as the reverse complement.
CTCGCCGGCCACTGAGGGCCAGCTCCTGCAGGAGCGCACCGCCCGTCAAGGAGCTGAGGGACGGCTCCAGCAGGACAGGCCGCCCTTGCCGACGCACGGTCGGCCCTGGAGCGGGAGCGCGTTGCTCGCGAGGTGGCGCAGATGTCGCTGGAGGACCCGAACATCGAGTTATCCAAGGTTGAGGGCGAGCTGATGGTGCTCAGCATAACGAGCGCGAGCCAGGAGCTGGCCCTCCAGGAGCAAGGCGAGACCGTCAGGGGCCTCGAGCAGGCGGTCGAGGCCGGGCGCCGTGCCTTCGAGATGGAGAGGAAGCAAGTCGAAGGTAAGTCGCTGTTCGACTCCTGTTTCGCTGGTTTTCTCTTAGAGGGTTCGCACCCTTTTTCTGATTTCTTTCTCGTCTGAGAACTCCAGGCTTGCGCACCGCGCTGGGGCACGCGGCTGAGCGGGCCGAGGTGCTGCAAACCTCCTACAACTCCTCCGAGCAGGAGCTGCAGGAGTTGTGCAATGCGGCCCTCGAGACCTGCCGGGCCGTGGAGGAGGGCGAGGCACAAGCCGGTAGCTCGTTGGCCAGCCGCCTGCGTGCCCTTAGCGGCCACGTCACCGAGCGCATGCGCCGGGCGCTGCATCTTGGCGTCCAGAAGGCCCTCGGGGTGGTGCGGTCCCACTACGAGGTTAACTTCGAGGCGCTGGCGGAGGGCTACGTCGTCCCCGAGGGTGTTGAGAACGAGGTGGCGATGGAGCGCGTGGACGCGCTCGCCGCCAACGCCGCCGGGACACTTGCCGAAGCCTTCGAGGAGTTCCTCTTCCCGGACGCTGCTGACGCCGCCGCTCCTCCCGCCTGAAGACAGCCGGGCGCTAGGCCCATTTTTGTTAATGTATCAGTATGCTGGCCGTGCGGCCCTTGTAATAAACAAATTATTTTTGCCATGAATATTTGCCGATGTGAAGTGAAGCCTTTTGTTTATTACGCTTTTTTGTTTCTCCTTCTTCCTGAGTAGATTCTAGTTAGGGGAGTTCGATTTTCGCGGGTGGCCTGCTGGGTTGGAGGCGAGAGAGAAGGGCCGTATCCTCGCGGAGGCGTAGGCTATCTCTGGCTCGCTCGCTCCTTCCGCTAGGCTACCTGCGCCCTGTTCGAATCTTTGCTCGAGGCCGAAGTAGAAAACAAACTTAGCGCGAGTGAGTTGTTTCGTTTTTGCGCGAAAATGGGACCATTTTGGGGGGATGCCCCCCGTAGTAGCCCCCGAGGGTAACTTGGGTTTCAGGGGAAAGCAGAGTTGCCCTTTTCATTAGATTTATGACGTTTACATAGTTGTCACCAACTGGGGCGTTGGTCATGTGATTTTTACAACAAAATACTTGGAAATCCTAGGTAGGGGTAGAAGCGACATAGCTGTTGGATGTTCCAAGTATTGGTGAGCTCTTCACCGTCCTCGTTGGCCAGCTTGTATGTGCCGGGCTTGAGTACCTTCACCACGACGTAGGGTCCCTCCCACGGAGGCGATAGCTTGTGGCGTCCTCGGTTGTCATGGCGTAGCCGTAGGACCAAAGCCCCTTCGCTGAAGTCCCGCCGGCGTATCTTGCGTGCTTGGTAGCGCCAGAGGGACTGTTGATACCTTGCAGAGTGCATCAAGGCCACGAGGCGTGCTTCGTCCAGCTGGTCCAGCGAGTCCTCGCGGGCTCGCTGGTTGGCATCCTCGTCGTAGCCTCGAGCCCTGGGCGACCCGTATTCTAGGTCCGTGGGGAGGACGGCCTCCGCGCCATGGACTAGAAAAAACGGGGTGAACCCGTGGCTCGCTCGGGGGTGGTCCTTAGGCTCCGCACGACCGCCGGCAACTCTTGGAGCCATTTCCGACCAGATTTGTTTAGCTGGTCGAAGATTCTGGGCTTAAGGCCTTGTAGGATCATGCCATTGGCACGCTCTACTTGGCCGTTAGTCTGCGGGTGTGCCACAGCTGCCCAATCCACACGGATGTGGAACTTGTCACAGAACTCCAAGAATTTCCATCCCGTGAACTGGGACCCGTTGTCAGTGATAATGGAGTTTGGCACTCCAAAGCGATGGATGATGTCGGTGAAGAACGTCACCGCTTGCTCCGCCCTGAGATTCGTAATGGGGCGCACTTCTACCCATTTGGAAAACTTGTCGATCGCGACCAACAAGTGGGTGAAGCCCCCGGGCGCTTTCCGCAGGGGCCCGACGATGTCCAGCCCCCACACAGCGAACGGCCATGTTATGGGGATGGTCTGCAGGACATGAGCGGGAAGGTTGGACTTGCGGGCGTAGAACTGGCACCCTTCGCAGGTGCGTACGATTTCGCTGGCGTCCGCGACTGCGGTGGGCCAGTAAAAGCCTTGGTGGAAAGCATTGCCAACGAGGGTACGAGGCGCCGCGTGATGGCCACAGATCCCAGCATGGATGTCCTGCAGGAGCTCGCGCCCCTCGGGGATGGGCACGCACCGCTGCAAGATGCCGGAGGCGGCGCGCTTGTACAGCTCGCCGTCGACGAGGGCAAAGGACTTGTCCATCCTGGCGATGCGCCTGGCCGCGGCCCGGTCCCTGGGGAGCTCCCCTCGAGCCATCGAGGCAACACACTTATCGCGCCAGTCAGCCTTGACGGGGGCTGGCTCGATGTCCATCACGTCGGCCTCATAGGAGCCATACCCCTCGAGGAGGGAGAGCACGTATGCCTCGTTCGAGGGGTCCTCGTCCATGGGTTCCGCACCTGCTGGATCCGAGGGAGCCCCGAGGGTTCCGCGTGGCTCGAGGGGTGAGGCTCAAGGACGACCGAGGGCTGAGCGATATCGCGGGCAAAAACGTTCGGGGGGATGGTGATCCGCCCGGACGCGATCTTGGCCAGCTCGTCCGCCTCCTCGTTGTACCGGCGGGGCACGTGATTGAGCTCGATGCCGTAGAATTTTTCTTCGAGGGCTTGCACGGCCTTGCAGTAGGCCTCCATCTTGTCGTCGTGGCAATTCGCGTTCTTCATGACTTGGTCAATTACGAGTTGCGAATCCCCTCGCATGTCGAGGCGCTTGACGCCTAACTCAATGGCGATCTTGAGGCCGCAAAGGAGGGCCTCGTATTCAGCCATGTTGTTCGACGCGGGGAAGTGGAGGCGCACTGCGTACCGCATGTGCTCCCCGAGGGGTGACACGAAGAGCAGGCCCGCGCCCACCCCTGTTTTCATCACCGAGCCGTCGAAATACAGAGTCCAGCACTCTGCCTGGATCAGCGGTGGCGGTAGCTGCGTGTCCGTCCATTCAGCGACGAAATCCGCCAGGATCTGGGACTTGATGGCCTTGCGCGGGGCGTAGGCCAGCGTCTCGCCCATTAGCTCCACGGATCACTTGGCGATCCTGCACGCCGCGTTAGGATTGCGGATGATCTCCCCTAGCGGGAAGGAGGAGACCACCGTGACGGGGTGGGCCTCGAAGTAGTGGCGGAGCTTGCGCCGCGCGAGGACCACCGCATACAGCAGCTTTTGGACTTGAGGGTAGCGCGTCTTGGTGTCAGACAAAACCTCGCTGATGTAGTAGACCGGCCGCTGGACTGATAGGGCGTGCCCTTCCTCCGTGCGCTCTACCACGATTACGGCGCTGACCACCTGGGTGCAGGAGCGCAGGTCCCAGGAATTCCCAGGGCGCACGTACGTGCCTTGGAAATTACCCACGAATGTGCGGACCAGATCGTCCCAGTTGTGGATCTGGCTGGAGGGCAAGAGCTCGAGCCATGTCCGGGCTGAATCACCGAGGTGCAGGGGCAGGTTGCGTATGATGACCTCGTCGCTAGTGGCCCCGCCCAACTGGCACGCCAGGCGGTAGTCGTTAAGCCACACGCGGGGATCCGTCTCCCCGTTGTACTTGACGATGGTCGAGGGCTGGCGAAAGCGTTGGGGGAAGGCCGCCGCGCGGATCTCCCGGCCGAACACACGGGTCCCTAGGGGTTCCAGCGTCGGGGAACGGTGTTCATCGCTGTCGTAGCGCCCACCTCGTCGTGGGTGGTAGCCTACCGCCGCTCGCGCATCCGCCTTGCTCGTGTGTCGGGCGTTGATGACGTTGCGGGCGTCACCGTCCAGCGCCCCGCGCGTGTCGAGGAGCCGCTCCTTGGCTGGTGCGAGTCCCGGGTTGGCGGGTCGCCCCGCAGCTTCACCTGCATGGACCGAGGGTTCGCCCCCCTGTGCAGCCCCGTCTCCTTGCGCATCACCCTACTGGCGGATACGTGAGGCTGAGCTTTCGGCCTGCTGGACAGCCGCTTGCTCGATGAGAGCCTGCACCTCGCGCTGGCAGTTCCGCGCTTCAGGGGTCGAGGGTGCCGGCATAGCCCGCAGCAGCGTCGCGGCGGCAATGAGCTTCTGACTTGCCCGCGGAGGCGCATCCGGGTTGTCCACATTAAAGTCGGCGTTGATGCGGTCGCGGGCCTGTCTGCCTAGCTCCCGCGCGCGTTCGCCGCTCGTGGAGGTTTCCCCAGCCATCGAGGCGTGGAGCAGCCTCACCGTTCGGTACTCCTCCGCCAGCTTAGCCTCGAGATCATGAGCTTGGGCTAGCTGCGCGTCGGCGTTGGCCTCAGCAGGGGTGCTTGGCCCTGCGGCCAGGCGCGGAGCGATTCCTGGGGCAGGCGTGACCTCCCCGTTGCCTGCGCCCATTGCGCCGGTGGCGTTTGCTGGGTCGTTGGCGATGACGACGCAGCACTCCCGCGCGGGGTCGTAGCTCCCGGTGCTGGAGTCGTTGGAGCAGCCAAACCAGTAGTCCGTAGCATCAAGGAAGCGCCTGAACATGATTGGGTCCGGCACGCCGGAGAAGTCCCACTCCGCGTACCCGTGGAGGTTGGCGGGTGGCAACGCGTCAAGGGAGCCTAAAGGAGACTCGTCCCCCGCTGAGGCGCCGGGATCCCTGGCGACGAAGACTTGACGGCCAGGGGGAACCCTGCGCATCGTGGTGTTGACGTTGGCGTTGTAGGCCGTCGTGGCACCAAGCTGCCCAATGGGAAAGCGCGGTCCGGAGACCGTGCGCTGTCCCACTGGGGCGGTGGTTGCCGTGATGACAGGCGCGCCGTGTTGAGAGGCGGCGCGCTCGGCCTGCCGTCGCTCGGACCGTGCTTGGCGCGAACACCGGCCGAGCGGCGGCGGCGTCGTGGCAGCCGATGGGCCCGCGGCGTCCGCGCCGGGCCGGCGTCCGCGCCGTGGTGGTGCGCGCGGCCGGGGACCGGAGCGGACCCGGCCTGGCGCCGCGCCCGGAGCTCCTCACGGTTGGTGAGGCGCATCAGGTAGCCGTTCCCCGTGGCCTGAAAGTTCAGGCCCCCGAACCGGATTTCAAACCCGGCGGGGAGGGGGTCCGAGCTGCCCATGCAGTAACACGTACCGCGGTACTCAGTGCGGATCACCATGGAGGGAGTTGACGATGGATTGACCTTAGGCGCTCGATTGCCCCACGGTGGGCGCCAACTGTCGGTGCGGAATGTGGTCCCGACACTAACCAGTAATAAGCGCCAAGGTCTATCCCTCTATGGTCGATGCTAAGCAATAAGAGACGCAGAGTTTATCCTGGTTCCGGCCGAGGGGCCGTACGTCCAGCAGTGGTGTGCTCGAGGCACTATATTGCTAAGCACCGGGGGTGCCTGTAGTGGGGCTTCTACAAGCAAGGCGGGAGAGGAAGCGTGGCTTCCAAGTCCCTGGTGTAGTGGCTGAAGATGTTGTGGGAGAATCGGAGAGCAAGTGCGTGGCGCGGCCTATCTCGTGTTGTGTTGTGTCGTGTGTTCGTTGTCGTCTGTTGTCTCCTTGTCCCCCGCGGCAGGGGGGTTCGTCCACCTTTTATAGACCAAGAAGAGAGCGAATCACATGCGTGCCGCGCTATTTAGCTACGCGAGGGAGCGTGATGTGCTATGCTGTAGAGTAGGCGGCCGCCCGGACGATCCTTGCAGCGATCCCGCCATCATGGCGTATCTTGTACCCGAACAGTGGCGACTTCGAGGGTAGAAGGGCAGCGGACGGCTGTGATGTCTTTTGGCGGGCTCGAGGGAGTTGCTGACGTCGGTCCGTACGAGGCATAGTGGCAGGTAAGGTGGCATCCCGTTCCCGCACGCTCCACAGCGCTGGAGTTGTTGCCACAGCGCCCGGCGTGTGCCCGTACGCGCGGGGGCAGTAGCCATGCCGTTAACAGTGGCAGGGATGGCGTACCACCGGCCTAGCGCCTCCACCTAACCCTGCGAGATCACAACATAGCAAGTCGAGGGTGCGGCTGACCCCCCTTCGAGGGCTCGGCGCGTTGGCCGTACCGGAGCAGGCGGCGCGGCGTCACGGGACTGGCACCGGCCACGCCGCACGGTCCCTCCCACGGTGGCGGGGATGGGCTCCTTCCCCGGGGAGTTGGTGCGGCGGCACCGGGGCGTGAGCCCCGGGCGCATGATGGCGCCGCCCCGCCGTTGTCGGGGCATTAAATGCCCGTGTACGGGAGGCGCGCGCGCGTGCGGAGCGCCCTCGAGCGAGGCGGACCCCGTTCGAGGGCGGAGCGGACCCTCGAGCGAGGCGGAGCCTGCTCGAGGGGATTTTTGAGTGGGCCGCCTTAGTGGGCTGTTGGGGTCTCCGCGGCGTGGGCTGTGTCCTGCATGGTTAAGCGAGGCATGCTTGGCTTTGGCTTTGTTGCGAGTTTTAAGTGGGGATTTCCCTGTTGTTTAAGGGGACCCCTAGGGCTGTCCCCGACACGCACAATGTCCTTGGTGTACTTGTCTTGGTGCACAAATGTTCCTTCCTTTGATTGTTTGATTTGTAGTCCGAGGAAGAACTGCAACTCGCCCATCATGCTCATCTCAAATTCCCTGCTCATATCCTCTGCAAACCTTGCAACAAGAGAGTTAGTCGAGCCACCAAAGACAATATCATCCACGTACACCTGCACAATCAGGATATCTCTGCCCTGTCTCAGCAAAAACAAGGTCTGATCGACCTTTCCCATCTCAAAACCTCTCTCAAACAAGAACCCCCTCAGTCTACCATACCAAGCTCTAGGCACCTGCTTCAACCCATACAGCGGCTTCCTCAACTTGTACACCCAGTGGGGGTACATCTCACTCTCAAACCCCGGAGGTTGCCTCACATACACTTCTTCCTCCAACACACCATTCAGAAAAGCACTCTTCACATCCATTTGGTGCAACTTGAACCCTTTAGCCACGGAAAAGGCTAGAAGGATCCTAATCGCTTCCAAATGGGCTATGGGAGCAAAGGTCTCCTCGTAGTCAATCCCCTCCTTCTGACTGAACCCTTGAGCAACAAGTCTCGACTTGTTCCTCACAACCTCACCTTTCTCTCCCTCTTTGTTCTTCCACGCCCACTTTGTACCAATCGGCTTACACCCTGGGGGAGGGTCAACCAACTCCCAAACCTGATTCCTCTCAAAGTTCTCCAACTCCTCATGCATCGAATTAACCCAATTGTGACCAGATAGTGCGTGTCCAATGTCTTTGGGCTCAAAAGTAGCAACAAATGCAGCATGAGCGAAATGGGAGTTGTTTCGAACCCTTGACCGTGTAGTGCGTTCATTCACATCGCCAATGATCCTCGAAGCTGGGTGATCAACCTGTACTCGCCGGGGAGGTTCTCACCTCGATGCTACCTCCCCCTCAACATCAGCTTCTCCTCGTTCTTGATTTGTCGTCGTAGGTGTAGTGAGGGTCCGTCCATCACCGTAGTCGAAGTAGTGGGTACATGTTCAACCGGGGGCACCGCACCGCCATCTTCATTGTCTCCATGTTCATGCTCCTCATCCTGAAAGATCTCGCCAAGCTCATCATCACCTGCGCACTCAAAGACAAGCTGACTACGTGGCTCTGTCTCGTCGAAGGTTACCTCGCAAGTCTCCACGATTTCGTTAGTTTCAAGATTGAGCACACGATATGCTCTAGAGTGAGATGCATAACAAAGAAAATACCATCGACAGACCTAGCCTCAAACTTATCCAACTTCCTGCCTTTCTTCAGAATGAAACACTTGCAACCAAAGACATGGAAGTGACTCACCTTGTGTGTGCGACCATGCATCAACTCATAGCATGTTTTCTTCGTGTGCACTCTGAGGTAGATCATGTTCGACACATAGCACGCGGTATTCACCGCCTCAGCCCAATACCTCTTCGGAGTTCTATGCTCATCAAGCATCGTCCGAGCCATCTTGCACAAGGTCCTATTCTTCCTTTCCAGAACACCATTCTGGGGAGGCGTGTATGGACTCGAAAACTGATGCTCAAGACCCAAGTCATGGCAAAAAGTTTCAAAACGAGAGTTTCTGAATTCCGAGCCATTATCACTACGGATAGCTTATATAGCATCTCCGTGCCTCTCGTTCCTCAACCTCAAGACTAGATCTCGAACAAAACCAAACGTCTCCCCCTTATCCTCGAGAAACAAACACCCACGCATACCGAGAATAGTCGTCCACCACAACAAGGACATACCACTTCCCACCCGCAGATCGCACACGAGCTGGGCCAACAAGGTCCATATGGAGCACCTGGCATGGACGCTCAGTCATCACATCGGTGAGAGGCGGGTGAGAAGAGGCTACCATCTTGACATGCCTACACGGCGCACAAACCAACTCTTTCTCAAGCCTCAACCGTGGCAATCCTCGGACCAAATTGAGTTTACTTAAGCGAGACAAAAGGTCAAAAGTGACCCAACTTCCTATGCCACTTCCACAACTCACTCAAACAACCAGCCAAGAAACAACGCTCTACACCCGAAGACTGAGAAAAATCAGCACGAAACACCTGACCCTCGGGAACGACCATGCATACAAGGTCCCCTCGAGAGTCCAAAATCCGAGAACCACCTGGCCGAAACAACACCTCAAATCCCTCGTCGAACAACTGGGACACAGAAAGCAAATTGTACCCCAGCGATTGAACAAGAGCAACACGCTTCAGAGTGATCTTGTCACTCACTTTGATCTCACCTTCTGAAAGCACACGCCGACGCCCATTGTCCCCAAAAGTGGTGTACCTCTTCGTCACAACCGGGACGAGACTTGAGAACCACACCCTGTCTCCGGTCATATGCCTCGAGCAACCAGAGTCAATCAACCAAATGTTCTTCAAGTCTCCCACCTGAAATTCAAAAATGAGCACGTGAGCAAACAAACGACTCAGCACTGGGGTTATTACCAAAAGAGTAAAACCAGTGCCGAGCCATTTGCTCAAAAGTGGGGTTAGCACACAACAAGCTATCTTTCCTACAATAGCTACCACCACGAACACCACCTCGGTAACCACTCCGAGGAAACCACCCCTCGCTGCCTGGAGGAGGACCAAACCACGGAAGACAACCCGTGGACCGTCCCTCCTCTTCTTCTCAAAACTACGACTCCTCCCATCCCCATATTGAACTCGAGGGGGAGAATGCCTAGCAAACTGACCACCTGCTGACTCTCCAGACCAACCACCAGCAACACCACCTCCAGAGCTGAAACCTCTCGACTCACCACCTCGAAAACCACTCCGCCCGAGGGGGGGGGGGGGGGCAGTTGAACCGCCTAGCCAGGCCGGTCTAATCGCCCCCCTCTAGGAAAGGCCGGTCTGACCGCCCCCTCCAGAACTGCTCCTCGGCTGCGGGAACTCACATCTCCCCATGCCGGAACACATCTCACCACAGCTTTACCCCTGGGCAGTGGCATACGAGGCTTAGGTACACCATGGGGAGGGTTGTACCTATCTTTGTTCGCCCACTCCTTTGCCATCCTCTCTTCCCGCTTCCTCTTGAAGCAAAACTCATCCTTGTGGCCCTCTTTCCTACAATAGCCATAATGGAACCTCACAAGTTTATGCTTAGGCTTGGATTGGGGCTGCTCACTTGGTTTCTCTCCACTCGACTCCTCCACCGGTTTCCCCTCACTAGCCTTCTCACTCACATTCCCAAAGAACACTTTCCCCGAAGTGCTCACAAACTTGATAGGCTTTTGGAGATCATTTGTGGGTGTAGGAAACACGGGTGGAGCTGGGGTTGAGTCTAGTCGGTTCCTAAGATGGTTAGGTTTTGGAGGGAAATTATTCTTGTGGTGGGTTTTTGGTGGCTCTGGGATATTCTCTCCACTTCCCTCACCAACCTTGTTTGCCCCAAGTCCCACACCATCCTGCCTCTTAAATGCCTCGATCATCATCCTCAACAGAGGCTCATGACCAGATAACCAACCCATCAACTTTCTCAGCTCATCATTCTCATCCTACAAACGATCAACATAATGTGCAAGTTCCAAATTCTTCAAAGCATGCATTTCACAGGTAGAGCATGATGTAGGCATGGGTTCCTTTAATTTAGCCTCAAGAGAACTAGTGTAAGCATGCATCTCCTCAATCTTAGCATGCAAAATAGGGCAAGGAGTGCAAGCACCTAGCAAAGCAGATCTAGATTTAAGCTCAGCCACTTCAACCCTAAGCACATCTAGTTCCTCACACTTGGAGGCATGCTTTTCTTTGAACAAAGCAAGATCAGCAAGAAAGATGAATCAATCAGCACCATCAACCTCATCGGAAACAACATGGCTAGCCTTAAGGGAATCAATCTCAAGCTTGCTATCAAGCACCTGTGTTTCTAGCTCAGCCACTCTAGTCCTAGCATCCTCGAGTGAAGCCCTAAGCTCTTTTCTCATTTTCTTTGCCTCTCTAAGCATGTCATCACGATTATCAAGCAAAGTACCAAGCCGTTCATTCTCCTGGCGCAAGAAGGGAAGCTCATCACGCACCTCGTCATCAGACTCAAAGTCCGAGTCACTCTGCGTGCTCTTTGCTGCCAGAGCTCAGCGCCATGTTGTAGAAGCCGTCTCTCGCGAAGCAGCTGTTGACGGTGTATTTTGGTGCACCTAGCATGTTCATTACACTTTGGTTTGGATTTGATTATTGAACTAACCCGCCACTAGGCACACTAATCATATAACAAGTTCATCTTTGTGCATGCATTTGGAAGTATTGTGTTTATGTAGGAAATCATGGACATAAAGGACGGATTTGCAATAAGTTCAAGGAGCATTCATGGAGTCTTGTTCGTGTTCATGAGCTCGCTGAAATTACTTCCAATGGTGGTGAGGACCGAAGTGCTATGAGGAACACCCCCGGGGATTGAAGCGTAAAAGATCAAACTTCATGCAAAGAGAGTCTCCATCTTGATCGCGAGGATAACAGCGTCAAAATCATCCAAGTGGAGGGGGCGAAGTAGATAAGTGCACGAGGACCCACGGAGCAAAAAAGGGCGACCGAACCGGCCGAAAGCGGGCACGGGCCGGCCGGCCCGGTCGGATCGGCCCGGCCCACTTCGGCACCGGTTCGGTCCCGTCTTCCTTGCCCTCGAAGGATCTTCGACCCTAAAACCCCCGACGCGCCGCCAACAGACAGAGAGGAGTTTATTCGCACCAGAAGGCCATCTACAAGCTAGAGAGAGAGGAGGAGGATCTCCGGCTGGAGATCAACCACCTCGAAGGAAGTACCCTCTCGTGGAGAAGAAGGAAGACACCGGCGGAAGGGAAACCATGATCAACGGTGCCATGATCAGCACCTTGATGGGGTAATCTTCTCATTCGTCCATGGGTTGTAATCGATCGTGAGATGTAATCGCACTTTGTCGGATTATCTATCTATCATCTTATGTTGAATATACTTTAATGCTTAAGGCTTGCAACCATGCCGTAAAGGGAGTAAGGCCTCAATGCTTCCTTGGATCCATTCAATACACCGTGGCCATCAAAGGTCTAGTCATGATTACCTTCGCGTAGTGACAGTACGAGAGGAGGGAAAGGGCGAAACCGTGGTCACAACCCCGATAGATTAGATTGGTTTTTCATGTCTTTAAGCGATTGCATGCTCTAGTATCGTAGACCCGTGGGCGAGTGTCTTCTCTCTTGATCGTTTATCATTCTCTTTAGTGTAGTTTAGTTGTTTTTCTAGTATAATAGTAGTTAGGGTTTTAGTAGCTAGTGTGTCGTTGTTGATCGAACGCTTGTAATCCCCTTGCTCCGCGGATTGACAAGAACCTTGGGAATCCCGTGGTGAAAAAGGTGTGGGGTCCGTACGCTTGCGGATCGTAGAGGGATACGTCTTTTATCCGTCAACAAGCCCCTTTTTCCGGCGCCGTTGCCGGGGAGCAAGTTAGTTTACATCGTTTGATTTGCATCTAACTTAGTTTTATATTTTAGCTTATCTTTTATTCGCTATATCTAACATTTATTATCAGAAAAACACTTGTTTCTTTTTTGTTTTTGTTTTTATCTTATTGTCTAGATGGAGTTCGTTAATCAACCCGTGGAAGAACCGGAGAAATCATTAAGGGATTACGCTAGCCCTCGATGTGAAGCCATAAAGGTACAAGAGTCGGATTCGAAGCTCGAAGCGACCAAGTATGAGATTAAATCCAAGATCATGAAGATGGTGGCGGAAAACCCATTTGAAGGGATGGTTATGGAGAACCCATATAGACACATAAGGGATTTCACGACAATATGCAACACGGTGCGTCAAGAAGGAGTTCCCGATGAATGGTTCAAATGGAATCTCTTTCCCTACTCACTTGCCGGCAAAGCAAAGACATGGTATTCGGTTGCGTCCTTTGAAGTTGAAGGCAATTGGAACAAGTTGACAAAGAAGTTTTGTGAGAAGTTCTTTCCAATGAGCAAGGTTCAACATCTAAGGAGGCAAGTGATCAATTTTATGCAAGGAGAAGAGGAAGGGATAGACCAAGCACGGGATAGGTTTAATGAATTAATCGAACAAGGACCAAAACTCGGCTTCACCGGTGACGTACTCTTGCATACATTTTTCTTTTCCCTAACCCCTAGTTGCATGCGACACGTCGAAATGTGTGCGGGTGGGGATCTCATGGAGAAAACACTCACGGAAGCCGCCCAACTTCGCAAAAAGTTAGCAAAGCGGCTGCCATGCGAAGAGATTGGGAAACAAGACTTGCGGAAGAGCCGAATTCAATTCAAGGAAGAAAAAGCTTGCTGATTTTTCTAAAGAGGCAACCCCGGAAGTCACAAAAGAGGAGCCAATCATGGAAAAGCTTGAACAAGAACACATCAAGTCAAGAACTACACCAAACGTCGACTTCGTCGCACCAAATGAGACGAACAAGAGAAGCATGTCAAGCGCGAAGCCACTAAGGGAGTTCGAGCCAATGGATTGGGTTCCTATTGATTACGGAGAAGTATTCGACAAGAGAAGACCGTTCCCTAATCAAAAGGGCATGGCAAGAGCATTGGAAGTGGATTTCCCACCGGAGATGAAAGCTGAAAATTCATACGACCTTGAAACCACCGGTGAGATTTTTGAGAAGCTCTTTGGAGATGACGTGGTGGATCCGGAACATATTGCCGAGGTGAAGAGGATCATGGGGATCAAGCCCGAAGCATCACCATACGCTCGCCTTGCTGAAATTTATTCGATCGGATCCGAAGAAGAAGAGAAGATGACGCCGCACTTGAGTTGCGAGATCAACGGAGTTCAATGCAAAGCCTTATGCGACATCGGAGCCCAAGTAAGTGTCCTATCTTCTAAAATTTACGATAAAGTTCAATACCACAACCTAGACTTAGCTCCAACATCAACGAAATTAATTATGGGAGATGGTAGAACTATCAAACCTCTAGGTATTGCTTGCAACATGAAAGTAAAAATCTCTAGAAACTACATACCAACCGATTTCTTTGTTATTGATGCTTACCATAGTAATTCTGATCATATAATCTTAGGTAGGCCTTTTCTTAAGTTGGTTGATGCCGTGTTAGATGCCGGAGAAGGCAAAGTAACAATGAACCTTAATGGAACAAAGTACACATATAACTTTCTTCGTGCTTCTAAACACCCTACTCCTTTTCCTCCCGAAGATGAAGAAGTAGAAGAGATAGATAGTCTTTGTTTTGTTGAAACCCTTAGAGACCCGCTGCAAAGAGCGATGGAAAATCAAATTAGTAATCAACAAGATGAAGAACTAGAGGAAGCAACAAAAGGCTTAGAGCCGCATGATGGTAGCATGGAGGAAGAGAAGTTCGAAGACATAGGAGAAATCAAACCCGAGGAGCCACAAGTGCCCGAAGTAGACCTTAAACCTTTGCCCAAGGGATTAAAATATGAATTTTTGGGGCCAGACAAAACCTATCCAAGTCATTGTGAGCGACGAGTTGAGCCCCGAAGAAAATGAAGCGTTGCTGATTTTATTAAAAAAACATAGGAAGGTGATTGGATATTCAATCAATGATCTCAAAGGTATTAGCCCAGCCTTTTGCACTCATCGTATACCAATGGAAGACCAATGTAAGCCCGTAGTGGACCATCAAAGGAGGCTAACCCATGCCATGCGAGAGGTAGTAAAGAAAGAGGTTATCAAGTTACTTGATGCCGGAATCATCTACCCGGTTCCACATAGCGAATGGGTGAGCCCGGTACATTGTGTACCGAAGAAAGGAGGTTTGACCGTGGTGAAGAATGAGAAGAACGAATTGATACCGCAAAGAACCGTGACCGGGTGGCGGATGTGTATTGATTACCGTAAGCTTAACAAAGCGACGAAGAAAGATCACTTCCCCCTACCGTTCATAGACGAGATGCTCGAGAGGTTAGCAAACCACGCTTATTTTTGCTTTCTCGATGGATACTCGGGGTTCATGCAAATTCCCATTCACCCGGAAGATCAACATAAGACAACATTTACATGTCCTTACGAAACGTTTGCATATAGGAGGATGCCCTTCGGCCTATGCAACGCTCCGGCCTCTTTTCAACGTTGCATGATGGCCGTGTTTTCGGAATTCATCGAAGAAATTGTTGAAGTGTTTATGGATGATTTTTCCGTTTACGGGAAGACGTTCATGGATTGCTTAGCAAACTTAGAAAAGGTCCTTACAAGGTGTGCGGAGGTAGATTTGGTTTTAAATTGGGAAAAGTGCCACTTCATGGTTAAGCAAGGCATAGTGCTCGGACATGTTATATCCGAGAGAGGAATTGAAGTGGACAAGGCTAAGGTAGAGACGGTTGAGCAACTCCCACCTCCTACGGATATTAAGTCCTTAAGGAGCTTTCTAGGCCATGCCGGATTCTATAGAAGATTTATAAAGGACTTCTCAAAGATCACTAAGCCTTTAACACACCTTCTCCAGAAGGATGTGGCTTTCGACTTTGATGAGAAGTGTCTAGCGGCATTCCGGACCTTGAAAAATGCGTTGGTGAGTGCTCCCATCATCCAACCTCCGGATTGGAGCCAACCTTCCGAGATCATGTGTGACGCAAGTGACTACGCCGTAGGCGCGGTCTTGGGACAAAGAAAGGAAGGCCGAGTTCACGCCGTTTACTACGCTAGCAAAACTCTTAGTGGGGCACAATTAAATTACGCCACTACGGAAAAAGAGTTGCTAGCGGTGGTATTCGCTTTCGAAAAATTCAGATCTTACATCGTGAACTCGAAAGTCATTGTTTACACCGATCACGCAGCCATCAAGTATCTCTTGGCTAAGAAGGAAGCTAAACCACGTTTGATTCGTTGGATCCTTCTTCTCCAAGAGTTTGATGTTGAAATTCGTGATAAAAAGGGGGTGGAAAATGTTGTGGCCGATCATTTGTCTAGGATGAATCGTGGGCAAGATGATAAAGAGCCCATAGAAGATAAGATGAGAGACGACCACCTCTATAGAGTGCTTGATAAAGATACTTGGATGATCGACATCATTCGAGCAATTCGAAAGATGCCCCTCGATCATCTAGACAAAAACACTCAAAGGAAGATAATTTCTGAAAGCAAGAAATATTTTTGGGATGCACCATACCTCTTCAAGCTTGGCAATGATGGAGTGATGAGAAGATGTGTGCCAAGAGAAGAGAGGCTTGAGATTCTAAGGAAGTGCCACTCGGCGGAGTACGGTGGGCACTATAGCCATTTTCGAACCGAAGACAAAGTATGGTCGAGCGGATTCTATTGGCCGGAGATGCATGAAGATACTAAAAGATATGTTGCGTCATGCCCCGAATGCCAAAGAACCGGAAACATCTCTCAAAGAAATTCTATGCCTTTGAAATACAACTTGCAAATCGACATATTCGATGTATGGGGCATAGACTTCATGGGGCCTTTTAAAAACTCATTTGGATTCGAGTATATACTTGTTATGGTTGATTATGTATCCAAGTGGGTAGAGGCTATACCATGTCGTAAAGCTTCCACGGAGGAGTCCATCACTATGATCAAGAACGTGATTTTTCCCCGTTTCGGTACACCGAGAATCTTGATAAGTGATGGAGGAACTCATTTCACCGGGAAGAACTTCAAAAAGTGCTTGTCCAAGTTGGGGATTGAGCATAGGGTCTCCACGGCCTATCACCCACAAACCAACGGAAAAGCGGAAACGTCAAATAGGCAATTAAAAAGCATACTTAACAAAACCATAGAGAAGGGAGGCAAGGACTGGTCAAAGAAATTAGACGGAGCTTTATGGGCATATCGAACGGCGTTTAAAACACCGATAGGTATGACCCCTTATCAATTCATCTATGGAAAAGCTTGCAACCTTCCGGTTGAGTTAGAACATAAAGCCTATTGGGCGATTAAAGAGATGAACCTTGATCTCGATGCCGCGGTGGTGAAACGGAGAATTCAAATAAGCGAGCTAGAGGAATTGAGGTTGAAAGCTTATGAAAACGCAAGCATATACAAGGAGAGAATCAAAAGGTGGTATGATAAAAGATTGAAGAAAAAAGAATTTAAAGAAGGAGATAAGGTCCTCCTCTACAATTCGAGGTTTAAAACCTTCGGAAAGGGGAAATTGCAAAGCAAGTGGGACGGACCTTATGTTGTGCATTCGGTGTTCTCCAACGGAGCGGTAACCATTATGGATATAAACGGCAATCAATTTGTGGTGAATGGACAGCGGCTTAAGGTTTACTACGAACCCGATGTCGTGCCCGTTCATCATGTTGACGTCTTTACCATGGAGGAAGAGCCCGAACGTCCTGCCTAAGACGAAAAACAAGGCACCAACCTCGTAAATAATTTTTCTTTTAGCTTTCGGGAGTTTTTCGCGAAGATTAACCGGGCCAACTTTTTCCCATGGGCCGAGGACGAAAAAATAGGGTGGTGTGCAAAAACCGGCCCGGCCCGGCCCCCGAGGCGGGGTGGGTCGGCCGGCCCGCCGGATCGGCCCGGGGGGGGCCCGACGCCCGATGTCCCCGAATTTCGCCCCGAATCGCTCCTTTTCGACTTCCTTGTTTGGTCGAAAATTTTAAGGGAAGTGTAAAAAAGGAAAATAAGGTTCCCGGGGCTTTTCTCTCGAGGACTATATATTTGGCCGAATTGGGAGCTCGAGAATCAATCCTTTCAAGCAATGTGTTGCACCCTTGTAGCAGCCATTGAGCCTCCAAAAAGCTTAGAGTTGAAGGTAGAAGCCAAGAAGCCATCGATGGAGGAGGCGATGCGATGCGAGGTCAAGCTACCCGTCAAGAGGACCGCACGTATCCGTTGCGGAGGACGTGTCCCGACCGGAGCTCTTGCATCTCGCCACCCCGTCAAAGGAGAGAAGGTCCCTACACCCGTTCGAAGGTCGGCACGTCTCCAAGGCATCAAGCGTAAGGATTACAAGGAGGTGTCGCCGGAGCCTAAGGAATATGGGGATAGTGACTACTCCGACGATCGTAGCCCGAGCTCGTGGGCGGCCGCCGGTAGAGATGATGATGATTGGGATGAGCATCCTTATGAAAGGACTCCCGAGGGCCCCAATGGCGACGGCAACGGCGGTGGCGAAGGCGACAACAATGGAGGTGGCGACGACGGTGGTGACAACGGTGGAGATTATGGCGACGACGACCCCTTCGGATTGCATCCGTGTGTCCGTCGAGTTTGCCGTCAATCCATCGCAGCTCTCTACGCGTCGGCCGACGAATGTCTTCAAACCATGGAAGCGATGAAGCAGCGTATGGAGGACTTGGAGCGCGTAGTTGAAGATTACTACAAGTTCCTTAACCGTAATGTGCGCAAACTTTTCGGCATGTTTGGAAACATGAGAGGCAAGTGGTGCAAAGCTTGCTCGAAGTACCATTAGATCTAGTTTTCCCCTTTGGTTTTTGTAAGATACGACGAGGACGTCGTATGTTTTAAGTGTGGGGGAGAGCTAGCTCGATAGCCTTAGCTTTTGAACTTCAAGTTTAGGTTCGGTTTAATCTTCGTGTGAGAGTCTTAGCGTTTTAATGAGTCTTTAGTTTTCAAGTCTGTTTTTAAATTTTTGCAAGCGTCTTAAATTAGTGTTGAGTCAAGAAAACCAAATAAACAGAGTCTTATATATATCTTTGTGTTTTATGTATTGTTTATCTTTATTTACTTGTTTGTCTAATCTTCGATTCTTGATATATGAACACAAGTATGTGGTTTGAAAATCGTTTACCGTGGTGCTTAGTGGAATCGCTACTACTTAAAGTACCCATGCCGCACTTCGATCTTGAGCTTCACATGCTAGTTGTGCTATTTTTGATGCTAAAAATTGGAGGATTTCAGTTCTGAAAATTATATTAAAACCCTTGTAATAAAGGTTAGCAAAACCTCTTTTTCCAAGTTGAGAGTATAAAAAAAAATTCCTATCCAAAGCCAAGTTTGTAGCAATATACAAGATGATTTAAATTTGTGAACTTGGTTTAGCTTTTCTTTATCTCGTTCTTTATTTCAAAAATTCTGAGATCTATTTAAACTTTGTGAGCATGTTAATACTTGTGGGATAAGCTTAATTAAGAATCTACCCTCCGTAGAGATGAAGGCTAGTACATTATGGAACTTTAATGAGTTAAAATTTTGAGAGCATTATGTTTTCTCATGTGTGGTCAAGTGCAAAGTTTAAACATTGTTTGGCAACGATGACATCCATCGAAGGCTTACTCGAGGACGAGCAAGGTTTAAGCATGGGGGAGATGTTGACGGTGAAAATCCGTCAACCTAGCCATGAGTTTACCTTCGGTGTTGGCATAAGTTTTATACCTTATCCATTGGTACTAACCCCCGTGGTATAACAAGTTCACGTGTGCATGTCGGTTTTGGAGTTTAGTGTTTATGCAGGATTTTAGCGTTGAATGCAAGACTTTCGGGATAAGTTCATCAAGCACCTTATGACAAGACCTTGAAGCCCCGTACAAGTCATGCAATGAAGCAAACTTAACTCCAAGAAGCCAGGGACTTGATCCGAGAAGATGACAAACTCCGAGGACCTGACCAGAAAAGTGCTGAATCTTGCAAGACAAGGAGTTATGCCCAATTCGGAGAGAAACTGACGACATGGACCTACATGCAGAAGGGGGGAACATCTAGAAGACACGGGAACCGACGTAAAGCGAAGGAGGCCGTGGGCTGGGCCTGGATGGGCCCAGGCCGGCCGGCCCAGGCCGGTCGGCCCAGCCCAGTCCAGGGCCCGTTCATCCCCTCCTTTGCCCTAGCCGCCAATCGTGCTATTTATAGCCCCATGGTCGAGAGCCATGGGAGGAGGAATTCGTCATCGGCCGCTGAGGAGTAGAGTAGAGAGGGACACCATCTCGGAGAGGAGAGGTTCGAGCTAGTTGACTAGGGTTTCCTTAGCCGACGAGGGAACCTTGCATGGAAGACCACGTCGGAGTTCCCGGAGCTAGAAGCAAGATCAAGGAAGGATCCCGGTGGTGATCTTGTGTATGTATCATTGTCATAGTTGAATTATCAAGTTGAATCTATTCTTAGCGATCAAGTGTTTTCTCGAAGATTTCGTTTTTCGATCAGTTTGCTTATTCTAGATCTATTCGCGCGATAGATCACATAGGGTGTTCTTGTAGCCGCGGTGGCTAGAGGTACACGCCGGCTCTTCCGAAAGAATCTCGACTTGTCTTTTGACTCGCCCTAGACTACCCGCATGAGTAGGGATACGTTGTGACAGAACGGGGGTTCCGAAAGGCGGATGTTTTCGGATTTGGACGGGAAACCACGATTTAAAGAGGCTTCTTATAAGATTCGATTTGCTACTTCTTCTCTTGCTTGGAACTTCAACAAAAGGCTTGTCCCGATCTCTCTAGATCGGTTTATCTACCCAATCTTACTTTGTTATCTCTTGTCTTTAGTAGATTAGATTAGTTTTGTGTCTTTTACCTAGATGCATTAGGGTTTCTTTTACCGAAGATTGAAGTTACTTGGCTTTACTAGATTAACTCTTGTGTCACACATTTGTTCCACGGATTCGATACCTTGGGTTCACCACTCGAGGGAAGAAGGGTCCCTTGACTACGACGGGAGACTTGTCCGCTTGCAAGTCATAAACGAACTTTGATATAACTATTAACCGTCAACAGCTGTTAGACCGCCCCATGTGACCGGCCCTGCACCAAACTGCTCAAAATTTGCTCGAACCAGTTGGAACACCTTCCAAATGCTCAAATCATGCACAAACTTCTCCCCCTTGTTGACAATGCATGGATCAAGGCAAAATGCGAAAAATTTCAACATATAGCTTCTAAAATATACAAAATTCATCACAAGGTGCTACACATGTCCAAATGACAAGATAGATACTCTACAGGTTCGTAATGACCTCAACTACATGATCACCAAGTTTCACAACCATTGGATAAGGCTAAAAAGGATTTGAGCAATTTTGCGAAAATTTACCCTCTCATGAGAAAAGACCTAGATATGATCAAAACATGTCAAAATAGCAAAGCTACACAAACTTCATGCTAGGACAACCATTCTAATCATAAGACCATCACAAACACCCGCAAAGCACCACATGTCATGTCAAAGCCACCGAGCCATGTGCCTACTTCTATATATGAGACTTCTCACTGGTAGGCATCATGCAACAGTTTAGCACCCAAAGCAAATTGAAATTAAGCACATATGACATGGGAGCAAATGTTTCAAGCATTTTACATTTCATTTTCAGATTCTTAATTGGTACATGAAATATCTTTGCGAGAAAAAGGAACTTATGCCCGTCCACAAGATAAAGCAAGAGGGCTAAACATTCATGATGGCAAATGAGCCTTTGGCCCCATATGATAAAGAAACTAGCTATCCAACCACAAATTAAGCATAACCAAGCCACTAAAATGTGTCAAGATCATATAAAGGCATTTTCACATGAGAGAGCATATATGTGACATTTTTCAAAAACATAGCCATCAACCATGGATTATAAATCAAGATTATCAAGAGCCAAGCCAAACTAACCATAGCATACCAAACTAGCTCACAAGATCATATATAGCACATCATGGTGAACAATGTATATAGGAGAAGCTTTTCCTAACAAATGCATATGATACAAAATGCATGCAACCTAAGATACAAAGATGCCTATACATCATGTTACATATGCCATGCCAAATGCAAGAAATGCATAAAAAGAAATCTATACATATGTTACAAAGGAGATCCCACACACTCAACTCAAGAAATCAAACAAACACCAAACCCCCCCCCCCCCAAATGAGTGAAAGTTGCTTGATCTAGGGATTTGGTGAAAATATTGGCTAGTTGGTCATGTGTGGGTACATGGATCAAGGTTATCTTCCCTTTCTCTACATTGTCTCTCAGAAAATGATACCTCACTTCTATGTGTTTGGTTTTGGAATGGAGCACTGGGTTCTTTGCAACACTTATGGCACTGGTGCTATCACATTGAAGTGGAACATGGGTATACTCCTCACCGAAGTCACTCATGGTGTATGTGATCCAAAGAAGCTGAGAGCAACAACTAGATGCGGCAACGTATTCAGCCTCAGTAGTGGATTGAGCAAAACTCGACTGTTTGCAGGAAGATCAAGACACCGAAGAAGATCCAAAAAACTAGCAAGTCCCAGAAGTGGACTTCCTATCCAACCGACACCCGGCAAAATCCGCGTTTGAAAAACCATGAAGCGCCAAAGAAGAAGACGTTGAGTACCAAAAGCCGAAGTCAGGAGTGTCACGCAACTACCTGAAAATTCACTTCACTGCTTGCCGATGCGAAGTCCTCGGAGACGCTTGAAAAATGAGCTCACAGACATACCGAGAATTGGATGTCCGGCCTCGTCGCCGTCAAGTAGAGGAGTGACCTGATCATGCTTCAGTACTCCTTCTGGTCCACGTGTTCACCTTCCTCATCCGCATCAAGAGCTGTAGTCGTACTCATCGGCGTCGTCATAGCCTTGGAGTCCTCCATCTTGAACTTTCGCACAATATCCTTGGTGTACTTAGCTTGGTGCACAAATGTTCCTTCCTTTGATTGCTTTATTTGTAGCCCGAGGAAGAACTGCAACTCACCCATCGTGCTCATCTCAAATTCCTTGCTCACATCCTCTGCAAACCTTGCAACAAAAGAGTTAGACGAGCCACCAAAGACAATATCATCCACTACACCTGCACAATTAGGATATCTCTGCCCTGCCTGAGTAAAAACAAGGTCTGATCGACCTTTCCCATCTCAAACCCTCGCTCAAATAGGAACCCCCTCAACCCACCATACCTAGCTCTAGGTGTCGGCTTCAACCCATACAACGCCTTCCTAAACTTGTACACCAAGTGGGGGTACTTCTCACTCTCAAACCCCGGTGGTTGCCTCACATACACTTCTTCCTCCAACGCTGAGGACCATGTGTGGTTCGAGGACCGGTGGATGGTCGCTTCCTTATGTGATGAGTGATTGACAACGTTGTGTGGACTGATTCTTGGCTAAGTATTGCAGGTGTAGGTTGCGGCTTGACTGGTGTTGGTGCAGGTGAAGAACAAGCGCGAAAGGTCGTCGCCGGTGAGGCATCCAGGTGTGGAGAAGACAAGTAGGCTTCGTTCGAGGGACCCGGTGGCCAGCGGGGTCAAGTGCGGGCCGCATGGTGGCATGAACAGCAAGATGAAGTCATGGACGGTTTCTTGGTTGAGCCTCAAAACCAAGGTCGAGCCGGGACTACGTGGGAGCCAAGTCATGAGTGGAGATTGGCGAAGGCTACACCGAGTTCGCGGGGTTTCCGGTGGTTCACCAGAAAACCACTGGGTTCCTTGGTTGATCCACAAAGCCAAGACCGGAGAACCGAAGACGGAGCTGCAAGACGGCGCGGACCGGTCTGACCGGTGGGTCTGACCGGTCTGACCGGTGGGGACCGGTCTGACCGGTGAGGAGCACCAGTCTGACCGGTGTGTGACGACGTAGTCCGGAATCTTCGAAGCGGAGGACATGCGTCGGGATCGCATGGCTTGCGTCGAGGCTACGCGAGGGTGCGACCGCCGGGCATCCGTCCGATGGTGAAGACATCAAGAATTCCAAATCCGCCCTTGAGGGGCTTGTATCCCTAGTTAGTAGAGAAGGGCGTTTTAGACATTCGGTTGCCTCCATATAACCCAAGAGGTGAGAGGATGGCAGCCAACTCTTGGAACCCTAGCTCATTAGTTTTCCTATTTTCCACCTATTTTCCTTAGGTTTTCTTGAGGACTAGCAAGAGAGCTTCACGGTGAGATCTTGTTGAGAGGGATGGATGACCGGGCGGCTTGCTAGACCTTGTACGAACCTTTGTTTCATGTATAGATGATTCGGCGTGGTTCCTCAAGGTTTGGATGTGTTTTCCCCGGTTGTTCTTGGTGGTGATTTTCGGAGCCCTCTCTCGGTGATTTCTTTGGGTTGTTTTCGGGACTTTTCTCTTGGGGGATTGATGGGGGAAATTTGTGGGAACCCTTCAAGGTTCTTTGGGCTGTGATTCCCCTCCCAAATCCGTGAGTAAAGGTGCTCGATTTTGGGGTTTCTTGAGTTCTTGGGTTGGAAGTGCTCTCGGCGGGATTTCTTCGATTCCTCCTTTTTGGACGAGTTTTGGTGGGATTAAACTTGGCTATGGACTCCTCATGAGGTGTTAATAATATCCCCAAAGTCTTGTTCAAGTCCGTGG